>JAMZEH010000006.1:2697500-3297500 GCA_024699665.1 Ostrea denselamellosa | reverse complement strand
CAGGTGTAAATCATCTGACTCAAATAGACCAATCCAACATCTTTTTTCCTATCTGCAAAAATACTGATAATAACACTGTCTACCAAGAACACAGGAATTACCTCAATGACTTAGAGTACTCACCAGCTTCAGAAGCACCTGCTGTGTAAGACATTCAATGTACATCCTTTTAGTCTTCATGAGTCACTTCCATGACAAATAATTTGAATCAATATAGTCCTCCTGTGACCCTAATAGTAACGCTTATGAATGAAGTTGATTTACACACATGAGTGAGTCATATCTATGTTTGACAACAATAGTAAGGCCAGGTAGCGTGCTTATTATTAATCATGGATATTTTACTGTTACTGAAATTGATAACAATATCATGTACCTGTTACAGAGGAACACAACTTATAAGAGGAACCCCGAGATACGATAATACGTAACGAAACCTCCGGAAAAAAAAAGTCGTGGGTGTTTGCACACACAGATGTAACATAATACAACACCTTTCTCATGTACGTATCTGTTACACGCCGAAAAACGCTAGAAAGGACGCCTAATCACAATTTTTATACAGTAAACCAAGATTATTTAAACATTTAGGATGTCATCGGTTAAACTATCATAAAACATCATTTCTGTCACATCCCAAGAACAGAGGCACAAGTTCCGTGTTGACTCTTAGGTCAAGTATTGGATGTCTGCTGACAAGTGAGCACAAGAATTTCGTAAAGTAACCCAAGAAAAAGTTTCACGTATATCTACGTGCGTCAAGTCATCTGTCACAGCGGTACCTTGGTATCAGCTGTCTAGCATTGGTTTGGCTTCTTTCTTTTTTTTTATGTCGAGAAAGTAAAAAAAAAAACAACTGCTTGACTTTGCAGATAGCGGCCCTATACATGCACAAAATGTCAGTTATTTCTACCTACCGAAATAGTAAAAGCATGTCGCTTTCCAGTCTAGTGTATACCATCAGATGAGAGCAAAACCATGACAGAATAAAAGGTATTTTTGCAACGTCCCAACTTCCTATTCTGAAATATTCGCTATAATGGCGGACCTTTGCGCCTGCGCATACAGCACCATCTTTACCGTTTCCTGCGAAAACAATCGGCTTTTTACCCCAAAATCCTCTCCGGGTACTGAACATTGCATCCTCGTGGCCGTATTATGTTTTAAGGAAATGGAAAATGAAATCTGAAAATAATATGAAGTATTCCTTTACTGTAAGTGGATATATTATATAAATCATAGAACTGAATACGTTGGGTTGCTATTTTTTCTTATTTTAAGTTTGGGTCTTTAAAAAAAAGCACCCCCCCCCCCCTGTTGTTGTTGGTTGAAATCCAAACCTGTAGGACTTTCATTACAATATTGATATTTTTTAATTCTTAATTTTGATTTCCCAGTAAATAAAATAGCTATAGATCTATAGAATTTTAAAATCAGTTCGGATTTTTTAAAAGAATATTTTATTTATTTATTTCATTTAGGAAAAAAAAATCCTTAAAGAATTTTTTCTTCGAAGATTTCACCTGTCAGGTAAGAGTTACCTCAGACAGAGGTATTCAAAAGTCTTTATATTTTCCCCTGGATTAATTAAATATTGTTTTTTGGTTGGTTTTTTTTTGTTTTTTTTTTTTTGTATTTACACTGTGTTGATAAAAATAAAAATATAACTGAATCTGTTTAACGTTTGTATTTATATATTCCACTTACTTTGACCACTGTCTCCTTAAGAGGGCGTGCTCTCAATGCACCTAGAACCCGTCCCTCGTGCAAGGTGGTCTGTAGTGTAAATTCTTTGAATGATCTAGTCTGACTGTGCATTGCCATTGGTAATGCCCATATTGCCTATATCTGTAACACTGAGGTCCCAAATTCTGCTCAGAACCACACCCTCTGTCCCGGCTATAGAAGTTCAGAGAAGGTTAGATTGTAATTCTGCTCAGAATCACGCCCCCTGTCCTAATGATAGAAACACTAGAGAAGTCTGTAATTCTGCTCAGAATCACGCCCTCTGTTCTGATAACTGAATCATTAGAGAAGTCTAATTCTGCGTCTGTATGTAATTCTGCTCAGAATCACGCCCTCTGTCCTAATGAAAGAAGCACTAGAGAGGTCTGTAATTCTGTTTAGAATCACGCCCTCTGTCCTAGTGATAGAAGCACTTGAGAAGTCTGTAATTCTGCTCAGAATCACGCCCTCTGTCCTAATGAAAGAAGCACTAGAGAGGTCTGTAATTCTGCTCAGAATCACGCCCTCTGTCCTAGTGATAGAAGCACTTGAGAAGTCTGTAATTCTGCTTAGAATCACGCCCTCTGTTCTGATAACTGAAGCATTAGAAGTCTAATTCTGCTCAGAATCACACCCTCTGTCCTAGTGATAGAAGCACTAGAGAAGTCTGTAATTCTGCTTATTCCTACGCTGTCCTCTTCCTGAAGACTTGTTCCAGTTTGAATGATGATTAAATATCTCTTGGTTTTTCCCGTACTTTCACGTGATACACATTGATACCTTTTCGTGAAACACACTACATAAAAAATGAAGTTTAAGGACCTTTGCATGACAGCTAGAATTATAGTTTGATCCATGTTTCAAAAAAAAAAATAAAAAAAAAAAAAAAATCGGGCATCACTCTTTAGAATTGCCAGAAGTTTTCTGACTCAATAAAAACGGAGCAGTGATAAAATGTCGCTGTGAATGTTATTGAATTTTAGTTCACGTGTAGTACGATCTTTCTGCGAAACGCCCCTGGTGGAAATTAACTATAGTCGAACTGTATTCTAATTTACAACATTAGTGAACTAAGTTCTAATTAGATTGGATTAGTGAACTAAGTTCTAATTAGATTGGATTAGTGAACTAAGTTCTAATTAGATTGGATTAGTGCACTGAGTCTTGTACGTGTTTCATTCCTTGTCTTGGTTTGTGATATATTTATCTAAAACTGACAATGTGGATGATGTCGTTCTTTAATTGTCATTTACAAACAATGTGTCTAATTATTTTAGAATCATTTATACTTATGTACATGCACTTGGCTGTGGAATTCTGGGACACCTCTGCTTCTTGGCTGTGGAATTCTGGGACACCTCTGCTTCTGTTACACTGTATTTTCGTTCCACACTATTTCATTACGTCATAACATCTTTATGTTGAGCATGACCTTTTGATTACTTTCCTTCACTCTGTTGATTATTTATTAGTATAGTTGAACTAATTAAGTATAGCTGTCCACTCGAACATTCTTGCTTTCTTTATTATTTTTATTGATTGATTGATTGATTTTGAATGATGGGTATAGCTAAGAACAATCAGTCACGGAGTTTTAATTCCGGTAGAATTTGACAACTCCTTAGGATGGAATGACACATGCAAACAATATCTATAAATGATACAAAATGTAAATCCTAAGAATGGGGGCTGCTGTTCATATAAGTAATATATTCTGTTATCTAACCTTATTTTACTTTCTATTTATCTGTTGTATCTCATGCATGTGATATATTATGTATTGTAATATTTAAGAGGAGTCAGTGACGTAAAAGATCTTGTCTCCATCCAGTCCTTTGATTATTCAATAAAAATGTGTTCAAAACAAAACTCTTAAATGTTTTGAAAGAAATTCGAAATTTAATGAAATTTGTCCGATATTCTGTGAACTCTAAATGGCCGTAAATATTTGAGACAAATTAAGTAATACTGTACTGGGCATAATTTCTTCTGTGAATTAAGACAGAATTTATTTAATTATTTTTGTTCAGCTTTATAATTATATGTCTTATTGGACCATAAGTCTGTTAATTATATGTTGTATATTTTTATAAACATTATATTGAAACGTCACCAGCTGTAGGTGAAGTACCACAAATTTAGACGCATGCTTAGTGCTTAGGACTGTAGCAGTGAGGGTTCCTTAACGTGCCAATGCCTGCGGAGATATGGGGTCTCCGTTTTTACATAATATTCGAAAAACCCGATTCTCACTTCTAACTGCCGAGCGTTTGGCGAAGGAGCCATCACTAGCTATGTTTACGTCTTAGGTTTGACGCGGTCATGGCACGAGCGGGACTCGAAGTCACGTTCTCTCGGTTACGAAACGAAGGTTGTAACCACTGAGCTTCCGCGACCGGTTCAAAACCATATAAATGATAAATTAAATAAGAGCAGAATAAAGTCTTAAGAGAGTTTTCACGGAAAACTTTTTTTTGTTTTTTGGTTTTTTTTTTTGGATAAGAAATGTTTTGTTGCATAAAAAGCTTTCCGTGCACGATCAGCTAGCTGTTTACCTGCATAGTTAAGTTTACCATTACAAGTAAAAATACTTCCCTAGATATTCATATCCATGTGCGAGATGAATGGTCGATATTTGTCGGTTTTTCCCCTTTGTTAAAACATAGGCGGCGCGTCGAACGTTTCGAGTGATTATAATAAAAGCAATGTTGAGCTGTATCACTTTTCTCATTTAAGAAATTAGTTTAAACAAGGTTCACAGTTAATTTTCCCTCACATAATACTCTGATAGACGATCTATTGAAATTTGTGGTTGAGAGGATAATTAAGTCATCTCCAAAGAATAAATGACTAACTTCAACATTTTGAAGTTCAGATGGGTTTGTGTTAAATTTCATAAACTGTAAGTAGGAATTACCAATCGATATATTAAAACGAATACGGAAAATGTTATCACCTTGCTTAACCCCTCGTGTAGCCAAAATTGGTTCACTATATCGAGATTCATCTTTGCAGCAATATCCAATGTTTGAATACATGTGCTCTATGATAATTTAAAACTTCCACCTCTTTGTATGGTTTGTTTAACATAGATATCTGTACTAGATTCCAGTCTTCAGGTACTTCCCCAGACAGAAAGATATTATCAAAAAGTTTTCTTATTACAGACATAAAGTGTGCTTGAACTACTTTTAATAACTTCATTGAGTATATAATTATTTCTAGTAATGTAATGAAGTAATTACAACACGTAATTCTATCGAACACGTGTTTATTTATCCTGTCATCTGATTGGCTAAAGTAAATATAGAATTTTTGTTCAACAAGTTTTCAATACGAATGCACACTTTTTCTCTTTTATAAAAATTTATCGTATTCGAAAGCTCTCTCTAGACGCAGTTGCACGCTTTCCCATCCACCCAACCTCACTATATTATGTAAAGGATATAAGCTCAAAACTGATCTACTAGATATAGAGGATGAGAAGGAAATTCCGAAATCAAATTTTTATGTGCAAATCAACCTGTTTTCTGATGAGGAATTAATTAATTCTAGTCAAAATGTAGAAAGTATGTCGAGATTTCTAAAACCCTAAAATCAGCAGAAGTTAGATGCGGGCTGTCAGAGAAAACAGAAGCTAAATGTAAATGGGCCGTGAACCTGGCAGCGGGGCAGACAGAAGAAAAAATGCATTTTTCAAATTAAAATTTTGATGGAATAGTAATAGCTAATGTGATGGTACCAGTGGATTTAAATATTATTTCAGTTTTCAGTGTTTTGATGGAATAAAAATTTTATATTAAAGTTTTGTTTCTTTGGATAAAAGGGGCCTCCGTGGCCGAGTGGTTACAGCGTAGGGCTCAAAATCACAAAGCCTCTCACCTCTGTCGGCGTGTTCGAATCTCGGCCGCGGCGTTATATGAGCAAGTTTGACAGTTTACTTGCGGAAGGTCGGTGGTCTCTTCCCAGGTACATTGTATCTGGGTTCTCTCCTCCACCAACAAAAACTGGACGCCACCAGATAACTGAAAAATTGTTGAGTGTGGCGGAAAGCAGTAAATAATTAATAATCAATCTTTGGACAAATGTATTGTCTTTGTTTTCAGTGTCATGGAGTTTACCTGTCACTGTCCAACAAGGTGACAATTACTGTCCATTATTTTTAAGACCGAAGAGATAAAAATAATGGTCAGTAATTGTCAACTTATTGGACGCCTACAGGAAAGTTTTGAACTACAAGTGGACTATATATAAAAGCCTAAAAAGACGAAGGATTTAAATTTAATTGCACACCTGGTTTATCAAAGTTGATACCGTATATGTTTTATAATACAGTCCTGTATTTAAATCATGTTGATTTAAAGATTTGGGGTAAAAGAAAAATCAATTTATTTTTGCATCCTGTGTAAAATAAACTGCAATTGTGAGAGCGCTTCTGTTCCTATATACGAGTACGTGTTGTTATTATTTTATAGAGATTATTATTTTATAAAGATTGCAAGATTCGGCGTGTGCAAGATTTTTCTGCATTCGACGGTTCTCATTCAGAGCAGTTCGCACAAAACTCTTTCATTCGGTAATGCACATTTTTAATGAATTGGGGGAAGTTTATGGGTCTGATAAGGTATGTTATAAGACAGTTCGTGGGTGGAGAAAGAAATGTCTGACTGGTACAGAGTCCGACAAAGATGCAGGAAAAATCTGGCCGACCTGTGACTGTAACAGGCAAATCAAATGTCTCAAAAGTCAGGAAGTAATTGAAAGTGATAGCGGGTACACGATACGTGATATTGCCAAAACTGTTGGCATATCGCGGGTGCATTTCATTTTGATTGATTGTTGTTTTCCGCCACACTCAACAATTTTTCAGTTATCTGGTGGTGTCCAGTTTTTGTAGGTGGAGGAGAGAACCCAGATACAATGTACCCGGGAAGAGACCACCGACCTTCTGAAAGTAAACTGGCAAATTTTCTCACATATATCGGCGCGAGCGAGAATCGAACTCGCGCCGACTAGAGGTGAGAGGCCTTGTGGTTTTGAGCGTAATGCTCTAATCACCCGGCCCGCATATTTTAAAAGTACGAAAGATTTCTGCCAGATGGATACCGCATATATTGACACATGACCAAAAACGGGTACGAGAACAAACCGCGAAGCAAATGCTCAAAATGTTTCCCAAATTCAATCAAAGACAGTTTGCAAACATTGTTACTGGTGACAAAACATGGGTTCACTATTTCGAACCAGTAAGAAAAATTGGAAAACAATTATGGCTAACTAAACACGGTAGAAGGACTGCAGCTGCCAAAAGAACCATTAGCACAAAGGTTTTCTTATTGCATATTCTCATGTGATGGGCAAAAGTGTTACAGGTCAGTATTACCGAGATGTTACACTGAAACAGCTCAAGAAATATCATAAACGACGCCCTGTGTCAGGATTTAGGCATGTTCTTCTAATTTATGATGATGCTCCATCACATACATCTGAGCTTGTGAAACATTTTTTGAAGTCAGAGAAGGTTACCGTCTGCCACATCCACCATACTCTCCAAACCTAGCACCATGCCACTTTTTCCAAAACTTAAAAAAGTTCTTATCTGGTCGTTGTTACAAGTCCTGACAAGCCCTTGGCTCGGTCATCAGTCAGTGCCTCAGAGGTCTACCTAAATCAGCGTACCGTGACGCATTTCAGAAATGGATTCAGAGATTGAAATTATGCATTTCAAACCACGGGAAATACTTTGAAGGTGTAATGATTATTTCATTATTTGAGTCGAATGCTTTCGAGATACCGTACAATACACAGTACATATCAAACAACCCTCGTATTTTGTACTGCATTACGTGTGTACAACATTGTAATAAGCGGCACTCCTGAGAGCGCTATTGTACCTACACAGGTGTGTTTATTGCGTGGACATCGCGGTCTACGCAGAAAATAAAAAGGATGCTATTGTGCAGGGTTTTACCGTGTCGCTCGGTCTTTTCCGTCGCCTTTTGAATCGGCGGAGGAGGCCGATTGCAGCGGAGTTTGATGCTAACTTTACGCGACCCTACAAATAGGAGTGGGGTGTTGGGTTAGCTTGCCCATATGTTTATCGGAATTGGCAATGTTTCATAAATAATTATTAATTTAAAAAAAAAAAATTATGTTCTGTCCGGTTTGTGAAAAATCAGTTTTTAGTATTCTTAATAAAAACGATTTATGTTAGAGGGGAGATCAAAAGATCGATGTCGGATAAAAATCTAAATTCGTATAGTTTGGGGGAGAAATAAAAACTCCCGTAAGTTTATGTCATCCGACATCGATTACACGAATGATTTGGGCAGCAGCACTTTAGGGGGGGGGGGGGGGGGGGGGGGGGGGGGGGAGGGATGCCACATAATAATGAATAAACCTTCATCTAGTTCCACTTCTATTTCTGACAAGAATTCCGCGTGTATTGCAGGCAACACAAAGTCCCTTACCGGTGAAACCTACTTCAGTGAAAAGTAGGTCAAGCATAACGAAACTCAAACGTGATCTATAACTATCCACGACAAAGCCATATATCAAATTTAAATTGAATACCTTCATCCAATGCGGAAAATAGTCCGGAAATCTGGTTTTGAAATTAATCAAGGGATAATTCAGTCAAAAGTAGGTCAAGCATAACGAAACTGAAACGTGATGTGTAACTATCCAAGACAAAGCCATATACATAATTTAAGTTAATTATCTTCATCCAATGTGGAGAAAAGTCTGGAAAACTGAGTCGTGCAATTTATCAAGGAGCATAATTCAGTTAAAAGTAAATCAAGCGTAACGGAACTCAACTTGATCTGTAACTATCCAAGACAAAGACATGCATAAAATTTCAGTTGAATATCTTCATCTAATGCAGAGAAAAGTTCGGAAAACCTCAAGCGGAATGACAGACAGATGTAAACTAACAGTCCCCCTTGGCAAATCTGGTTGGGACTAATCAGAAATAAACACGACTTATTGTCAGTAGACTGTTTAATGAATATCATAACACCCAGAATCTGGATACATATAAAACAATTCTAACATGAATTACAGGATGCTCACTTATACCCAAAACCTGCTGCCAGTATCAAACACCAGCTTGTTCAGTAGTCACGTGCAGTTTATCAATCTAAACTCCAGATTTTCAGCCACAAAATGTAGTGAACATTTTCTCTTGTAAAAGTTTAACAACATTTCAAAATGGGCCAATAATGTTATCGTATGGGTGGGTTATTTCCAGTGTTCACTTCGACAAGAAACATAATTTTTTTTAACAGGGTGATAATTCAGCCTGATATTAAAATGTCTGGTATTATCACAGGGACAACTTGCAGCATACCTCAATTGCATAAATTTTTTTTTGGACTTTCTTCTAAAATTATCAAGCAATGACTGACCAGCAGACATAATAAGTGCCTGTACCTATTTTCCGTCAGTCTTCATATAGCAGGAATTACACTGAGATGACACTGTACCCGAGTTTACACCGAGATGACACTGTACTCGAGTTTACAACGAGATGACACTGTACTCGAGTTTACACTGAGATGACAATGTACTCGAGTTCACACTGAGATGACACTGTACCCGAGTTTACACCGAGATTGATAAACTTGCAGATGACTTTGTTGTGAGATATAAACATACAAATTATATCAAAAGAATTCTACATGTAAGTACCTTGTACATAAAACACTGCGACAAGCTTAGTAGTAAAAGAGAGACATGTATTATCAAGATGGATATGTGCAGTAACTGTTACAAAATGTGAAAATATTCACTAGAATTTAGTAACTCCAGAAGCAGATCAAACAATTGTATCTTTTCCATCACCATCTCTGATAAAAGAAAACAAAGGGGGGGGGGGTTGACAAATCCCCAAATGAAAAAAACATGACTATTCTGTTGAAAATGTTCAACCAAACAGGGAAAGGCGAGGGTGTATGTGTGTTTGTTTGCCAACACACCCTCCCCATAACTTCCCTCTAGATCCACCATGCATCTTGGATCTTCTATAAATAAGTATTTCAAGTTCCTAATTATTAATAACAAAAACAAAGTTACATGGCCACCATATAATATCACTAAAACAAAACACACACTGCAGCATCTAAAAAGAAATTTAGTTTTTGGTCAACAAAATGAAATAAGATACTAAAAAGCAACAGAATGCAAAATTAAAATGATTTCAAATGATTTTCTCTAGTTTCAATTTATAATGAGTGTCAAACAACTCCAACAAGGTAGGACACATTCTATGATTTCTAGCAGAATATAAAAGAAAAATATTTATATCTCCAATATGCCTGCCTTTGATTTTTTACAAATTGTAATGACATCCATTTTCTCATGAAAACACTGCAACTGTAACAATGCACAAATGGATCTCGATAAATATAGTCCATCTATTTTAACTGCTGGGAATTCCAACAAAAAATTAAAACAGAATGTAAATATAAGAAATCAACTTCATTTTTGAAGAGACATGAGGGTAAGAACTACGAAGTGTCACGGCAACTAGTCAGCATGCCTCGGGAAGTACACCTGCCTGGCACGTCTCCGTCCATATCTTCACATACTTTCAAAGAATAAAAAAATTTTTCTTCAACTATCTCATTTATTACTATGGAATAATTTCGAGACTTGTTCCCTATAACTATCAGTGATAGTTTTTATGAGATTCTAAAATTTCAGGTGAAATTGTAAATTTTTTATACTGCATAATCAATTTTATACTGCGTAATCAATCTAATATGCAGTATTCAATTTACGCAGTATTCATTTTATACTGCATAATCAATCTAAAAATGAAATCCCTGAAAACTCCTCCAGAAACATGAGTATTAAATCACACGTTTACTGTCTTTTAAATATACATGTACATTGTTTTTTAATTTATCACAAATTTGCATGTGTTGATATGTTACGATCTTTATTCCTTTTTCTCCGTCGCTGACTCGTCCTGAGATGTTCTGTACCGATACCTAAAAGTAAAATAGTTAACTATAATAAAACTTTCATTGACTCAGAAGATTTTAGAGTATTATACTCTGTCATCATCACTGGGGATCCATGGCTGATTTTTGTCTCCTACTCACCACTTGATGACGAGATCTGCC
This sequence comes from Ostrea denselamellosa, assembly GCA_024699665.1. Classification (NCBI taxonomy): domain Eukaryota; kingdom Metazoa; phylum Mollusca; class Bivalvia; order Ostreida; family Ostreidae; genus Ostrea; species Ostrea denselamellosa. Next base: position 3,286,644 of record JAMZEH010000006.1, on the reverse strand, counting down.
ATAGGTATCGGAAGATGCTCGTTTTGCAAGAATATGAAACTGACAGATTCATAATATACAGTTACTGACTGAAGAAATCCTACCAGATCTATATTTCATAACATGGTTTCAGAGATCAAAAATCTGTAAATTTCCATGCACAGTAAATCTCACTGAATCATAAGATTGATCGATTATTTGTTTGTTTTAAGTCCCATTGAGAATTTTTCACTGATATTGAGACATCACCAACTGTAGGTGAAGTACCACAAATTTAGACCTATGCTTAGCACTCAGGGCCATAGCATGCATTGAGGGTTCTATAACGCCTACCGTGACAGGAGACCTCCGTTTTTAAGGTCATATCTGAAAGACCTGTGATTTTCACTTCTAAATGCCTAACAATTGGTGAAGAAGCAATCACTACCTATTTTTACATCTTAGGTTTGACGTGGCCATGGCACAAGCGGGGCTCGAACTCACAACCTCCCGGTTATGAAGCGAATGCTCTAACCACTGACCTAATCTATTCAATATCAAGTAAGTGACACCTTAAAAATCCCCAGCCATATCCTGCATTTGTTTTGAGAAAATTGTTTTAAGTTAATTCTGCTAAAAGGAATTCTTGGAGATAAAGAAGTGATATAAATTTCTCAATTATCATTTTGTTCACAGCAAAGTTAAATTCATGCATTTTGATCTTTGCTGAATATGCTAATTATTGTATAATTATCATATCTGTTTGTGACACACAGGTAGGGGGCCTCCGTGGCCGAGTGGTTAAAGCATTGTGCTCAAAATCGCAAGGCTTCTCACCTCTAGTCAGCATGGGTTCAAATCCTGCTCGCGCAGATATATGTGAGAATATAAGGAATGAAAATCACTTAAACTTCCCAAAACTTTAATTAGCAAACAATTATGAATGTATGGAGTCATATAAAAGCCCTATTCACATGCCAGGGAAATATCACGACCTTGCTCATTCACACTTGCAGTTATCATATATAAGAACTGCAAACACTTCTGAAGAAATGCAAATAACAAACAGCAATCTATTTCATAAATCCTGTAAAGAATACAAAACGAAGAGAATGGTAAACACAGACCTCTCGACAGACCAAAGGTGTGTCCCCAAAAATTTCTTATCGGAGAGTTTTCATGTAATCATGTAGCTTTCATGCCACCAAACAGAATTTTTAAAAATAATTGTTCACTTGCCTATAATATGTCAATAAATGTCGTATTAACCATCACTAAGTACCTGATTGCCCTGAAAAGATTGATGCCATTTGTGAGAGACATGAAAATGTTCACCGTCATCAGGTTATAGTTCACGGGGGTAATCACCACAGAATACCTGGCCCATATCGCACCTGTAAGAACAAGTCAGGGGCGTTAACTATTACACATCACACCTGTAAATAAGGCAGGGTTGTCTACCAATACAAACTACCTAATTAAAATCATACGTTACTTCTGCTTCCATATTTAAAATAAGATGGAAATCTTATAAATAATTTGGTTGTCTATAAATCACAAAAATTAAATTACATTACAGTGAAAATAAAATTTCAATGCAGAATATTGCAAGGCAAGTGTAAATGGGGAGATGATGAATATTTGGGAAAACTTTGAAACAAACAAAAATGTCAATCAATATCTGATTATTCAACAATTGTTTTACACAATTCATTAGATGATGTATATACTCAGTTCAATTTGACCGACATTGAATTGTATAAATAATTTTACTGGGGATTTATGTTTAGTTCATTGTAACAGATAGTTCAATATAAACAACTTCAATATTAGTGGATTGACTGTAATTAATTGTCAGGTTGCCAAAAATTGCAAAAATAGTGAGCCTTCTACTTTGATATTGGTGAATGCTGTGTTGCTGGTCAAAATACCTGTGATTACAAGGGACAGACTTTGATTCAAACTCAGTCTTTCCTCAGGTAGCATCGTGTTACCTATCCCAGCAAGAGAAAGGCACTACAAAATCAAATAAATACATACAAGGCACTACAAAATCAAATAAATACATACATGTGGACATCAACAATTCAATAACAAGGGGTCTCCATGGTCTCATCTAAGTCAAGCCCTGTCGTTGTGAATTTTTTAAGTTTTTTTTTTTTCCAAACTTTATTCACATGAAAAATTTTGACCCCGACATAGCACCGTAGACTCACAACATAATGTGAAACCAAGTCATAAATCATGGTATGAAAGCAATGTTTTGCCACAAGGAATATATATATATATATATATATATGATGAAAACCTTACTTCCAATAGTTAAGAATAAATTGGTTTGGTTTTCTTAAAAATAGGTCAAGGTCACAAGGTGAAACCTTTGGTACCAATAAAAGACCTTATCGCAAGGAATGCACATATAAAATATGAAAGCCCTATCACTCACCATTCAAATTTATGAGCAATGTTAAATCTTTGTTAAAGTTTTGAAATTTGGGTCAAAATCAGAAGTCAAGGTCACAATTCAAAGATCATGAAATGAAATGTAAAATCTTGTCACAAAGAAGCTATACATAAAATATGAAAGCCCTACCTAACGTGGTTCAGGAGATATTGCCGATTTTTTTTAAAACAATGGTCAGTGGTAAAGTGTTTGCTTTATTGCTGGAGGTTGCGAGTTCGAGCCCCACTTGTACCATGGCTGCATCAACCCTAAGACATAAAAATAGGTAGTGACTGCTCCTCCGCCAAACGCTTGGCATTTAGAACTGAGAATCACGGGTCTTTCATATATGACCTTAAAATCGGAGATCACGTGTCACAGCTGGTGTTGCACATTAAAGAACCTTCATTACTATGCCCTGAGCACTAAGCATAGGTCTAAATTTGTGGTACTTCACCTTCAGCTGGTGACATCTCAAAATGAGTGAAAAATTCTTGACAGGACATAAAAGAACAAATCAACCTGTAGACGCTTACAAATCATAGCCCTACTGTTATTGAGAAAAGGATCTCCCTATAAAATCTCATGTAAAACCTACCCCTAAGGATCTTGACTTGAATTTGCACACCTACGAATGCTTGTATATTAATATGACTAATCGTGGCCCTGCTGTTAATAAGAAGAGGATTTCTTCTTGGGGTCAAAATGTGAACAAACTTGAATCTGCACTACCTGGTGAAGCGTGACTAATTAAGCGTGACTAATCGGGACCCTATTGATATTCAGAAGATTTTTTAAGGTTTTTCCAACATATTAATTGTTAAACTAATTACTAGATCCTCTATTATTGCCCCGTTCTACTCCTAGGGGCTTTGACTTGAACAAACCAAACCCTACTTACCTATATCATGAAGCTTTCATGTAAATTTCAACTTTTCTGGCCATGTGGTTCTTGCGAAAAAAAAAAAAAAATGAAATGACCACACCATATTTTTGTCTTTTAGTGATTTTCTCCCCTTTGGAGGAGTATGGCCACTCATTTTAGCTTGACAATGATAACAATGACAATGGTGACAACAGACAAATTTTATCAAAAAGCTTACTTCAGCCCTTGGCTCAGGTGAGCTAAAAAGTGGATCTGCTTTGTGTCTATAACATTACTACAATGCTTGTTGTAAATACAAAAGGAAGCAGCCTCTTGTGAACATTTCAATATTCCGTTTGATATTAGGATCTTGTTTATTCCGCTTGATGTTATAATCTTGTTTATTCAAACTCTCCTAAATAAATTTCTAACGGCTTTCATATACATATTAAGAAATATGATTAATTCTCTGATGATCACAATATTTATTACATATAGGCCTGTACATTTATTAAACCCTTTTTTTTCATTGTCATTTCATGTATTTTTTTTTCTTTTCAATAATTATACATCCTGCGTGATGTATTAGGCACACAACTTTGTATTAGATGGAGCTTAGTTGGGGCCCCATCCCCGGCAGCTGCCATATATTACTGAGACAATTTACGAAATGTTATATTTGTTATAGATTAGGTCTGGGAAATAAACTTACGAAAAAAAAAAAAAAAAAATATATACATATTAAGAGTTGCAAAGGTGAAAATCAGCCTCAGTGGTTGAAGCTGCCAAAGGCAGAATCGTGTCAAGGCCAAATTTCTGAAGACGTAAAAGTCTTTTATGACTGAATCAGATTTAAAAAAAAAAAATTGCATTACTGACATCATCTCATGGTTCTTAAAGTTTTGATTAATAAAGTCGAAAATGAAGACGGAGAAAGATATGCGACACAAAATGCTGACACATCCGGTCCACACAAAACAGCTACACGTACTGATGAAACAGAACACACGTTTCTAGTTCAGTACAAGATATAGATTTTCTACTCTGAGAAATATACAATGTCATACCCACTTCATGGCAGGTGCCCAAAAATGAATGTGCTTTGGTCCTGAAAGTAAAATAGTACTTCTGGTAAAATATAAATTACTAAAATACTACTCACCTATATACGGTCAGTGCAGCTTACAAGATCTTACAAGATTTCTCAAAGATATTCTAAGCCCTATGAGGGCATGTAGAGTACAAAGAAATTAACAAAAAAGACATGGAAAAGTTCAAATATATCTTGCATACATACAACATGACACAATAAGGAAAATAAAAACAAACACAAAGTTTAATTCAGAAGGGGATAATAATTGTTATGGAAATGAAACATAAAATTTATGTTATTTACATTCCTATATCTAAATGTATAAATCACAGTCATAATTATTATTACTATATAATTCAAAGAGAAGCCAACAAATCTGCTTATACATTCTGAAGAAAGAGGGGGCCTCCATGGCCGAGTGATTAGAACATCAAGCTCAAAATCACAAGGCCTCTCACCTTTAGTCGGCACAGGTTCAAATCTCTCTCGCACAGATATATGTGAGAAAGTTTGCCAGTTTACTTTCGGAAGGTCGGTGGTCTCTTCCCAGGTACATTGTATCTGGGTTCTCTCCTCCACCAATAAAAACTGGACGCCACCAGATAACTGAAAAAGTGTTGAGTGTGGCGGAAAACAACAAACAATAAATCATCAATCAATCTGAAGAAAGATGGTGAATTTTAATAACAAGCAAAACATCCCTTGGCTTTTTCCATAAAGTCAAGAAATCTACTCAAACGGAAAAGGCCAAGTGATGCTCCAATTGTAAAAAGATGTGTTTGTGAAACATAAATTCCCCCGATAGTGGCAGAACTTCAATGAATGCATGTCAATGCTAATGTTTTTAAAAAGTAGGTCAAATACCAAGGTCAAGACCTTTACCTTTAATACCACTAGAAAGGTCTTGTCACAAGGAATATTCATGGGAAATATGAAACATCTGGGATAATTTCAAAAATCTACCAGACATTACATTTTGTAGATCAGGTATAATTTCGACCAGACAAGTTAGAAATTTACTACACAGAAGAAAAAAACAGAAATTTGTTTTCAAGCGATGACTGAGACAATTCAAAATGATAACATGTTCTTAACAAGTTAACAGCATCTTTTTTTACCACACAGGATTAAATTTTCTTATAAAATATAATCATTTTCATCATAAATTACTCATTTACTATGGATTTGACCAACAAATGTAAAATTTGCCATTTTCATGCACTTTCGTTACATATTTAAAATTGACTTATTCTGAAGGAACACGGTCAGGAACTTCCAAAATGAAAATAGATACTTGCTTAGAAAACTCGATACGGTACTGCTAAAATAGATACCCTGCTTAGAAAACTCGATACGGTACTGCTAAAATAGATACCCTGCTTAGACAACTCGATACGGTACTGCTAAAATAGATACCCTGCTTGGACAACTCGATACGGTACTGCTAAAATAGATACCTGCTTGGACAACTCGATACGGTACTGCTAAAATAGATACCTGCTTAGAAAACTTGATATGGTACTGCTAAAATAGATACCTGCTTAGAAAACTTGATATGGTACTGCTAAAATAGATACCTGCTTAGAAAACTCGATACGGTACTGCTAAAATAGATACTTGCTTAGAAAACTTGATATGGTACTGCTAAAATAGATACCTGCTTAGAAAACTTGATATGGTACTGCTAAAATAGATACCTGCTTAGAAAACTCGATACGGTACTGCTAATGGAGACGAGGATTACGTAGAGCACTTGTTTACTCACTTAACCTAACAATGAATTTTCCTCAAATTAAGGAACACTAAACCAGCCAACATTTACATGATCTAATACTTGTACATTAGTTTTTCAAAAAAAGCCGACAGAAATAGAGGTCATCGCCATGGAAGTGAATGCTTACACGTTTACTTACTCTGTATAAATTTTTTGTGAACCAAAGGGGAGGGGCATATGCAATCATGTACACAGCTGTGTTTCTGCTTTCAGTTTTCTCTTTTTGTATGAGTCACATTTGTTCAACCACTTGGTACGTCCCATAATCGGAAGTAAATTGCCCTGTACAATATTGAAAGTACACACACAAAGTGCTACAATGCAATTATCCTTCTTGAGCGAGAAAATATACATTATCATAAACACGTGTTCCGTTGTTTTGATTGAAAATAATGACAAATCCCGAATAATGCTGAATAAGCGTGACACACTCTGAACGTGGTACAAATTGCTTTTATAAAATTAATAACACAGTCAAGAAATTTCATATCAACATTGCTGTCTAAGACAGGAGGAGGCTGAAATCAAATCAGGATGCTGTATCTGTATGAAGTTCATTTAGAACCCCCCATTTTTTATTTTTTTTTCAATGGGAGAGAGAGAGCACTGGGCTTCATTGGCGATGATGTTCCGGTAGGGCGGTCTTGAATCCCTCTACAGTGTCTACATGCACGACTGACTCCAATGCATACACACATCAATTGTGATTTACGATTACTTTCGTATTGGTTTATATATTTGCAGTAGTATCAGACATCTTAGCATGCTTTCTTTTTCATGTGAAACACAAATAGCTGTACTCTTCGGGTATTTTTCTCGTTTGCACAGGATATATTTTCTCTCACTGCAGAAGGATAATATTGATTTAGCGAGAAGGTCTCGCTATAGGGAAAGTGTTCCCAACCGGTACAGGGGGCGTTAACCAAGACTTTGACTTGATGGCGTCACCCCAAATTACGACTGATGTTTCAAGTTAGTAGGACTTGGCTGGTTCTAAGCGCTACTTAATCTGCAATGAAAATTCTTAGGTAAAAATTTTTCAAACAAGTTTTATGTTATTAGCCCCAGGCCCAGCCTCCATGCCTAGGGACTTGTGTAGAGAAATCAAGACATCCTCCTAGGGGTTACCTATGGGAATGTTTTGGTTTTTCTACGCAACCCCCTGTGCTCCGGGTACACGATTTTTGGCAATGAAAAAAATTAATGTCATATAAATACAGACCTGCAGGATGATTCCAAAATGCCTGATACTTCTGTGGGACTAGACGGTCTCCTGTTCTGCATATCGCTCGATAAACAACCGACATTCTCAACCATTAACACTTTCTCAAGTTCTGTTCTGAAGGTTAGCCACAGCGTCGTCTGAATCCCGAGCCCGACATTAATTGATGAACGTGCACTCTGTTCATAAAGTCACTTATTTTCTCCTTCATTACTTTCATCCGCAAATAAAACATTTCTTTTCTTATCTATAACAAGAAAACACAAAGGTAATTATAATCAACTGTTTTATTAGATGTGAGTTTGTGTACTCAGTTCGTGTATTACATATAAACATTGCACAAATCCATCTTCTGTCCGTATTAAAGGCCATATACAACATTTTAAATAATGTTATAATTATTTTAACATATTAAAATATTTAATAAATATTTATACGATATGTTTTTAAAAAAATTAAAACATTAATATGGGATAATCTTCGTGTATATTGCGTTCGTAAACTTGCGCATCTACTAATTACTTGTTCTGCAAAATAGAAAAACATTTTTAAAACACTTGCTATAAAAATAAAACATTTTATTAACAAATTATTGAAGAAACTTTTAAATATATCTAAACTGGTCATACTTAGTTTAACTGAGTACTAACTCGAATGATCTGAAAACACCTGAAATTCACCTTAAATACCTTGACCGTATTACACCCAAATAAATCCGCGTGAATCTTACTCTAAACAATACACGCATGTTATGAAAACGAAAAGAAATTTAAATACACTCTATAGAGATATGGAGGCTATGCCGCCCTGCGTCCTCATAAATGTGACCTACAGCTCGTGAAAGATGTCGATACAAAACATGACATTAGTGAGGACATGTGGTGTGAGGGCATGCCCTTAGTAATATTACCTCTCAAAACCATTTTTTTCCCTCTCACACTTTGAAAGAGAGTATTAGATAATCTGATAATCTTTAATAAAGTTTTATTACTGTAATGACATTTTAACTGACGATATGGTACATGTCCTGTTACTATACTTTTCTATGTATTTGTGATATAAATTAAGTAATTGTTTGCCTATAAAATAACAAGAGAGAGAGGCGATGAAATAGTGGATTTTACTACATAACTTATACTTATATAATATATAATGTGTAAGATAGTTTTTGGTTAAAAAAAAAAAGACCGTTGAAAGTTATGAAATAGCTCAATTTTTAAAAATTTAGTATTATATAGCACGCACGCGCTATAATTGTTGAATGCATGCGCTTTATATTTCATGATGCAAATCTGCAAGTACTTGATCGTGGCATGGGGGATTTGAATTAATTAATCATTATATGAAATGAAAATACCCCAATACAATTAAAAAAAAAAGTGCTTTCTTCATCAAGATGTCATTCTTCAGACTATATAGTGGAGGATCTATGAAAAAAAAGGGGGGGGGGGCGAGGGGGCACATGCGAACAAGCATTAGTTGAAATACTTAGCCATTTTGTGTGCCAAATCTGGAGTTTTCATCTTTATATGCCAGCAATTTAATACCTTGTGAAGTTGTGGCGAAAAAAGAAGGGGGGGGGGGGGTCTCTAAACCCGTCACTGTAATGACATTTTAACTGACGATATGGTACATGTCCTGTTACTATACTTTTCTATGTATTTGTGATATAAATTAAGTGACGCGATTTAAATGTTGTGAAGACGGTTGAAAACAAAAATGTCGTTTCTCCTCGGATTGCGAACAACATTCTTCACATTTAAACATAATTCTTCACATCTAAACATAATTCTTCACATTTAAACATAATTCTTCACATTTAAACATAATTTCCAAGTGCAACCATACGTAACAATGAACAAACTCAGCTTCACACCGACAGGATCCTAGTACTCACCATCCCATCAAGAGACAACAACACCAACTAACAGTATCCTAGTACTCACCATCCCATCAAGAGACAACAACACCAGCTGACAATATCCTAGTACTCACCATCCCATCAAGAGACAATAACATCAGCTGACAGGATCCTAGTACTCACCATCCCATCAAGAGACAATAACATCAGCTGACAGGATCCTAGTACTCACCATCCCATCAAGAGACAACAACATCAGCTGACAGGATCCTAGTACTCACCATCTCATCAAGAGACGACAACAGCTGACAGGATCCTAGTACTCACCATCTCACCAAGAGATGACAGCACTAGCTGACAGGATCCTAGTACTCACCATCTCACCAAGAGACGACAACAGCTGACAGGATCCTAGTACTCACCATCTCACCAAGAGATGACAGCACTAGCTGACAGGATCCTAGTACTCACCATCTCACCAAGAGACGACAGCACCAGCTGACAGGATCCTAGTACTCACCATCTCACCAAGAGACAACACCACCAGCTGACAGGATCCTAGTACTCACCAACTCACCAATAGACGACAGCACCAGCTGACAGGATCCTAGTACTCACCATCTCACCAAGAGACAACACCACCAGCTGACAGGATCCTAGTACTCACCATCTCACCAAGAAACAATAACTCCAACTGAAAGGATCCTAGTACTCACCATCGCACCAAGAGACAACACCACCAGCTGACAGGATCCTAGTACTCACCAACTCACCAAGAGACGACACCACCAGCTGACAGGATCCTAGTACTCACCATCTCACCAAGAGACGACAGCACCAGCTGACAGGATCCTAGTACTCACCATCTCACCAAGAGACGACAGCACCAGCTGACAGGATCCTAGTACTCACCACCTCACCAAGATCATCATGTTTTTAACTGCACTGTAAGCAGTCTCTATGAGCTCGCCTGTAAATAAGTTGAGCCTGCAGCCCACGCGCTGGTACGAAGGTACACAGCTTGTCTCCAGTACCGTATCTGGATGAAGAAACGAGGAAAGTCCGGGATGGCTCAGTTCGGATGTGGAATCCTCCCCATTTTCTGTTTTATAGTATCCCCCCCCCCAAAAAAAACCCCCCCAAAAACCCCAAAAACCAAAAAACTAAACAGAATTATTAGTGCAGAGAAAAGTGTACAAGAAAATATGAATCTAAACCTTTCAAAGGAAAATTATCAAAGATAAACTGCTAACTTTCTGTATGCATTGTTTCAAGCAAGAAGACAGCATTTATACAATTTAATATACGCTACGTATGCACATGTAAATTGAAATATAAAAATTGTCAGATGGGTCGAGAGAAACGGATTTAATTGCTATGTATTGTATATGATTATGTAATAATGCAAAATGTACATGTCACTATAATAAATGAATTATTTTCTTGACTTTCTTACTTAACAGATGTCCATTTCGTTGATGGAACTGGATGCCAATCAAAGATTATTATATTTACAGAGAGGTTGTCTTTCTATTTAAGGTTTTAAACAGCCAATTGCCAAATCATTTAAAAGTATTCTATTTTACAAGAGATATCTGTAGTCGGACAACCAGATCAAACAATGTTACGTCAAATTTACTTTATTTACCGAGGGGTAAAACTGAAAATTTTAAACGTTCATGCAGTTATTCATATGCATTTCTTTGGAACAAACTGTCACAAAATGTTCCAAATTCTTATTCAATAGGTGGTTTTAAATCTATGTATCTCATGAAATTTTTTAGATGCAATTCTTAGAAAAAGCTGTTTTTGTTCACATATTTGTCTTATGTTATAGTTTTTTTTTATTCTTGTCCTTTATAATTTCATACCATGTTTAGAAAATACACCGAGGTTTAGTACTGTTGTAGTATGTTTTTTCTCTGCAATGCTTCTTTTATTTCTTATTCATATAATCATGTCCACGTGTATGAACATGTATATATTAAAACTAATACTAATTCTGTGTTTGTATATATGTTTTAATGTTTTAACGCAGGACCACAATGAAAACTAGTTGTATGCTAATTGTGTCATCCTGGGTAAATAAAGGTTATTATTATTATTATTATGTTGTTGTTGAGAACACTGCGTAAAATAATTAAATATTGATACCTTAAGGTGGTTCGCTACACCAAGGCTTATAGTCTTTCTGATTCTACGTCACAAGATGAAAACGTTTTGTGAATCAAATGGTTTGTATCGATCAGTTTGGTTGTATATCATCATAGCTCAGTGGTTAAAGCACTGGACTGCTGAAAGGCAAATCCCAAGTTCCAATCTGCCAGAGACTTCCGTTCATAGTTACTGAAATAAAAGTTTGAATACGTATGCTTTTTCAAACCAAAATTGCATATTTCCCGCCTTTCTACATATATACTTATTATATAGCAACATATCTTTCATAATCAAATCATTTCGCGCTGATTTTAGTGAACCATCTAAAGTTATTTGTTTCTGTTTGAATACGTTAAATAATCAAATCTGACATGTAATCAATGGAAGGAGAGAGTGCATGTAGCACTAATTCGCGCTGTAGACTTGACCCGAAGCCTCCCACAATCCTAGATCTGACGCTTTCCACAGTCCTAGATCTGATGCCTTCCACAGTCCTAGATCTGAAGCCTTCCACAATCCTAGATCTGAAGCCTTCCACAGTCCTAGATCTGAAGCCTTCCACAGTCCTAGATCTGACGCCTTCCACAGTCCTAGATCTGAAGCCTTCCACAGTCCTAGATCTGACGCCTTCCACAGTCCTAGATCTGAAGCCTTCCACAGTCCTAGATCTGACGCCTTCCACTGTCCTAGATCTGAAGCCTTCCACAGTCCTAGATCTGACGCCTTCCACAGTCCTAGATCTGACGCCTTTCACGGTCCTAGATCTGAAGCCTTCCACGGTCCTAGATCTGACGCTTTCCACAGTCCTAGATCTGACGCCTCCCACTGTCGTAGATCTGACGCTTTCCACAGTCCTAGATCTGACACCTTCCACAGTCCTAGATCTGACGCCTTCCACAGTCCTAGATCTGACGCCTCCCACTGTCCTAGATCTGACGCTTTCCACAGTCCTAGATCTGACGCCTTCCACAGTCCTAGATCTGACGCCTTCCACAGTCCTAGATCTGACGCCTTCCACGGTCCTAGATCTGACGCCTTCCACAGTCCTAGATCTGACGCCTTCCACAGTCCTAGATCTGACGCCTTCCACAGTCCTAGATCTGACGCCTTCCACAGTCCTAGATCTGACGCCTTTCACGGTCCTAGATCTGAAGCCTTCCACGGTCCTAGATCTGACGCCTTCCACAGTCCTAGATCTGACGTCTTCCACAGTCCTAGATCTGACGCCTTTCACGGTCCTAGATCTGAAGCCTTCCACGGTCCTAGATCTGACGTCTTCTCAGTTTCACCGGTCAAATTGTCAAACGTTTCTTTGCAGAAACTATGTATGGCAAGATTACCAATACATGAATTACTGGTGATCAATATATCACATGTTTTGCAATTTTTATTTCACATGTAGACACAGTTACAAAACATTAAAAACATACTATTTATCTCCTACAACTTTGGAAAACTAAAACCAATAACAAATCAATGAAATCAATCGTAATTCAGAAAAAAATCAATATGCCAATCATTTCATTAGTAGTGTATGCAAGTACATAAGCTAAGAAGCGGCAAGAAAATAAATCTATCAATGAACTAATCAATAGATATTCAATAAAATCAATTCAATCCGGTTGGCTGTGGTCCATGAATATTTTAAAGTACAGGTGTACAAAACTACAGAAACATATCTTTTATCTGCTGTTATTTTGGAAAGCAATGATAAATCAACGAATCAATCAAAATTCTGAGTGAAACAATTTTGAGTGAGACCAAAACATGTTTGGAGACAAATTTTGAGCCAGGCCAAAATATGCGTTGTAGTCAGTTAGAGGCCAAAATTGGGATCAGGCCAATTTTAAGGTCAGGCAAGGCCAAAGGGACCCGGTCAGGTTGTATAGTATGTATATTCCATTGAGCTAAACACTTTGTAGGTACATGTTTTATCACAGGTAAACCTGAAATACAAAAGGGGCGCTGTATAAAGAACGATTTATTAATTGGTTTGAAACACGTCAGACAGGTTGTATTGAATCAATCGTTGCATTCCCTATAGGAGATATACGATTGATCACTGTTCGTTATAACTACGATGGAATTTGCGAAATGCTGACTTTGAGAGGAAAAATTGAGATGAAAGAACGATTGAAAAATGATTTATGGTTATCTGAATTTTCAAAAGTATTTGGGCGCACTATATAGGCAAGTAATTCTGTCTCCATGTTGGAATTTTTAAATGGTAATAAATCTATGTACAAGTGTGTTAGTGCTATGTAATGGTGGCTCTGACTTTTAAACCCCATTACTCTTTAATTACTGACGTTCTAATTTTAAGATGTATTGAGTTTTTACATAAAATCGAATTATGTAACCGCGGAATTTTTTTTTTCCAGAAAGACATTTTAAATTTTAATGTACCAGTGCACTTAGCAATTGGCTGCTTAAAACCCTCGGGGACTAACATTCCACCAGCAGAAGCATTGATCTAGTGTTTATAGTGTAAAAGATAAACGGTACCAATTTTGAGCACTAGATGCGCATTTCGACAAACTTCGTCTCTTCAGTGATGCTCACGTCAAAAATTTTGGACATCAGAAATAAGTGGAATCTTGGAAGAGCTGAAGCATTTCGACAAACTTCGTCTCTTCAGTGATGCTCACGTCAAAAATTTTGGACATCAGAAATAAGTGGAATCTTGGAAGAGCTGAAGCATTTCGACAAACTTCGTCTCTTCAGTGATGCTCACGTCAAAAATTTTGGACATCAGAAATAAGTGGAATCTTGGAAGAGCTGAAGCATTTCGACAAACTTCGTCTCTTCAGTGATGCTCACGTCAAACATTTTGGACATCAGAAATAAGTGGAATCTTGGAAGAGCTGAAAGAAAAAAACCCTCAAATATTGGAGCCAAATCTTGCTAAGGATCAGACCTACACATGACCCCATTCACAAGTACTCTGAAGTTGATATTAAAAATACCTAAAGTTACCCATTGACAATATCTTCGTAGTCTTTGGTGATCGGGTCTCCCAACAGTCTATTGGAATTCCATGGGTACGAATTGTGCTTCGTTTTTAACTGACCTGTTTTTAAATTCTCATGAAGCAGAATTCATTCAAAAAGTTCTGCACAAGAACATTGATTGATTGATTGTTGTTTTCCGCCACACTCAACAATGTTTTAGTTATCTGGTGGCGTCCAGTTTTTGAAGGTGGAGGAGCGAACCCAGATATAATGTACCCGAGAAGAGACCACTGACCTTCCAAAAGTAAACTGACAAACTTTCTCACATATATCGGTGCAAACGAGAAACGAACCCGCGCCGACTAGAGGTGAGAGGCCTTGTGATTTTGAGCGCAATGCTCTAACCACTCGGCCACAGAGGCTCCAACATAAGAAGAAAAAATATCTTGCTGTGACCTTCAAATCGACATTTAGATATATCGGCGACGTTTTATTAATCCACAATTATCTTTCCATTCATATGTCGATTTGATATATCCCAGTGAACTTGAAATAAAGGACAACACACAGTCTATCACATCTGCTTTGTACTTAAGATATTTTATTGAAAATAGAAACTAGCAACTCAACGTTATGACAAACCGGATGATTTGAATTTCTCCATCGTCATTTCTCTTTTGTATGTGGCAATATTCCATCACCACCTGCATATGATGTTTATATCTCCCAACCGATTCGATACTTGTTCGCATGATCAGTTTTTAAATCGAGGCAGGCTACTCACAAAGAAGTTGAGAAAGAAGTTGATATTACAGGGGTTTGTACAGTCTCGTCTAAAGTTAGCATTTTACAAATTTTATGGTCGTTATATCATTCTAGTTTGCCAGTAAAACATTCCATTATGTCAAATGCTGTCTGACGTGTTTCATATCAATGGTTAGGCCGTTCTTGGTGCACTGATTTTGACTGCGGATTACTGCGTTTACCTGATCGGAAGATAAGGCTCACGGAGGATTTGACTGGTTGACAGGGGATGCTTATTCCTCTTTATGTATACACTATTGTTTGTTTTAGTTTGTTTAGAACTTTAGGGTAATTATGATATTAGATATGGCGCTATATAAATGTAGTATAATAATAATCATCATAAGTATTGCTGTTGTCATTATGATGTATTTTTAGTGATATGTTAGTTGTTTTTCAATTACAAATTCATTTGACCGAAAGTAAAAAAAGTAAATGTTACAGAAATTATACATATACACATATATGTTTTGCTGGTAGCGCTGCCACATCTTTTGGAAAGAAGTGATCCAAAAATAGATTAATGAAATTCAATAATGCGCTTTCTGAATTATTCTGGCTTAAAGTGTCACAGTTTATATCTTCGAATGAAATTTATTTCTATCATTTATAGTTGTCTGTTGATGTAAGGTAAAAGTGATTAAAGTGTGACATCGTGTATATTTGGTCACTTATTCCATCACATTCAAATTATTTCCTTGTGGACTAGTCAAATTTCCTAAATTGTATATGTTGTCATTGCATCAAAAAAGAAATGCAATGCCCAGATTCTTGATCAAGTGGTTTCCTCGTTGCATACAAAAAGGGGTACTTAAATTTGGATTGTTGGTATGATGGTAATTTTGTTCCCAAGAATTCTGACCTCATGGAAAACATATGAATAACACGGAGTAAATCGCAAAATTCTAATTTCATTTGATATTTACTTTAAAGTACATTCGGTATATCGATCGCTATTGTTATAATACTTTATATACACAGGGATTTTATAACAATGCAAAACAGCTGTACCTTTCAGTAAGGACATCTATCCTAATATTAGAAATTTTATGCAGTGATGTAATGAACTGTGTTAAAGAGATAGCATATAGGTAGTGTGCATTCGGTAGATCTCAGAAGTTAAAGATATTTAAATAACAGGACTAGACTGAAGGTCGAAAGGACACGGAGGCCATGTTCGGATTTTAGAGGTAAGATAGAATTATATAAATTTTATAGTGTCATCAAATGCTTTTGAGTATATAAAACATTTGTCTGAATGATCAAATTTATATTTGTGATAAATCTGCTTTAACTGATCACAATTGTGTGGGTATTGGGTGCATCCTTGTTTGAACGAGTTGGCTTGAAATTGTAGTGTTGTAGATTGATTTCATAGTAAAGTCTTTGATTGATTGATTATTTATTGCTTTCCGCCACACTCAACACTTTTTCAATTATATGGTGGCGTCCAGTTTTTATTTGTGGAGGAGAAAACCCTGATACAATGTACCCAGGAAGAGACCACCGACCTTCCGATAGTAAACTGGCAAACTTTCTCACATATATCGGCGCGTGCGAGATTCGAACCCGCGCCGACTAGATTGTTCTAATTTGTTCCGAGTAGCGTGTACACAGCCTTATAAGTGGTAAAAACTGTCTTTGATGATTTCCGATTTCCAAACCAATGCATGGCTGTCTTTGATGATTTCCGATTTCCAAACCAATGCATGGCTGTTACTTTCACCTGGCATTGAAATGTCTTGCCACTGTGAACGTGGACACGATAAAAAAAACCCCACTCATTAGTATAGCTAACGCGAAACTTTGTCTAAACGTGGTGCCGTCTGTACACAGTATATGGTGGTGAGTGTTTAAAATAATTAACTTGGATCCCCACTGAAAAGGGGAGTTTTACCATTTAGTAGTTGTATTCACTTCAACATGTAATATTGCAGCGTCAGCGTCATGACAAAATGGACTATCTCGACTTATCTATACCAGCAAGACGACAAGGTGTTCGAGTGAATAGAACTACTAAGGGTGGAACTCCTCTGACACGTGTTTGATTGGCAATGCTTATATGGGTATATCATGGATATGATAAAGTATCGTGATCGTCCAATCCGATATGTGGGTTTCGCCCGGATATTCCAGTTTCCTTCCACACCTAAGACGAAAGGCGCAAACCCCTTTTTAAAATAAAATAAACACATATACGAGCGCGGAATACATGCATAATTTTACATTGTGTGTAATTTTAATTCCATTTAATACATACGTTTTAGTACAAGGGGATAGGTAGCTTATTTTATATACAGAAATGTTATAAGAATATGTTGTAAAATACGAAACAGCTTCACCTATAAATGCCGATATATCTTATCAGTTTTTAAATCGAAAAAAAAAAAATGTCGTAGGTGTTTCAACAGTTTCGTTTAAAGTCAGCATTTCGCAAATTCTATGGTCGTCATAAATGTAATTTGCCAATAAAATCTGTAATTGGTTAAACCTGTCTGAAATGTTTGTAAAACAGTCTAACACGTCAGACAGCATTTGATTCAATGACATGTAGTGATATTATGACCTGGGTAAAGGCGATAACATAGGTATTATGCAATGGGTAAATCTCTAGACGTACAGGTATTTAGACTTACAGTCGAAAGAACACGGAAGCCATGTTGATTTTTTAGTGGAGAAAGAGAGAATTATATACACATTACAGTGTCATCAAAATGTTTAAAAATATGTCAATCAAGTTTTGATGATCAAAATCATGACTGAGAGGGATTTGATTTAACTGATCACACGTGTGTGTTTGTGTATACGAGAGGTGATTGATATATTGTGAACCTCATGAAAAGGCTAAGATAACGAACAATGCTCAATCTCGTAATTCCTATGGAAATTACAAATCTACGAGTATGGCAAACACGGACTCCTGGTCATACCAGAGGTGGGATCAGGTGCCTAGGAGGAAGAAGCATCCCCTGTCGACCGGTCACCCGCCGTGAGCGCTTTATCGTGATCAGGTAAACGGAGAAATCCGCAGTCAGAGTCAGTGTGCTACGAACGGCCTAACAATTGGTATGAAACACGTCAGACAGCTTTAGACGTAATGGAAGGTTGTACTGGCAAACTAGATCGTGCTAATGATCATGGAATTGGCAAAATTGGTGGATTAACGGATTGTCTATTGTTTAACGTCCCACTTGAGAATCTTTCACTCATATGGAGACCTTACCATTGCCGGTTAAGGGATACAAAATTTAGGCCTATGCTCGGTGCTTGCGGCCTTAGAGCAGGGAGGGATCTTTATCATGCCACACCAACTGTAGCACGGGATCTCATTTTTTTGGGTCTCATCTCACATTATTTATTTAGCAATATTCCATTATCACCTGCATATGGTGTTTATATCTCCCAACTGATTCGATACGCAAGAGCTTGTTCTGCTTATGATCAGTTTTTAAATCGAGGCGGGCTGCTGACAAAAAACTTGATGTTACAGGGGTTTGTACAGTCTCGTCTTTTAGACAGCTTTTTGCAAATTTTATTGTCGTTATAACGATCTAGTTTGCCAGTACAACTTACCATTAAGTCAAATGCTGTCTGATTTGTTTCATACCTATTGTTAGGTCGTTCGTAGCACACTGATTCTGAATACGGATTGCTAAGTTTACCTGATCGGAATGTAAGGCTCACTTAGAGTGTGACCGGTCGATAAGGAATGCTTAGTCCTCCTAGGCACTTGATCCCACCTCTGGTATTTGCCCATCTCTCTGATTTGTATTTCCTATAGGAATTACGAGATCGAATACTGTTAGTTATCTTAGCCTTTTCATAGGAAGGTTATTTTTAATTGCTTTAAAAACTTCCGGATTTTTAGGGTATTGAAAGATATGACTTATTTTTCTCCATGAGGAGGTTCCTTCTTTGATGTGATTTTCTTTTTGATTCTATTTGCAATTAATGATGTCTTTTGTTTTATTCCAGACACCTAAAACACCGCATGATGTTCACCCTTAGAACACATTAGAAATTTCCCCAAAACATGTATGCATGTAATTATTCATATGTTAACTTTTTACACGTAATATGTATAGATATTCACATAGGATTTACTTACAAGGGTAATTTGAACATTAATCCTGCATGTTTTCTTGACAGTGTCAGCTACCTATGTGACTCCAACACCTGAAATGTTGCATCCCCGGCGCAGTGCCCAAAACGTCCTACTGTGTGACCTCTGTGAAAAAGTTCCCCTACAGAGTCACTGTGAAGTTTGTAATATAAATTTATGCAAGCCGTGTGTTGGGGAACACATTTCTGATTCCTCTAAAAAACACAATGTTGTACCTTATAAACACAGGCAGTCTACCTCAAACTATTCAAAATGTCCAGACCACGCCGATAAACACTGTGAAATTTTCTGTGAGGAATGCGACATTCCTGTCTGTCTAACATGCATCACCAGAGGTAAACACAAAGGTCACGATATATCAGAAGTTTTGGAAAAACTCAATTCTAAAAGAGAAAGTTTGCAAAACGATTTGAAAGAACTAGAGAGCAGAATTTATCCTCGTTATGAAGAAATGGCCTCCGATGTTCAAACTGAGAGAGCCGCCTTACAAACGAAGTACGGGAAGCTGACAACAGCTGTCGACCAACAAGGAGATATCTGGCACCGGGAGATCACCGCCATTGTTAACCAATGGAAATCTGACATTGAGGAGATGAAAAACAAGCATCTAATCATCTTAGATAAACATATACATGAAATCACACATAGAATTATCAAACTCAGACAGAGAATTCAGGACCTGAAGAAAATACTAGAATCCACTGACATTTCGCTAACAACTATGTACAAATCGATGAATGCCGAGTTTGAAAAATTACCTCCTAAAATAGAAGTTGCATTTCCAAGTTTCTCTCCTCAGAATATAAACAGAGAACTGCTCCGTGAAATGTTTGGTTGTCTGTCGTCATTATTCATTAACACAGTAGAACACAACTATGCTATGAAGTCACCAGAAGCTGTATCGTCTCCTCCAGTCAAACCACTACTTGAGGAAACTCGACTCACCGCCACCATAAACACTGGGTATGAATATCTATACAGTGTTAGCTGTCTTGGTGAAGAGCAAGTCTGGACACGCGGGGACAACAAAATCATGAAGCTCCTCAACCTCCAGGGTGAACTACTGACACCCGTACAAAGCAAGTCAGGGAAAATACCAGGAGACATAGCTGTGACAAGGGATGGAGATCTTCTGTATACTGATGATAAAGATAACACTGTAAACATAGTGAAGAATAAACAGATACAGACCGTGATCACACTACAGGGGTGGAGACCTATCAACATCTGTGGTACCTCCTGCAATGATCTCCTGGTTACCATGATCAGTGATGATGCCAAAGAATCCAAAGTTGTGCGTTACTCTGGCTCCACAGAGACACAAAGCATTCAGTTTGATGATCAGCGTCGTCCTCTCTATTCATCTGATTATACCAATAAATACCTAAGTGAAAACAGGAACCTGGATATCTGTGTGGCTGACAATGCAGCCAGTGCAGTAGTGGTGGTCAATCAGTCAGGGAAATTCCGATTTAGATACACTGGTCATCCCTCTAATACCAAGAAATCATTTGATCCAGTCGGCATCACTACAGATAGCCAGAGTCACATCCTGACAGCAGACTATGATGATGACTGTATCCACATCCTAGATCAGGACGGACAGTTCCTCCGTTACATTCAGAGTTATGGTTTATCCCGTCCATTCGGTTTATGTGTGGACATTAGAGATAACCTCTTTGTGGCTGAGTGTCGCACGGCTAAAGTGAAGAAAATCCAATATCTTTAAATGCAGTGTTAATTACATATAATAAAACAGTGTTTATTACAGATCTATAAAGACAGTGATAATTACATTTAACAGTTAAGTATATACCTAAGCACAGAGTAACTAACTGTTAGTTACTTTTTAATAATTAGCTAATATATCAACAAATCCAATTTCTGTACTGAAATACTGCGTTTATCAATGGTCTGAATTTTTTTTATGATATTTTCAAATTTACTTCAATATTTCTGACTGATGAACAATCTACAATAGTTAGTATTTTTAACAAACAACAAGGAAATCTAGATGAAATTGATACTATGGAGCTGTCTTTGTAGGCCACGTAATGAGACTGACCAGTAACTTATCTGTCGACTAGTTCAACTGGTGTTTGGTTGAATGGTCAGGACATTGTCTAGAATCAGTTGGAAGTCTATTGACTGGTCTTGATCTGTTTCCTGAGATTTGACCAATGACTAATGACTCGCAAATGATTAATGACTGTTAAAATGATTTTTTGCACATATATAGAATATGTTGACTGATGTTGACTTTTACAAAGAGACCTTGACTGACCTTTGTCAAGGTCAAGATAACTAACAATATGATAACTGAAACTGTTGAAATAAGGCACTTGTTCCTCATAGAAAGTAAATATTTCAAACATTTTTAGTATTTTAGTAAATTTCAAATCAAAATGTTTTTCTCAGATCAACAACATTAAAACGTATGACCTTACAACACTTTACACGACCATAACCCACAACAAATTAAAGGACAGACTTTTTGAATATATAGCCAGTTGCTTCTTCAATAAAAATGGTAAACAGATATTAATATTCAGTGATCAGTCATCCCAAAAAAAATATTTTGTTCATCACCACTCTGATTCCAGGCACAAGTACTCTGAAGTTAATATCAAAAAGATGCTAGAGTTCCTCATTGTCAATATCTTCATATTCTTTAGTGATCGGGTCTTCCAACAGTCTGTTGGAATTCCCATGGTCACAAATTGTGCTCCTTTATTAGCTGACCTGGTTTATATTCTTATGATTGGAATTCATTCAAAGGCTTCTACTTGAGAAGAAATATATAGCTGTCTTCTTCAATTCCACATTTAGATATATCTATTAAAACTGATCGTTTCATATTTCGAATCGATATATCCCAGTGAACTTGAAATAAAGGACACCACATAGTCTTTTACATCTTCTTCGTACTTAGATGTTTTATTGAAAATTGATACTGACGGCAAACAGGAACCTCAACTTTTCAATTCATCCATCGTCGCGTTCCTTCGGAAGAGACCGCAAACACCGAGGCCCTGTGTCACAGCAGGTGTGGCACGTTAAAGATCCCTCCCTGCTCAAAGGCCACAAGCGCCGAGCACAGGCCTAAATTTTGCAGCCCTTCACCGGCAATAGTGACGTCTCCATACGAGTGAAAGATTCTCGAACGGGACGTTAAACAATATATAGTCAATCAATCAATGGTATCCTTGAAAGGGGGTTGTTTACAGTAGCTTAGAAATCGGACTAGTAAAGCGTTGACAAATAATTCGGTATCCCTGAAAAGCAGGTTCTGTGTATTGTTTTTGTATAGAGAAACACTTAGCTGGTATCCCTGAAAGGTAGGTGATTACTGTAGCCTAACAATCGGACGCATCATGCCTTGGCAATTAATTCCATATCCCTGAAAAGCAGGTTCTGTGTATTGCTTTTTGTATAGAAAAACTGCTGATATCCGTGAAAGGCAGGTGATTACAGTAGCCTAGAAATCGGACTAGTCAAACCCTGACAATTAATTCAGTATCCCTGAAAAGCAGGTTTTGTGTATTCCTTTGGTATAAGAAAACTTAGCTGGTATCCCTGAAAGGCGGGTGATTACGGTAGCCTAGAAATCGGACGCATCATGCATTGACAATTAATTGCGTATCCCTGAAAAGCAGGTTCTGTGTATTGCGTTTTCTATAGAAACACTTGACTGATATCCCTGAAAGGCAGGTGATTACAGTAGCCTAGAAATCGGAATAGTCAAACCCTGATAATTAATTCGGTATCCCTGAAAAGCAGTTCCTGTGTATTGTTTTTGTATAGTAACACTTACCTGGTATCCCTAAAAGATAGTGATTACTGTAGCCTAGAAATCGGACGCATCATGCGTTGACAAATAATTCGGTATCCCTGAAAAGCAGGTTCTGTGTATTGCTCTTTCGATAGAAAAACTACCTCATGGGGATCCTTGAAACCCGGTGGGGATCCGGGTTGTTGGAATAGATCCTCAGCACCCCCTGCCTTGTCGTAAAAGGCGACTAAATGGGGCGGTCCTTCGGATGAGAACGCACAAATCGAGACCCCGTGTCATAGCAGGTGTGGCACGTTAAAGATCCCTCCCTGCTCAATGGCCATACGCGCCGAGCATAGGCCTAAAGTTTGCAACCCTTCACCGGCAATGGTTACGTCTCCATATGAGTGAAAGATTCTCGAGCGGGACGTTAAACTATATAATCAATCAATCAATGGTATCCATGAAAGGGGGTTGTTTACAGTAGCCTAGAAATTGGACTAGTAAAGCGTTGACATATAATTCGCTATCCCTGAAAAGTACGTTCTGTGTATTGCTTTTTGTATAGAAACACTTAGTTGGTATCCTTGAAAGGCAGGTGATTACAGTAGCCTAGAAATCAGACTATTCAATCCCTGATAATTAATTCGGTATCCCTAAAAGACAGGTTCTGTGTATTGCTTTTTGTATAGAAACACTTAGCTTGTATCCCTGAAAGGCAGGTGATTAGTGAAGCTTAGAAATCGGACTAGGCAAACCCTGACAATTCGGTCTCTTAGAGTAGTGAGAGGGGGTGGGGGGAGATGACCGACTCAATATATACAGGCTATTCTGGAACACCGTATCAAATGATAAAATGGAGGGGGGCGATAATGACCAGCTCAACAACACATTACAAGCTGTATCTAATAAAAACGAAGAGTTGGGATTTATACCTCATAAATCTTTTTCATCATCCTCTGTTGGTCACTGGACTGGCTAGACAGAATGGTATTTTATAGTTATAAAAATGAAGAAACAAATTTAAAATAAATGGTATTATGTACAATTACCAAAACATCACATTAAAATTAATGTAATCAATTACTAGAACGTGTTTTACGCTTTTGTGTCTGTATACGTGTTTACAGACATTTTCTCTTTTTCATAAAGGCTTCACGTGCCATTTTACTTATTTCCAGAAATCTCGATGTCTAATTTTTCACTCTGATCGTTCAAGAAAGGTCCATTGCCAGGATGAAATTTCAAACAATATTTATTTTTGATTAGAGTAAATCATTTTTCACTTTTATCAAACGTAGCTAAAACAGAATAATGTAACTGACTGAAAAATTAAGTTCATTTGCATCGTATTCTGTATTCAGACTCTTCTGACAAAACGTAGGTTGGTATCACTTCCTCATTCGATTTCTTTTTGGACATCCCCAGTAATCAGGCGTCATCCAATGTTTGCAGAGTCAACTTCAGTACATCTTGAAGTTTTCTATAAAAAAGAGAATATTAAATGAATATCTTTATGACTATATAACACCAACAAATAGATGATTCACACACACACACACACACACACACACACACACACACACACACACACACACACACACACTGATGAAATGGGGGAGGGGTAATGACCTAATGGTGCACACAACGAAGATGATTTTAAAAGATTATCTATTTTTTGCATTTTCACTTTATATCCATCAGGGTCCTGCCCAAAAGCCTGATAATGTAGAATTCACTATTTTTGAATTCAATGACATGCCTTATATACTTATACTAAGGCCAAAACATAGTATTTTACAACTGGAAATGCATACAAGTATATATAATTTCACAAATTTATTTTTATGGAACGCGGAAGGAATTAGGGAATACCCTCCCTCCTATTTATGCATATATCCTCTATTTACAATGTTTATTTTAAACAAAAACAACAATAACAACAACAACAAAAACAACCGTAACTTTTAGTGTAATAATGAGGATGAGTAAGGTTACAGAAGCTACAGTTCGTCAAATGTTGCTGTGGTATGCAGTATCAAAATAGTATGATGACTTGTCTAGAATAAAAAAACGTAAACGGTACCAATTTTGATCCACCAGATGCGCACTTCGAGAAATAATATCTCTTCAGTCATGTTCAAGGTAAAAATGTTGGAAACCCGAAATAAGAAAAGAATTGGTACAGCTGAATGTGTCAATGGACAGTCACAAGACAAACATTCAGGTTGACGTTCTCTGTTAGTAAGAATTTTCAATGTTGAATGACTGATATGGATATATCATAACTTTGTCATGGTGTTTCTGTTCAACGTTACATGGATTGTTTGCTTCGTTTTGAATAGAATAAAATTTACTTGTGTCGTTGAAATCCCAATAGATTTGCCAAAGAGAATCTATATATAATTTTATGAAATATTTTAGATCTTAATGTGTACAATAGCATACTGAAGTGCATATTTGTTTACTCATATGGTGTTGCCATAGATACCAATACAGAACTCGACTATTTTAACTTCTTTACTTAAAAGATAGTGCTTGTTTAAAAAATCGAATATGAATATTGATCATCCAAACATATTTTTGCTCACTGCAGATAAGATCGTCTGAGAATATATCAAAATGTTTGTGATTAAAAAATTAGCATACTCAAAAGAAAGTTGAATAACGTCTGCTCCCGCGTTGTATCTAGTTCCCTCATTCCGAAATCGTGTATCCCAGAGAAGTGTCCATAGATCATTGTCTTCCCACAATCCTCCATAATGTGATTTCATATTTCCGGATTGAATCGTCTCTCTAGAAAAATTTTCAATCACAGGTGGCAGGACCACCAGTGTTTGAACTCCAAAATACCACAATTAATCAATGTTCATCTTGCTCAAATTTACAATAATATGCGAAGACACTTCATTAGACCCACATTTGCTAAACCCTTTCATTCCTATCAACCCCGTGGGGACCCGGGTTAGAATACGTCCTCAGTACCCCTTGCTTGTCGTAAGAACCGATTAAATGGGGTGGTCCTTCGCATTAGATCGCAACCACCGAGTCCCCGTGTCACAGAAGGTGTGGCACGATAAACATCCGGACCTGCTCAAATGCCATAAGCGCCGAGCATAGGCCTCCATCGGCAAGAGTGACGTCTCCATATGAGTGAAAAATTCTCAAGCGGGACATAAAACAATATACAATGAATTAATCATTGCTATCAAGGATGTGTCAAATTCATAAAAGTTGTTTCCTGTACTGTTCCTCCAATGATACAGTTTTGAACTATGATTTGATTTGAACATAATTTATTACATAGATATTGTAACATAAGGATTAGGCACTCTCCTATGATAATTATTTATACACAATAATGTTCAGCAAATGAAACACAATGGTATCAAAAGACAAAATATGATTAGATTAATTGCATAAATCAAGTATATAACGAATCATGTCAGCAAATATGCATGTACAAAACACAATATAATTTACATGTAGTACGTACAAAATAAACGCAATCAGATACAGTATTAAATAAAAAACGACCAGATCTCTTATGAATAAATGCGCATTAGAAAATAAATATTCGTTTTCGTTGGTACCGATTGAATTATCTCCCCATAATAAAACATGTGTGTCAACTATACGCAAATTATCCATTCTAAAATCACCTAGTTGGCGCGGGTTCGATTTTCGCTCGCGGCGATATATGTGAGAAAGTTTGCCAGTTTACTTTCGGAAGATCGGTGGTCTCTTCCCGGGTACATTGTATCTAGGTTCTCTCCTCCATCAATAAAAAGTGGACGCCACCAGATAACTGAAAAATTGTTGAGTGTATTTCGCACATGAGAAAAAAGAAATGGTAGACATCTTCTGTTTTACCGCAAGTGCACAAAGAATTGTCAATTACGTTGGTTCTAAATAAATCTATATCCAATGTACAGTTGTGTCTTAATCTCTATGAATTACATTCCAATAGCATTCACTGAAAGAGAAAGGGATGAAGGGGTTATTCTAAATGAGCTAAGTGTCGTGGATTGTCTTATTTCTAGGGGCAAGGAATTCCATTCACGAATCGCTTGTTTAATCTGCACGTAGGGATGCAATAATAATGTGATTGTCTGGTAACGTAATTTGATTCGTGTGAAGTAATGGTTGGTATGGTTTCTGGTAACGTAATTTGATTCGTGTGAAGTAATGGTTGGTATGGTTTCTGGTAACGTAATTTGATTCGTGTGAAGTAATGGTTGGTATGGTTTCTTTCAGATACTCGGGTATCATAACGTATAAATTTGAAACAGTTATTCGTAATTCTGCCATTCTTCTAACGAAAAGTGAAACATCAAATAGGGAGGAGGGATGGTGTTGGCAACACATGCATGTTTTGGATTCTAAAAAAAAAAAAAACAACCTGAGACTTATAATCTGAAACGCAAAACAAATTTTATCACAAATTTTATGTTTAGTATTTAAAAAATCACAGCATAGATATATTACTCTTGGGTTGGGGTGCTAACTATAGTCCCCTGTACACCTTGTTTTTTTATATTGATGAAATATCGAATATTAATTAGCTGGAAATAATGTTACAGATTAAGCCTTTAAATGAGCAAGGAAGAAAACAAACACAGTATATGAGATCAACCAATGCAATAATGCTTTAGAAACATTTTTCTATAATGTACTATTTCATTTGTCATATTACTTTACTTAGTATGGTAGTATTTTATAAACTACATTTACTTTACTATTTTACTTCCCGTACCAAATGTACTGTACGATTTTATTGATACAGAAATTTATCTGTTATTTACTATTTTATTGGATGTACTATTTCATTTACTGTAATATTCTCTTAACTGTACTATTTTCTGTGCTGTACCATTTTTGTCTACTGTACTAACACATTTACTACTGTGAAATAGGGAGAAGATCTAATTAGAAATGTGAAATAGAGGCTCAAAATAGCGACAGAAAGACAACACATTCTTTGCAAATTTTCAAAAACCACAGAGACTCAACACAACTTACCATAGAATATTTCTAAGTGTAATATCTAATAAAAATGTCATTTTTAAAATTATCCTTTACATGAGAATCAATGTAAATCAGTCATATCGTGTGTATTTGTGCCGCTAAGGAATTCCACGTGTTCCACTTTCTAAATGTTTATAGCAACGTCAGCCGCACGTTTTACTTCCCGTATCATTGTTCCGACGACGACCGCCCCAAGGTTGAAACCGATCAAATAATTCTAACACAGCATTCTCATGATTTGTTGGTGATCTGTTTATTTCTTCAAGTTTCCGTTTCATAAGTAAGAATATTAATGGACAAATGGCGTTAATAATAATAATAATCCAAAAACACCATACAATCCTAAACTTATCCTACCCTTGTGAAACTCCGAAACTACTTGCATTCCAATTCTTTTGATAAATACGTATGAAAACAATTTACCCGTGAACGGAAAAATGATTTTTATGTAGAAATATTGATGACTCAATTGGGAAATGAATTTTAACAAGGATAAGTGAACCTATTATGTTGGAGGTGCACGGATGATATCTTCTTTGTTTGGACGAACACTAGTAAGGACCTCCATGCCTTCATGCCTCCGCTAAACAAATTCCACCGTTCCTCTAATTTACTAATGAACATTCCACAAAATAAATTAATTTCCTTGACAATATTCTCAAAATCATCCCAATCATATAACGAATAGTATCTCGTTCAGCCAAACCGTAAATATGAGAAGATGGACTTCCAGCAGTGGATTTGAGATACCTGCCACTAAACTAAAAAAACATTAAGCCAGAAATTACTCCTTTCTATACTTAACAAGACAACAGAAAAAGCCTAAACAATACACCACAAAAAAATAAATGCATAAATTTTGTCATACCTTTAGTAACTAAAAATTGCCATACCTTTAGTAACTATGTTCAAGTTAAACCCAGATTTCCCATCAATCATCAACAAATACTGGACAATCTTGGGCAATTAAACACAGATTTCCGAGGAATCATCAATGAATGCTGGACAATCTTGGAACAGTCTCCAGACAGGAATGAATTAATGAGGAAAATAATTATAGCATACAGAAGACCTCCCCCCCCCCCCCCCCAAACCTAACAATCATCCTGTTTCATTCCAAATTGAATAATACACCCTCAAACATTGGAAGCCACCCGTGTTATGAGAATTGTCAAATATGCCCATATGTCAGGAACACCAAAACATCCAAATAATTTTCACAAAAAATTACACATAACACAAAACATTACTTCACTTATGCATGCAATTCAATGCATCGGACAAACTGGTTATATTCACTCAGAGATCGCATGTACTGACACTTCGCCGATATCAAAGCTGTCAATCAACAGAAGCCTGTGTCTCGACATCTTACGTCACAAAGCACTACTCAAGTGAGTATGTCACGATCACACACAGTACAGGATATTTAGATCACGTTGGTTATGAAAGCCAACAACATAAACCAACTTTTCAAATCGGAAGAGATATTTACAAACATTTTTAAAACAATAAATCCCCTAGGACTCATTAAAAAAGTACACGAAGGGGATTGATCCAGAGAGAATTAAAACGCAAAATATCGACATTAACTGCACAGATCGTGACCCAGTATTACTACACATCTGCAAAAATAACCCCGTCGATTTTAGTGAATAAACTGAACCCGTCAACCAAATAAAGCTATCGGTGCATTCTCATGGTGTGTAAGTGATCTGTTTTCATTTTTTAAAGTTTGGATGCAGACCCAATTGAATACCACGTGTTATCCACTTGTGAGAATATACCGCGAATTGAACCCCAAGGTATTGGTCTCCAGCTTTGACCATGAATATAAGAAAGTGAAAACACTTAAACAATATTACTAAACGAACAGATTCCCCATCTTACTAGGAAAGATATAGAAAAATGAGAAACAAATGTGCAAACCAAGTCAGAAACACGAAACAATGATTACTAAAAAAAGTCTCAGAAGGAGCGGACAAAATCCAAATCTTTCTTCAATGGTGGTGCACGCTGCATAAAAATTACAGACTCAAAAACAGAAAAAAGCACCTTAAGACTATTTATCCTCCTATGATAGTTGCTGATAACTCAGACTGCCTGCCATTTACAACAAGAAATAGTAAAATAAAATCTGTTCAATCAGCCAATAAATACGCTTGTTCTCAAACGGTTGTTGGTGATTTGAATGATGATTTACTATCTTTTCTACAGAATGGCAATCTCTGACATACTTTCTACAATACGAATTTCTTTCCAAGATGAAAAGGATGGTGTACAAATCACCCATACCAATAAAGGAACTGGTCCCTATGATATTAATTCAACACTTTTAACAAAGACCTCTAGTGAACTTGCTGACCCTCATTTAGTAGGCTTTACAATCTGTCATGTCAACAATCAACGGAAAGTAGCTATTGTAATATCAGTGCACGTCAAAGAGTCAGAGGAGCTTGTTAGTAATTACAGAGCTTTATCTCGAATTCTGATCGATGCATGTTTTATTTACTGTTCAGTTCTATTTGCTTTAATACTGTATACAGGGTTATTTTCACCTTACTCCCATACTTGCAATGGTATTTTTCAGTTTTAAATTCGCCCAGACACATTGGCTTTAAAAGAGAGAAAATAATTTCACCCATGCAGTTCTGAATTCACCCAATGACACCGAAAGGGGGCATAAATAAAAAAAAATGGGGAATTTTTTCCCTACAATATACTATTTCATTTCCTCTCAACTATTTCACTTTAATTATTATTCATAATGTATCATTTTATTTACTAGAACTCAATTTTAATATTCTATTTTTTATGCTAATAGTTACATGGGGAGGGAGTATCATTGGAAATGTTTAGGGCTTTCAATTAGCAACAAAAAGGCAACACATTCATACTTTGAAAATTCTCAAAAAACACAGACTTAAAATCTGGAACTCAAAACAACTGTAATCACACACCGATTTTAAGTCTAGTATCCAAGACAATCTTCATCGTATAAATGTATTACTCTCTCGTTACTAATTGTATACCTCTGTGTAGCTAGCTACTTATGATATTTGAAATTTCATATAATTATATGAGCTGAAAATCATTTTACATAGGAACCCTTTTTTAAATTCATTGTATAAATACATTACTTTCTCATTAACAGCATCCCCTTGTACACCTACTTATTCATAAATGAACTTGGATAAGTTTATGAAATAATCCTAAAACACGTAACATACCTTAACTTTGTTTGTGATTCTGTAACCTCAAAATTACATAACCGTTTTTCTAAATACACAAGGGAGTTTTCACACTTGAACAGGAATATCAGAAAATTTATTGACCTAGAAATATGGCTGATGTTTCTAGTAAATGAAATGGTACATGAGGGAGAGGGTGAAGCAGAGGATGAGTAGAAAGAGAATATTAATGGGAGGATTAAGGTTATCAAAGTCAAATTATATAATTTATAAATGAATAGATGAAAAAAAAAAATGAATGAAAATAGATTTTGATTTTTATCCGTTACAAGAAGGCCACAGATGAATATGAATATACAAGAGAAATGTTTCAAAATCATGTATGACCCCTGTGTGTGTACAAATGAAAAGGATGTATACAGACCTATCATATCAGCGTACTGTATACACTGTGCTTTAGGTTAACTATCATTGGACGCCTTGTTTTGTTCACAATCCTATTTTCTTTAGTGGACTTTTTTCTGTAATATTATATTCATTGTATCACTGTGCAATAGGAAGAAGGGGATATAATTTTAATGTGAGTCAGGGCCTTCAGTTAGCGACAAAAAGGCAACACATTTATACTTTGAAAATTCTCATAAAACACAGACTTAAAATCTGGAACTCAAAACAACTATAATCACACATCGTTTTTAAGTCTAGTATCCAAGACAATCTTCATCGTATAAATATATTACTCTCTCGTTACTAATTGTATCCCTTTGTGCACCTAGTTACTTATTTAATTATATGAAAAGTCAAATATCATGAATTGGAAATCATTTTACATGGAAAGCCTTTTTTAGCTTTCTTAAATTTAGTATCCAAGAAAATGGTTATTGTATAAATCTATTTATTATTCTCTCCTCATTAATAGTAACCCCTTGTACACCTACTTATTCCTATTTATCAATGAGTTTAGATAAGATTATGCAATAATCCGAAAACCCGTGACATACCTAAACTTATCGTACCATCTCAAAATTGCATAATCCTTTTCATAAATACACAAGGGAGCAGAAATTTCAGAAAATGTCCATGCAAACATAACTGATCTTTCTAGCAAAACAAACGTATAAAAACATAAGTTACCCTATCATTATGAAATACAACATAAATACATGTAATTTGTAGAATAAATGAAATGACACATGAGAGAGATGGTGAAGGAAAGGGTGAGTAGAAATATAATATTAATGGGAGGATTAAGGTTATTAAGGTTGTTCTTGTCTAAAGCGATGAAAAAATAAATTTACTCTATCATTAGAAAACCCAACCTAGATATATGTAACTCAATGAATAGATGAATAAATGACTGAAACTAGATATTAATCCTTAACCGTCACAAAAAGCCCACAGATGAATATGAATAAACAAACATGAATGACTCTTTTGGTGTACACCTCAAAACGATCTTAGACTTATATAGATGTATGATGTTAATGTACTATATACTTTGTTTTCCTTTATTATATTATTGAACGTACTATTTTATCGAATGTTCTTTCTTGTACTATTATATTTACTGCATCATTGTGAAATAGGGAGGAGGGTCATCATTGGAAAATGTGATATAGGACCTTCAGTTAACAACAAAAAGGCAACACCATCATACTTTGAAAATTCTATAAAACACGCAGACTTAAAATCTGGAACTCAAAACAACTATAATCACACACCGTTTTTAAGTCTAGTATCCAAGACAATCTTCATCGTATAAATGTATTACTCTCTCGTTACTAATTGTATCCCTTTGTGCACCTAGTTACTTATATAATTATATGAAAAGTCAAATATCATGAATTGGAAATCATTTTACATGGAAAGCCTTTTTTAGTATCCAAGAAAATGGTTACTGTAGAAATCTATTATCCTCTCCTCATCAATAGTATCCCCTTGTACACCTACTTATTCCTATTTATCAATGAGTTTAGATAAGATTATGCAATAATCCGATAACCCGTGACATACCTAATCTTATCGTACCATCTCAAAATTGTATAATCCTTTTCATAAATACACAAGGGAGCAGAAATTTCAGAAAATATCCCTGCAAATATAACTGATCTTTCTAGCAAAACATGATGTACATATTTGCGTGGATATGCGACAAGCAAACATTGCGATAATGTGCGCGAGATTCCCTATTCCAATTGATATGGAAACACTACAGGGGATGTTATTCAAAATTAGATTTGAAATCAGGCTTTCATAAGATTCATTTGGACTAGAATTCAAGACATTATATTTGTCTGCCATAAAGGCCTATACAGACTCATGTGTGTTATGTTTGGATTTCGTCCGCTCTAGATATACCAACAAATTTACTGTCCTACAGACAACATAATCGTGTTTGATAAAACTAAGTTGGATCATCACAATGCACTGAACGCTGTATTTGAAATATTGTACGAGAATATTCTGACTCTGAACCAGGAAATGTGGAAGTTCTACAAAATGGGGTAAAAGACGGTATCAAAGTCAACTGCGAAGAAAAAAAAATCAAAACCGGTCGGAGCCATACCCTAGGCGGACCGCGAACCGTTGTCTATGGTTTCGGCATGTGAACAATTCTAATCCAATGTTTATGAGGTTCACTTTACAATCCCAACAGACCACAAACAACTTACACCAAAGCAGAAAACAACTAACGAGAATAGAGAGATGTCCTCTCAATACAAGAGGACCATGGGCTACATCGCTCAACTGAGTCAGATTGGCCTATATTTAAAGATTTTCCCTATATATTAGCATGTGAAGCTTTGATCCCTATTGTGGTCCCACCCTACCTCCGGGGGCCATAATTTTAACAAATTTGAATTTGCACTATGTCAGAGAGCAGCCATGTAAATTTGAACTTTTTTGGTCCAGTGATTCACAAGATTTTTAAATGATCCCACCCTATTTATATGATTATCTTCCCTTTGAAGGGGGTATGACCCTTCATTTGAACAAACTTGAATACTCGTCACCCAAGGATGATTTGTACTAAGTTTGATTGAAATTTGCTCAGTGGTTCTGGAGAAGATTTTTCCTATATTTTCGCGTGTAAAACTTAGGTCCCCTATTGTGATTTTTACAAAAGTATATCTACACTATGTCAGGAAACTTCCATGTAAATTTGAGCTTTACTAGCCCAGTGGGTCTTGCGAAGAAGGTACTTAAATAATTCCCCCCTCCCAGGCTATGTGATTATCTCCCCTTAGAAGGGCCGATGGAATTTTATTTGAACAAACTTGAATTCCCTTTACCCAAGGATAATTTGAACCAAGTTTGATGGAAATTGGTTTTCTGGTTTTGTAAAAGAGTTTTCGAATTTGTCAGTGTTTTTTGCTTATATCTCCTCGAGGAAGGGCGTTGTTTTTCATTTGAACAAATCTAAATTCCCTTCACCACAGGATCATTTATGCCAAGTTGTGTTGAAACTGGTGGATCTGGAGAAGTCCAAAATATGAAATTTACAGACAAAGAGACGGACTGACGACGTACAATGGGTGATCAGAAAAACTCACTTGAGCTTTCAACTCAGGTGAGCTAAAACATCTTTTCTTAACATTAATAGTGAAAACGGAACAAACAATGAATATGTTAGCTGTCTGATAGAACATGCAGTATCCAGGACATTTACTGGACGAAATCAAGGAAGAACACAATAAAGATGAGATACTACAGCAAGTCCGGGAAAATATAATCTCCGGGTCATGGAACACATCAGATCAAATTCAACCGTATTTATAATATCCATGCAGAAGTGCCAGTACAAGGACCGATAGTTTTAAACCAGAACTGAATTATAGTATCCCAGAATCTACAAAAGAGAGAACACTAGATATCACGCATAAAACGCACCACGAAGGTGTTAAAATTACGAGAAAAAAGTATAGTGGCCACGGATGGATGCAAAGGTGGAAACACGTCACTCCTACCATCAACAACCTCCCGTAAAAATGACAAATCTGCTAGACTGACCATAAAAAAAATTGGAATAGATTTATGCGAACCATTTCCAGCAGGAAAACAAGAACTAGTATTGGTATATTACTGTTACAGATACTCCGATGTGCCGATAGAGAAATCGGTAACATCAGAAAGCATTATCCGACATCTTAATTGATAGTAGTACCAATAAAATCAAGTTTTCTTGACCTTATTCATATACTGAGCATGTAATATACTATTCTATTTACTGTACTATTAATTTCCTGAGCCATTTAATTTGCTATTATGTTTACTATGCTATGCATTTACTGTACCATTTAATTTACTATTTTGTTCACTATGCTATTCATATACTGAATCATTTAACTTACTATTTTGTTTACTGTATTATTCATTTACTGAGCCATGTAATTTACTATTTTGTTCACTATGCTATTCATTTACTGAGCCATGTAGTATACTATTTTGTTTACTGTATTATTCATTTACTGAATCATTTAACCCACTATTTTATTCATTGTACTATTCATTTACTGAGCCATGTGATTTATTATTTTGTTTACTGTATTATTCATATACTGAGTCATGCAATTTACTATTTTTTTTACTGTTCTATTCATTTACTGAGTCATGTAATTCTCTATTATGTTCCCTTAACTAATTTACTGTGTTGTTTTATTCCCTGTTCGACTGTATTCCATGCGATGCCAACATTTCCCCCATTCTCCTCCTCCAAGTGTCTGGAAATCGTTTCCTAATATACACGTCTCTCTGGAAAAAAATACTCAATCACAGGCAGCCCTTAGGGATACCAGAGATTGAATGGAAAGAGGACACAATTAATGGTTATCTTGCTTTGAGTTAATTGATAAACGTCTTCCACACTGGCATATTGAATGAATATTTCAAAAGTTGAAAATGTATGAGAAATTAACCTTCGTTTTCATTAGTAATAATATTAAGGGGAAATGTATCAATTA
Source organism: Ostrea denselamellosa (assembly GCA_024699665.1). Classification (NCBI taxonomy): domain Eukaryota; kingdom Metazoa; phylum Mollusca; class Bivalvia; order Ostreida; family Ostreidae; genus Ostrea; species Ostrea denselamellosa. The sequence continues at coordinate 3,250,441 of JAMZEH010000006.1, read as the reverse complement.
TGTTGCACTATAATAGAAAACAAACTACAGCTTGACAATCCCTTACATTCTCCTATTATGTTAGGATACCAGATGTGTAAAGTGAGGGAATTCCAAGTTGTCCTAACCTGCAACATCAATAAGATTATGAAATATTCAAAAACACCCAAAGCATTCCTAAAATTATCCTGCCATTATGAAACCTCAAAATTACTTAAACTTATCCAATCCTGTTGATAAATACAAGAAAAAAATTACACTTGAGACATTGTTTTATATATATTACAAAAATAAACCGTTTTACTGAAGTAACAGTAGGGAATTAAACACATAATTTTAAATGAACAAAAGCTACGTAACAATCCCCCCTCTCTGATCATGAGCCATTGTAAATTATAAAAAAAACATAGATCCATGGATCAGAACAATATATCATCAATATATGACCTTGAGACAGAAGAAATATTCACAAGCTATTTCCCATCTTTCACCCTTTTAAATCCACTACAACATTTAGGACAATAATTGGCACTTGACGTCCCGACAATATGCAGATCTACAAATGACCATAAAGCATTGTATAAAATTTCAAGTCTATCCAATAAGCCATAAAAAGAAGTGACTATGGACTGGGATTCATTGTTTAAAAATGTTGTCTTTGACTCATTTCTTAAATTTACCGTTATATAATGTAATTTCAATCATTTATTGGGTTTTTTTTGTTTGTTTATTTGTTTTCTTTTTTTTTTTTTTTTTTTTGGTCAGGAAACTAAGAAATTTTAGATATATTCCCATGTTATTCAGATAATCTTCAAATTGGGAACAATCATGGAGAAATGTGTGACTGGTGATTTCCTTGGAATCTTGGTTATAGTAAACATTGCTTTAGAGTTAACAAAATATTGATTAAGAAACCTCCTCGCGCATTAGAAGTGCGAGAGGACGTGAAAAGAGCACAAACCAACAGAGAAACCAAAAACCCACACAGAGCAGGGGGAGCCAAAGAAGGGCGCGGGAAGGGAGAGAAGGATAACTGCACCTCCGCATGGTGGTACCGACCAGCCAGGTTCCCGGAGAGGGATGGCCCCTTAACTGCAAGGTAGTGCTGAGGGCAAGAAGAGTCCGTTTCGTCACAACAGCATAGGGGATATTATTGGGCATCACCTGTAGGGTTTGCAAATCAACCCAACGTGCGTTGGTACCACAAATCTAGTGAAAAGAAGTTTTCAAGTTACCGTTAGAACTGTATGTATTCCATCGGACACGTGTTAGTACTAAATATACATTGAGTCGGGGGAAAACGTATGATGGTGAAGAAGAGAAATACACTCTAGAAAACAAGGAAGTCATAGTCAATCAGACCACTTTATAGATTTGGCATACGAGAGATCTTTTTAAAATCGGACATTACGAAACCACAGCTGATGAATTTGGATTATCCAAGGGAGATGAAGATCAAGATCAAGTCTAATATCGCATATTGGAAGGAGAAGTCTATTAAACCTAGATTCAACAGACCCGCAACTCCAACTAGACATCCTCCCAATGATTCCCTTAGTATCTATGGTGGAGTCAAAGGAGCATTGATGGAAATGACTAGCCAGATAGTATCAGTTATCGAGACAGCGTTTGGGAGATTGACTTGTCGTCAACAACCTGATCATTCCGAATTCAAGAATAGTCCTATGAGTGGGAGAACCTCTGGTTGCCTTGCAACGAACAGATGCATTAAGCGCCAATTTCAACCTGAAATCAGTGGAAGTTTCCTTCATCTTCAGAAGAAGAAAAATCAGATTATTACCCCATAAAAGGTAATCCAGCAACCAAAGGTCATTCAGCAACACTAGCATACAAACCAATGAGGTCTAATAACCACCACACCGAAGTCAGAAGTCCAGACTGAAACTACCAGCATTTACAGCCACAGCCGAGAAATGGGAAGCCTGGTACAACAGATCTAAGGCAGAAGCCCAAGTTGAGCAGGGAACACAGGAAGAAAAGCTGCGTAAAATCCTTCCAATGTTACAAGAGTAGCTGATGAGTTTGTATATGAGTAGCTACTTACGTCTGTCCTGAGTAACCATAAATGCCTGTTCACGGAGCTGCACAGTAGGTCTGGCAAATTTGAAACTACCATGATGTACATCATGCAGTTCACCCAAAGAACCAACTTCTAGGGGAATCAGCAGACGAATTTGCTGCTGAGCTGAAATGGTTAGATGAAAAGACCAACAAGAACAGAAGTGCTTCAATCAAACAGGATGACCTGCTACGAAGGTTCCTCCTTGGATTTCGCGACCACAAGGCAAGAGTCCATGTAAAATTGAACAAGGAACCAGAGACTATCGAAGATGATGTGTATTATGTGGTGCAATATCTAGAAACCACGAGACATCGTCGCATTCGGGAAGGTATCGATAGGATGGACCAGAAGGACACAGGACAAGAAAAGGGTCCAGATAAAGAGAACCCTGACAAGAGGGTGACTAAACCAACAGAAAAGCAATACACAACAAAGAACTCTATTCAGCACAAACCTGGATTAGATGCTTCCAACACAACCAATTACAATTCAGACAGCAAATATTACAATTCAGAAAGTGAATTTGTGGTGAACCAGTCATTCGCTCTGGTCCAACAAATGCAATTTAATGTGCAAAAGAAATAACCTCATGCAGAATATCAGAGCTATACCTGAGAATAATGAAAAAAATAATCACCTGGGAGACATAAGGATATTAACTACCCGGAGCAAATGATTGAATTTGCTTTGCTTGCAACCAATATTTCTATTTCGCCAGAAACTGTCCATACAGAAACTTCCAGAAAGCTCGTCAGAGTGAAGGAAAAGTCTAACAAGACTTTCAAGTTTCTCCTATTGCCACCAACAACCATCTAACAGCATTCTATGAGATGGGTATGAGACAGCTTTCCGACAAAGTTCATCTTCAATTCTGACCCACTCGTCGTCAAACTAGAGAGGGTCACTCTCGCTGACCAGGGAGCGACTCACAAAGAGGGAACTGATAAAGTCAGGTGGAATCTGACGCAGCAAACCAACCAACAAAAGAAAATGTTTTTGTGACCAGCAAGTCAGCCAAATTGCGAGACAATTTTTGAGCAGTGAGCGTATCTACAAAAGAGGGAAGACTCAAGGAATAAAGGTCATGTTTACAATCGACAGGGAGCGATCCGGACAACGCGAGTCTTTCGTAAGATCCCTGATGATATACAACCACACTTGCATGTTAACCAGTGTACATGGCCAACCTCTAGCAAATATGGGGAAAGCCAGGTTTCAGATGTTGAATCTTACTAGGACATATAAGGACATGATGACCTTATAATAAATACAGCAGTTTGCGAAACTTGCAAGATGTGTCGGATTTGCCGACAAAAATTGTAAATGCCTCACAAACGTCCAGCAATATTCGGTATTCATGTCCGATATAATAATAATAATAATAATAATCATTTTATATAGCGCCCTATTCGATCAAAATAATCGCTCTAAAGCGCTGTACATCATAAATATCATAAGACAGGTTACATAAATACTAATTTTTAAAAGACAGGTTACATAGTACTAGAAGTAAATGATTTTTTTTTTTTTGATTTTTTTTTTGATTTTTTTTTTTGAAATTAAGTAAAAGTGAAAATGATTAAAATTGAGACATTTAATAATAAGCGAGTCTAAAAAGATATGTTTTTAATTGCGTTTTAAAACTGTTCAAAGTCTGACACCGACGAAGGTTATCAGGCAATGCATTCCATAGTGTCGATATAAAAAAAAGTAACACATCCTATCTTATTGTACAATTTTAAGCTTTATTAATCAATTGAAAATTACGTGTATACCTACATGTAAACAAATACTGATTTTTTTATTGATGGTCAAATGTTGAGAATGACCCGCTAAACGGACACTTGCAGGTCAAACTGAGTGACAGAATTTTTCAAGTTTTCAAACATGTTGTGAGAGAGGGTTGAAAGAACTGACAAGTGACCACTGATTGAACCGAAATTTCATTACTATTAGTATTTGATGTCTATGAACTTACAACATTATTAATAGGTAAATTTAAGAATAACTTTGGTAATGAATTTAGGAATTTCGTGATATCTTGCCACAAACAAATATGTAGTTTAAATAACTCTTTAAAAGAACATGAGAAAAAAGTGATACGTATCGAGACGCATTGCGATACACAAGCGAAAATATCGATATCTCACGATAAGCTTTCTGTTTAGCGATATCTCACGATAAGCTTTCTGTTTAGCGATATCTCACGATACGCTTTCTGTTTAGCGATAATAGACTCCAGATATGACTTTTGTTTTTCAAAATGCGCGTGCGTCGTTTAAATACCGAACATGGATTGATGATCCAGATTTTCAACGAATTTGTGGTTTTAATAGGTGGTGCACCCCTCCACTGTTAATCAACCTATTTTCGGCAATCTGATTAAAACCATCCCCCTCTCCTTAGGAATGGAGAGAGAAAGCATTTTTTCTTTTAATTATCTTTGCAATATTAAAACTGCATTTTGCATTTACTAAATTAATCGACAATTTTAACACATACTAGATTCGGAAGATTCTCACAATTGTAATGTCTAAATAACGGTGTGTGTGTGTGTGTTCCAGATATCTAGACACCGAATTCGTAAGAAATTAATTTACAGTAAAATTTATCCCTTTTATTTATCATACCATTTTATTTACTGCTATATTTCATTTACGATTCGATCACATTGCATTTTGTATTCACTATACCATTTTAATCATCGTACAATTTTAGCACATACTAGATACAAAAGATTCTCATAAATGCAATGTCTAAATACCGGTGTGTGTATGTGCGCGCGAGTTCCAGATATTTAGATACCGCATTCATGAAAATTTTACTTACTGTAAGATTTTATCGATTTTATTTATAATACCATTTTACTTACTGTTATTTTGTGATTTGATCCAGCTCGTCAACTCTTTCAACATATTGAAAACTAGTGTTGGGAATCGGACAAAAATGATAATTGGTTAATACGAATAATCGGAGAAGCTTTTTAATGCAATGGTCAATTTTAATCAGTTTATTAATATATGTCTATCAGAGGCAAATAAATTAACTTTCTAATTCAAATTTACTTGTAAATATTTCTTTATATATTGTATCTTATAAGAAATATTTCGTGTAATACATTCTAAAAAAGTATCAAAAAATGATAATATATTATCGATGGGCATAAAATAATCAACTGATTTTCGATTACAATCGATCATCGGAACAACACTATTGGAAAGTAAACCCCGATTGACATTCTCCTAAATCCTATTCAGAAAACCTTCCCCCAATCCTTCTAGAGGAAATTTTAAATCCTATTTAGAAAACCTCCCTGTGGTTCTGGAGGAAAATCCCATGACTGAACTAATGTACCTCTATTCGTTTATCTACCTTTGCAATATTCAAACTGCATTCTGAATATACTAAATTAATGGACAATTTGAACACATATTAGATTCGGAACATTCTCACAATTGTAATGTCTAAATAACGGTGTGTGTGTGCGAGTTCCAGATATCTAGACACCACATTGGTAAGAAATTAATTTACTGTAAAATTGATCCCTTTTATTTATTATACCATTTTATTTATTGCTATATTTCATTTACCATTCGATCACATTGCATTTTGTATTTACTATACCGATTTAATCATGGAACAATTTTAACACATACTAGATACAAAAGATTCTCATAAATGCAATATCTAAATAACGGTGTGTGTGTGTGCGCGCGAGTTCCAGATATTCAGATACCGCATTCATGAAAATTTTACTTACTGTAAGATTTTATCGATTTTATTTATTATACTATTTTACTTACTGTTATTCTTTTCATTTGTCATTTGATCGAGCTTGCCAACTCTTTCAACATATTGAAAAGTAGTGTTGGGAATCGGAGAAAAAATGATAATTGGTTAATACGAATAATCGGAGAAGCTTTTTAATGCAATGGTCAATTTTAATCAGTTTATTAATATATGTCTATCAGAGGCAAATCAATTAACTTTCTAATTCAAATTTATTTTTAAATATTTCTTTATATATTGTGTCTAATAAGAAATATTTCGTGTAATACATTTTCAAAAAGTATAAAAAAATGATAATATATTGTCGATGGGAATAACATCATCAACTGATTCTCGATTACAATCGATCGTCGGAACAACACTATTGGAAAGTAAAAATCAGACAGAAATTCTTCTAAATCCTATTCAGAAAACCTTCCCCCAATCCTTCTAGAGGAAATTTTAAATCCTATTTAGAAAACCTCCCTGTCGTTCTGGAGGAAAATCCCATGACTGAACTAATGTACCTCTATTCGTTTATCTACCTTTGCAATATTAAAACTGCATTTTGAATATACTAAATTAATGGACAATTTGAACACATATTAGATTCGGAACATCCTCACAATTGTAATGTCTAAATAACGGTGTGTGTGCGAGTTCCAGATATCTAGACACCGCATTCGTAAGAAATTAAGTTACTGTAAAATGTATCCATTTTATTTATTATACCATTTTATTTATTGCTATATTTCATTTACCATTCTATCACATTACATTTTGTATTTACTATACCAATTTAATCATCGTGCAATTTTAACACATACTAGATACAAAAGATTCTCATAAATGCAATGTCTAAATAACGGTGTGTGTGTGAGAGAGAGTTCCAGATATTTAGACACCGCATTCATGAAAATTTTACTTACTGTAAGATTTTATCGATTTTACTTATTATATTATTTTACTTACTGTTATATTGTCATTTGTCATTTGGTCGAGCTTGCCAACTCTTTCAACATATTGAAAAGTAGTGTTGGGAATCGGACAAAAAATGATAATTGATTAATACGAAAAATCGGAGAAGCTTTTTAATGCAATGATCAAATCAATGATCAGTTTATTAATATATGTCTATCAGAGGCAAATAAATTAACTTTCTAATTCAAATTTACTTGTAAATATTTCTTGATATATTGTATCTTATAAGAAATATTTCCTGTAATACATTTTCAAAAAGTATCAAAAAATGATAATATTTTGTCGATGGGAATAACATCATCAACTGATTTTCGATTACAATCGATCGTCGGAACAACACTATTGGAAAGTAAAAATCAGACAGAAATTCTCCTAAATCCTATTCAGAAAACCTTTTCCCAATCCTTCTAGAGGAAATTTTAAATCCTATTTAGAAAACCTCCCTGTCGTTCTGGAGGAAAATCCCATGACTGAAACTGATATACCTCTAATGAACCCCTAGCTATATTTCTTACGATTTCCAACTATAAAAATTCCAGAATAATTTTAAGTCTGATTTCATCAAACTGGTCCAATTACAAGTTTACAAACTTTCCTATTGTGCAGCACATTAGACATAATTCATTTATACTCAAATTTCAGTACATTCTAAAATTTAACTGCAAGAGGTCATAGTCTCCAACAATGTTTACTCCCTTAGTAAACAACTCCCGATCTTGACAAAAATTCCTCATAGCATCCTCAAACTTCTACAAAAGCTCTAAAAACTCCAACCTCTTTTAAGAAGTAAAATTGAAACTGGCTCAATTCAAGTCAAAATACGAAACACCCAAACCATCATTGACATTGGCCCCAAATACCTGTTTTCTTAGACTCCATTGATTTTTACCAACATTTACAATTGAGCTCTTCTGCATTACCGAGTAAGAAAGTCTATTGTTGCCACTTATTACCCCAAAACTACTGTTTCATCTAATCACCCAAACGTTCCGTAACAACATATGTTCAAGTATCACACTCCTAAGCCGTTACATCTTAAAACACACTCTAATTCAGAACAGGAAAACTGCGCGACCTCTTCTATATTAAACCATGACGTAAAGTTTGAAAAATATTGGGGAAATGTTAAATAACAACACATGACATTTCTTGACGCGTAAGGGTGCAACGAATGACCGTGAGACGATATATTATGGTTATATTATGCTACGGTTGAATTCACTATATTTTCAACTATACTGCGGTTTGGTTTAGTGACACCTAATTACATAGAAACTGTTAATAATAGATATGCACTATCAAGTTCAACAATTCTACATAAAATTACACTAATAAGATATTTGGTACGGTACATTATCCTCCCTCTTCTCACAACAATCGTGCATAATATACAATTGCAATAAAGGCATTGTAATATTTTAATGTTTATTCTTATTGTTTGAAATATTGCCTCTATCTGTGTGCTTCCGTCATTTTGTTTATATAAAATGTACCGCTGGGATTTTAGTTAAATGCTAGTTACATGTAGATACTTGTTAGTCTAGATAAAGTTGTTACTTTATAGCATAACAATTGTTGTCTCATATATTCATACATATACAATGACAATACGATATGGTGTCAGAAGTATAGTGACTGTGACATGCAAGTATAAGATGATTTATTAATGTCTCTTCTCTAAATCGTCGGAGAAAAGTTAAAAATGGCTGAAGGTCATTTTTAAGCAACCCGAAGAAATGGATTTCTCACATGAATGAAACATCTCTTAAAATGGAAGAAATGGAAACAATGAACTTTGATGCATGTGCCATTTTTTTTATAACATTACCCGTTGTCAGGAAGTTTTATTCGTTGCTAGATACTATTACCATGGAGCGTGTACTTTGTGTTCTTAGAGGGAAACATTATTATTTCCAATTTTTTTTCTTGGTCAATCAGATTCGAATATTTTACACGGAAGTATAAAAATTGTAATTGGTTAAGGGGGGATAGAAATCTACAACCCTTCCTCTTGTAATCCATGGGATCAAGATAAACTCCTTCATCCTCATTAAGAAATTTGAAGATTTCTGCATTCCAAAATCAAAAATAACTGTTGCAAGAGAGATTCAGTTTAACATTCAGATGCAAGGCTCTAGTGATAGCATTGACCAGTATGCCACAAAACGTAAAATACAAGCAAAAGACAGTGCATTGGAACATTTGGAGATGGTATCATCAGAGACAGCAAGCATTGTCCGTGGAGCTCACCTGTCAAGAGTGAAAGAACTGCTCTTACGATTACGAGAAGATAAATTATCCCTTTAAAATCATTGAGTTTTTATCATACAGATGAAGAGTCCAGACAAAGTATTCAAAATAACATAATTCTTTGTTGGTTGGTTGGTTTGCTGTATATTGATAATCTTTCCCTCAAATGGAGAAATGAAAATATCAGATTTGAAAACGCAAAAGCAACTGTTACAACGAGAAAATTTCATCACGAAACATTCTATGACTGCATGACACGTGGGAAAAAGCATTTTGAACATTGTAACTGCCCATCATTATGAAAAATATGTCACAAACAAACAAACCAAACCCCTTTCAGAATTTTCGCTTGTCCAAACAAACAAGAAAAACAGTTCACAACTTAGAAGAAGGTTCGATAAATGACTCAGAAAATGCGAAAGGCTACCTTATTGCAGCTATTAACAGGAAACTGAAAATATCGGACAACTCTTGTTTTACTACCTACAACCTAGGTTAGACAGTGAAATTCAAAATTGACACAAGATCACAAGTCAATAAATTTCCTACTGCTTTGAGAAGTAGGTTGAGTGAAATGTTGGATACTGTGAAGCAAAACGATTCATCAGAAAAGTAGATGAACCGACTGATTGCCTTCACTCGTTAGGTTTCATTTAAAAAGCAAAAAAAAAAAAAACCAAAAAACAAAACAAAAACAAAAAAAAACTACGAGCGTGTGTAGACACACAAGATCTCTCACCAAGGGGAACAAAAGAGAACATTTTAATCTACCAACATCACAACTCGTATGTCTTGCCCTAAATTCATGTGCAATCGTGATTGTAGCCATGGATACAGGCAATTAACATGGGACAATAGAAGTGAACTTCTTACAAAATTCACCTCTCCATTAGAAAAATCTTTTCTATGCATGACGTTTGGAATCAATTCAGATGAAGAAGCTTTCCAAAAACAAATCATATCACAGATAATTGAAGATTTGAAGATATAGATGTCGAGACATTGATGACAATCTAGTATAGGAAAGGACAATCGAAGAAGTGCATGACAAGAGACTCTGAGCAGCATTACAAATATGTCAAGACGTAGGGCTAACATTAAATGCAGGCCTTCAAGTGGCTATTGACTAAAAAAGGGCTTTAAATAGAACACAATTTCTTAAAAAAATAATAGGGCATTATTGGGAAATTTCTGGAATTTATAAGACAATCATAGGGCTTTTCCCTAAAGTATATATAAAATGCATACCTCTTTTGACAGGAATCGAGTAATGTTTACGAAGTACCAACATACAAAGAATACACACTTTCACCAAGTCTTGAAGATGACTGTAGCACATCATATCACCAGGAAAACCATGACAGATCTGAATTTTCTGATTTCTTTATGAAGCAAAGTAGAGGTACCTAAAGTTTAAAAAACATTATTAATAATGACATACAACATGAAATAGCAAGCAATATTATCTATCTAAAAACTGATGGCAATGAATATGAAAACTTAAATATCAATGTGCTCTAATGGAAGACTAATTTAAATGATTTCTGAAAATTCTCAGTTTTTCTTCATTGGGATCTGCCCCGTGGGGATCCGGGTTGTTAGATTAGATTGATTGATTATATATTGCTTAACGTCCCGCTCGAGAATTTTTCACTTATATGGAGACGTCACCATTGCCAGTGAAGGATTGCAAAATTTAGGCCTTGTTAGGATAGATCCTCCGTACTCCTTGCTTGACGTAAGGGGCGACTAAATGGGGTGGTCCTTCGAACGAGACTGCAAAAACCGAAGTTCCGTGTCACAGCAGGTGTGGCACGTTAAAAATCCCCCCTCCTGCTCAAAGGCAATCAGCGCCGAGCAAAGGCTTAAATTTTGCAGTCCTTCACTGGCAATGGTGCCGTTTCATATGAGTGAAAAATTCTCGAGCGGGACGTTAAACAATATATAATCAAACCAATCATTGGTAATTCTCGTAACTATCAGAAATATACATTACTGTACCTTGGTAAATATCTGGCAAATGTTTTCTAAACTTCTAAACTGTCATGGCATCCTGCTGTTGCACTGTGCACAGTCAAACATCAAAACTTGAAAGGTGCGTACATGAAATGAAAAGAAACCTTTTTTTCACAATGAAGGAAACTGAATCGGACATCAGGGAATTATGCAAAAAGATGTTGAGGACAATGAACACTTAATTTATTTTTGTGAAACTGTAAAGCATATATGGGAAATAACTTCAAAGGCTATCAAATCTAACAAAGTGGAAACATATTCTAATTGGATTTTATGTTGAATACAATCTCAGAGTTGTCATTTGAAAGAAAGTTTGAAGAAAAAAAAACCTTCACCAGCTTCCCCACCCGGCTGATACCTCAAATACCTACAAGAGGCCTGCGTGTCTCTCTCACTTTCAGGAATGACTCTGACAATCTGTACATGGTCACCTCTCTTCTGGGTAGGCCACCAACCGGTATAATCCAGCTGCGCACCAAATTACATCTTCTGAAGAAGAGTCGACAAACCGTTCACCAAATCCCTACCGCCCGAATTATGAATGGCAATGAAGGAAGCGTCCATTCCAAGTTTATGCCGAACAGAATCTCCTCCTGCATATCACTTCTCCGTCGGTCAAGTTTCCCTCCCGTCAGGACCTCATTTATCCGGGCCCCTCGCCCGTCCTCCGTCCCCCCCCCCTCCCATCGATACTCGTCCGAATACAATGACATCACATGGTCTCCAGATAATGCATCACACAACACACAGCATCCTCCATGACCCAAGGTTCCGTGCCGAATCTCACACAGACTCCCGCCACGTAATCGCGAAGTCGAAGAATGAACCCCAACAGCAGTCTCTCACGTCCAACCGAAGCACCTCTGTTCCCATATCCCCCCATGTAACTGTTTCAGCTCAGCAGATTCCTCCACTGCTCCCCACCCGGCGCTGGCCTTCTCGGGTGAACTGCATTATGTACATCTTGGCAACCCCTTCCTCGCCAAATCCAACGTGTAGTTCCCCAAGCAGGCGTTTGCAGTTCATCAGGATAGAGGTAGATAGCTACCCACACGCAAACTCGCCAGCTACTTCCTGCAGCCCTGGAAGGATTTCACTCAGCTCCATCCCGCGTTCACTGCCAACTTTGAGCCACCGTCCCAGGTTCGCTGCACCAGACCTCCCATCCCCCAACTGCGGCCGCAAATGCCAGCAGTCTCAGACTGGATCCTCTACTTCGGAGTGTCGGCCGACAGACCACACTGGCCCGCATACTAACACTGCCGAATGACCCTCGACCGCTGGATGACCGCTCGTGAGGCAACGATCTGGTTCCTCCTCCTCTGAAGATGAAGGAGAACTGCACTGATCCCAGGGTAAGAACGGCACCCGCCGCACCATGCTCCCTGCAAGACAATCAGAGGTTTTCCTACTCAGAGGATCATCCCAGAAGTCGGAGCGATCAAAGAGTTGACGACTGACCTATCCCTCAAAAGCCGTCCAAATAGTCGACATTATATGACCAGTCACTTCCATCAACGCTCCATCGATTATACCATAAATACCAGGTACGTCACCTTCTACATCTTTTGAAGAATGTCCAGCTGGAGCCAAGACTTCTCCCTCCAAACCATGGCACCAGACCCGACCCTCTCACAGGATCTAAATCACCTATTACTTCAGAAATCCGAGAAATTCGTTTCTCCAGACCTGTGGCACCAACGCATCTCAATCTGAATTACTTGTCCCACTGGCGATTCCCACCTTGCGGAGCTGCAGCCGCCCATCTCTCCCACCCTCCTCCACTGTCCCATTCTCTCCATGGGTCCTGCTCTCTCTATGGGCCCCACTCCCTCCATTTACCTACGCACCTTCAACAAGCAGGGAGGCTCTCAAGTCAGAAACTTGTTCATTCTAAAGCAATGCTCACCACAATTATGACTCCAAGGAAATCACAAAAGCCCCACACACCCATAACCGTTCCCAACCCAAAGACCAAATGAATAACAAGGGAATGCATCTACACACTCTTAGGCTCCCAATCAAAAAATACACTCGCATCTCAAGTTTACCGTTTAGTAATATTGTAATCTCAAAGACAACAAATAACAACAATGAAGTCTCAATTTAGTCTCAGTCAGTAGTAACTTGTCAGCTCTTTCAAAAACTCTTATGCTGAAAAGTAAAACTCGGACCAAAATTATCTTAAATCCTATTTAGAAAATCTTTTCCCAGTCCTTCTGGAGAAAAGTTAAAATGTCATTACTAAAACTGATATATCTCCCTCTACTGAATTCCTAGCTACTGTATTATTTCATAAGAATTCCATCTATAGAAATTTAAGACTAATTCATCACAATGATCTAACTACAAGTTTAAAACCTTTCTTAACTAAGGTAATTATGACAAAGCATATAAGACACAATTTCTAATCAAATTTCACTAATTCCTAACTTTCAAACTAAACTGCAAAAAAGTTAACGTTTCCAACAAAATTTACTTGCTCAGTAAATAACTGCAGAACAAAAAATGCCCTAATACAATCTTCAAACTAATCCAAAAGTTCTAAAACCTCCTCCAACTGATGTAAGAACTACAATTAAAACTGGTTACGCAAATCAAAAACCTTTAGGAAACAAGTGTAGATCACGACCAAAACTCCTAAAAACATTCTTAAAATAAATCTCCCCTTGGAAAAGGACACTGTCCGTTATTTGAACAAACTTGGAATTCCCTTCATCTTAGATTTTTTTTTTGCCAAATTTGGTTGAAATTGGCTCAGTGGTTCTGGAGAAGAAGATCAAAATTTGGAAAGTTCACGACGCCAACGCCGACTACAACAACGACGTCAAAGACGGACAACGAAAATTTTGATCAGACAGGCTCACTTGAGCCTTTGGCCACGGTGAGCTAAAACTATGAGATATAATCCTAACTTTTTTAAGACCCAAAATTAAATCTGGTTACTTAAGTAAAAAAATCCAACCCATCATGTATGTAACACCCAAGCCTATACTATACTAAACACACTTCCTCTTTAGTACGTTCTGAGCAAGTGTCTTAACATTTCTTTTATTCTAAAACATGATGTAAAAATTGGAAAATGCACGAAAAACGTTAGAATTCTTGGGTAACAGAAAGGGACAATTCCTGACATAGTTTCTTGCCTTCTGAAATCATACAAAACTCCAATGAATGCCTATTCAATAAATTCTGTGAATAAAAGTAAACACCAAATATATCATTAATCAGAGTCATAGCAATTATTCAAATAAAAATAAAACAAGAGTACCAACTATGATAATAATAATAACAGTACATAATACGCCCATGAAAAGCTTAGACTTAAAGACATGATTTGTAAACTTTGCTTCAGGTAGCATCAGCCATCAGCATGTTGTGACATACTTTCTTTGCATATCGTATGAATAAAAGGTCCTAGCTTAGAAACTTGGATTGATTGATTGATTGATTATATATTGTTTAACGTTCCGTTCGAGAACCTTTCACTCATATGGAGACGTCACCATTGCCGGTGAAGGGCTGCAAAATTTAGGCCTATGTTCGGCGCTTTTGGCCTTTGAGCAGGGAGGGATCTTTAACGTGCCACACCTGCTATGACACGTGGCCTCGGTTTTTACGGTCTTATCCGAATGATTCAGTCGCCTTTTACGACAAGCTAGGGGTGCTGAGGATCTATTCTAACAACCCGGATCCCCACGGGTTTAGTAACTTTGACAGGCGGTAGATAGACAAAGCAAGGCTTCTGCAGTTATGATTATCTCTCACTGCTTAAGAAGTTTGCCAGAAAGAAATATTTACCCGCCAACAACATTAATTTTTGAATAAAGGGGGCAAAACTCAGAGAAGAGAATTCGAAATGAATCAAAGGTGCAACATGCTCTGAAGTGGTCAACAAAGACGTATAGCTTGATATGTGACAGAGAAGTGAAAACAGAAATAAATCTGAAAACGGACGGACGTACAGACATCACTGTACCACTATGCATCCTGTCTGAAGACGGACATATAAAAATGCAACAGTTCTGACACCAAAAATATCCACACTATCGTAACGTGTCTGATTGGGCTCGACATTCAACAACCTACAAGTCTGAGGATTGGATTCAAAATATCAATATCTAACTACTATTAGATGAATATGTTAATATTTCATTTGCTGTACTATTTCAATTACTTTTAGTATTTTATTTACTGAATTATTAGACGCAACATAATATTAACTATATATACTATTTCATTTACTATACTGTGCTATCTATTTGATTTACAGTACTGCTTTAGTAACTGCTCTACTCCAGTCATTCCACATACTGCCTTATCTTGTGTATTAATTACATTGACTGTACTGCTTCATTGACGTACATCTATTCGATTTCTGCTCTATTTCATTTATTAGTCTATTTAACCTTTAATTTACTATACAATGTGTTCACGTATTCATATTAAAATCCTTATATGCAAAATGCTCTAATGTTTCTAGTGTTTAAAATGGGATAAATTTGTACAATATGCCTTTTAGTTTCACCCTTTGTGATATCTTGAGGATCATCTTGGAACGGCTCAAAGACGAACTTTCAGTTCCAGCGATGACTTCTCAACTAAAAAATAAAAATAATTTAAGTTACAAATGGACACAATTCATTTTTGTACTTGCTGCTATTGAAATATTTTCCTACCAATTGCTGTTCCCTATGATTTTTGAAGCATAAGATTGACCCAGTCAATGTATTGATGCAGAGGGGAAAATTCTGGATTTTAAGATCACGGTAATTTTAAGCAATACTTTCACAGACACAGTAAAATCTTCACGATGTTTTGCTACTCCTGAACACCTAACAGACAAACTGAACTCCTTGCAGTCAACCTGAACACCTAGTAGACAAACGGAAGCATACGAAAAAAAAGTGCCTTAACAACTTTTTCTTACAAGTTACCATAATGTATTTGGTTTTTTCTTTTCTTTCTTTTTTTTTTTTTTTTTTTTTTATAATGAATTGATTAAGCAAGTGGTACCTGTACGGATACACTGCAGTGAAGTGTAGATTAAGTTTGTACACATCATGAATGACCCCAGGGCTCACGGAAGGGAGTGGGGAGTTAAACATAAAACCAGCAAGTCTCTTGCTCTGTGTGTGAAACACGATTAGATGGGCATTGGCATGATTTGAGGTGAAATTTTTCAAGTTTTATTTCCCAAATTTTAATGTTTACAATGTTTAATTAAGATATTTCTATTGATTATCAAAAATTGGAATGTTAGTTGTTCAGAACTTTCCAAGTGAGATACAGCACTTACTATTCTTTGTTATGTAAATAATCAAGGTTCATGCCACGTTTCTGTTTACATATAGATGACTTCATAGAAAACATGTTGAAAACAAAATGAGCTTTGACAAACGCTAGAAACTCATTAACTGTGTTTAGAATGAACTTGTACATTGAAAACATTTGCTTTCAACTATATTTAACCCATGTAAACAAAACACAACAGTATTCTGAAAAATTCAGGAGTCCAAATAGCATACGTCTGTGAGATTAAGAGAGAGGGACTATGTAGGAATCTAATAAATCTAACGGTTCCAACGTAGGCGAGATAACTTTACCCCCCACCCACCCCTACACAAGAACATTGCAGTGACGGATCCAGATAAGAGGGGGGTTCGTGGGTTGGACCTCACTTTCTTCAGATAATTTTTTCTGAAAAGTTTAAAATTAATGTATTCGCCTCTACGTTAGGGAATACAAAATGTCGTAACATGAAATGATTAAGAGGGCATGCAATACCCTGGGATTTCTACTTTATAATAATGGCGTACATATAAAAATAAAAAAGTGTACCTCCTCCATACAAAAGACTGTCTCCAGAGATGGATCAGGTAGTGAGGGACTCTCTTCTTCTGCTGCGAGAGACGCAAGGAACGCTCCTCTGATCAGGGTGTTGCCGTTGGTTGAGACAGGGAATGCTCCTGCGATCAGGGTGTTGCCGTCTGTTGAGACAGGGAATGCTCCTGCGATCAGGGTGTTGCCGTCTGTTGAGACAGGGAATGCTCCTGTGATCAGGGTGTTATCGCCTGTTGATACAGGGAATGCTCCTGTGATCAGGATGTTGCCGTCTGTTGAGACAGGGAATGCTCCTGTGATCAGGGTGTTGCCGTTTGATGAGGTTCTGGCAGCTAATAAAACAAAGAGGGAATCATGCTGTAAACCCCGACTTCAGACTTTATTATTGTTTGAGAGAGAGAAGTATCATATATATATATATATATATATATATATATATATATATATATATATATATATACTGACGGACGTTAAAAACGCACCACACGTTTTTGGTTTTTTTGGTTGTTTTTTTGTTTTGTTTTTTTTTTAAGTTTTCGTTGAAAACATTACATATTAAACTTTTATTGCAAAATTTACCCAACATACATCGTACTGATTTTTAAAACCCATCTCTCGATTTCGGGATAAACAACTTTGTTGGTGAAAGCATAGACAGCACTACCAGAAAAAATTCAAAACCAAGACTATGCTGCGCTTAAGCAATGAAATGCGCAATCAGGCACTTGAAAATAGTCCTAAATATCAAATGTTATCTTTCACCTATAGTGTAGAACTAGTGGGCAATTCAATGGGGTTAAAAATATAGGGATTTGAAACTGACAGGTTTTAGGAAAATGCAATTGTTCAAGTGCAGTACTATGGCTTATGGACTTCTTATTCAATAGTTACAACAATTTGATTCTATATTGATTTGTGTATGTTTATAACTGGCTTACCTTTTTCCCCCATAATAAATACTGCATAGTTAACTTGTAACTTTCTATGTTTTCTGACAGTTTCCAGTCATGATCTCCATAGCCTCTGTAAAGTTCAAATAAAAGTATGTGAGTTTAAGTGTTAGTGATCTAATGAACGGCTATGAGTTCATCATGATTTCAAAAAACTTGAATTGATACTCTGTGACAGAAAGTTGACATGTAAAGAGCTGGGTGAGGTAATTATCAAAATCTGCCCTGTTTTCAAATTCCATCACATTAAATACGTAAGGTGAAATTATCGGCAAGACAAAATATGAATACCATAAGCCAGATCTTGGAATAAATTAATTATTATGATAGAATTTGCCAATATTGTACTTTCATTTTTGCATGGTTAGTAATTCAAGCGTCGCTTTTTATTGCAGAAAGGTCTCTCTCTCTCTCTCTCTCTCTCTCTCTCTCTCTCTCTCTCTCTCTCTCTCTCAGGAGAAGGGGATGGTTTGAATCAGATGCCGAAAATGGGTTGATTAACAGTGGGATATTTTGAGGGGTGTACCACGTATTAAAACCATAAATACTTTGAAAATCCGGGTCATCACTCCAGTTTCGGTATTTAGACTTGTAAGACGCACGCGCATTTTCAAAGACAAAAGTCATTTCTAGAGTCTAGTATCGATACATACAAAGCGTATCGTGAGATATCGATATTATAATTGGTGTATCGCAATACGTCTCGAGATACGTATCACTTTTCTTTCATGTTCTTTGAAAGAGTTATTTAAACTACATAACAGACCGGTCGCGGTAGCTCAGTGCCATGGCCGCGTCAAACCTAAGACGAAAAATAGGTAGTGATTGCTACTTCGCCAAACGCTCGGCATTTAGAAGTGAGAATCACGGGTCTTTCGGATATGACCTTAAAAACGGAGGTCCCGTGTCACGGTAGGCGTTGGCACGTTAAAGAACCCTCACTGCCACGGCCCTGAGCGCTAAGCATAGCTCTAAATTCTTGGTACTTCACTTACAGCTGGTGACGTCTCAATATGAGTGA
Source organism: Ostrea denselamellosa (assembly GCA_024699665.1). NCBI lineage: Eukaryota > Metazoa > Mollusca > Bivalvia > Ostreida > Ostreidae > Ostrea > Ostrea denselamellosa. Next base: position 3,231,549 of record JAMZEH010000006.1, on the reverse strand, counting down.
AAAATTCTCGACGGGACGTAAAACAAACAAACAAATAAACTACATAACAAGTGTGCAAGGGCAACCATTTGTAAATTACAACCATTTAAACTATTACACATTTTCTTTAAAAACGAAACAGCAACAAAACCATGAAATAATTATACAAGCATTTCTTTGTTTAAGGAACACATTTACTTATAGGTGATTGTGAGCTTTTTCACTCGAAATGTAATGACTCGGATGAATCGAAGTCTGATGGAGGGGAAATTTGTGTGCATTGGAGGACTTTAAGGGGTCATGTCTGAGGACTTTAAGGAGTCATATACAGAGTGTGTGCAAGGAAGGAACATTGTTGAACTTGGCATATTGGCATAAGACATGGTTACATCTAAAGTCTGAAAGTTTACTTTAATATCAATTGTTTATAAGATTTATAAGAATAAATCTGGAGTGCAATTGAACAATATGCATATGTAATTGCAGACTCATTTCATCTTATGTTGGAGAGAGTAGATATGGCGCTGGTGAGATTTTTTTTTCAATGAGTGTTGTTCATACATCGCACGCAAACTGTCGTCAGAACGTTTATTAAAACAGTTTCAGTGTTGATTTTGTTTTATCTTCGATTGAATGTTTGAATTAATTCTTTGAATTCATGTCTGTCCAATTATATGCTTAAAAAAGAATGCCCTGTCTGGTTTAGAGAATAATCATTTGGTTGTTTTGATTGATTGTATACTGTTTAACGTCCTGGTCGAGAATTTTTCACTCATATGGAAACGCCACCATTGCTGTCGCAGGGCTGCGAACTTTAGGCCTATGTTCGGCGATTATGGCCTTTGAGAAGGGAGGGATCTTTATCGTGTCACACCTACTGTGACACAGGACCTTTGTTTTGCAGTCTCATTCGAAGGGCCGCCCAATTTAGTTGCCTTCTTCAGCAAGCAAGGGGTACTGAGGACCTTTTCTAACCCGGAAACCCACGGGACTAATCACTTGTAATTAACTTTTGACAAGGGGAGGGAGGGCAGAGATTGGAAGGTCTTGAAAATAACAATTACAATGTGTAAGTTAATTTAATCTAAATAAAATAAATCTCAGATGAATCGAAGTCTGATGAAGGGGAATATCTGTGTGCATTGTTATTTGTAGTATTTATCTGTGTGTTTATTACTGGGTGTAGTGTTTCCTTGTGTGTATTGTTATGTGTAGTATTTGTCTGTGTGTTTATTACTGTGTGTAGTGGTCACTTGTGTGAATTGTTATGTGTAGTACTTATCTGTGTGTTTATTACTGTGTGTAGTGGTCATGTGTGTGTATTGTTATGTGTAGTACTTATCTGTGTGTTTATTACTGTGTGTAGTGGTCACGTGTGTGTATTGTTATGTATAGTATTTATTTGTGTGTGTTTATTACTGTGTGTAGTGGTCACTTGTGTGTATTGTTATGTATAGTATTTATTTGTGTGTGTTTATTACTGTGTGTAGTGGTCACGTGTGTGTATTGTTATGTATAGTATTTATTTGTGTGTGTTTATTACTGTGTGTAGTGGTCACTTGTGTGTATTGTTATGTGTAGTATTTATTTGTGTATTTATTACTGGATGTAGTGTTTACTTGTGTGTATTGTTATGTGTAGTACTTATTTGTGTTTATTACTGTGTGTAGTGGTCACTTGTGTGTATTGTTATGTGTAGTACTTAACTGTGTGTTTATTACTGTGTGTAGTGGTCACTTGTGTGAATTGTTATGTGTAGTACTTATCTGTGTGTTTATTACTGTGTGTAGTGGTCACTTGTGTGTATTGTTATGTGTAGTACTTATCTGTGTGTTTATTACTGTGTGTAGTGGTCACTTGTGTGAATTGTTATGTGTAGTACTTATCTGTGTGTTTATTACTGTGTGTAGTGGTCACTTGTGTGAATTGTTATGTGTAGTACTTATCTGTGTGTTTATTACTGTGTGTAGTGGTCACTTGTGTGTATTGTTATGTGTAGTACTTATCTGTGTGTTTATTACTGTGTGTAGTGGTCACTTGTGTGAATTGTTATGTGTAGTACTTATCTGTGTGTTTATTACTGTGTGTAGTGGTCACTTGTGTGTATTGTTATGTGTAGTACTTATCTGTGTGTTTATTACTGTGTGTAGTGGTCACTTGTGTGTATTGTTATGTGTAGTACTTATTTGTGTTTATTACTGTGTGTAGTGGTCACTTGTGTGTATTGTTATGTGTAGTACTTATCTGTGTGTTTATTACTGTGTGTAGTGGTCACTTGTGTGTATTGTTATGTGTAGTACTTACCTGTGTGTTTATTACTGTGTGTAGTGGTCACTTGTGTGTATTGTTATGTGTAGTACTTATCTGTGTGTTTATTACTGTGTGTAGTGGTCACTTGTGTGTATTGTTATGTGTAGTATTTATTTGTGTATTTATTACTGTGTGTAGTGGTCACTTGTGTATATTGTTATGTGTAGTACTTATTTGTGTGTTTATTACTGTGTGTAGTGGTCACTTGTGTGTATTGTTATGTGTAGTACTTATTTGTGTGTTTATTACTGTGTGTAGTGGTCATGTGTGTGTATTGTTATGTGTAGTACTTATCTGTGTGTTTATTACTGTGTGTAGTGGTCACTTGTGTGTATTGTTATGTGTAGTACTTACCTGTGTGTTTATTACTGTGTGTAGTGGTCACTTGTGTGTATTGTTATGTGTAGTACTTATTTGTGTTTATTACTGTGTGTAGTGGTCACTTGTGTGTATTGTTATGTGTAGTACTCATCTGTGTGTTTATTACTGTGTGTAGTGGTCACTTGTGTGTATTGTTATCTGTAGTATTTGTGTATGTGTGTTTTATTCATTTGTTTTACTTTTATTGTCCTGCTGTTGTAGAATTTCACAAAATATTGTTCCAAATCATCACGTGCATTTTATTTCATATATTGCAGCTTTATTCATTATGCATATAAATCTAGCTTTCTAACTTCCATTAAATGATGTTCAAATACATTCTTACATTCAATAAACTTTATTCATTCTTGTTTGTCTGACAAAGAAATATGATGAATGGTTATAGCATTCATCTAGCAAAAAAAAGAACCAAGTTTGTTTGAGTCTTGCTATTTTAAGAAAGATAGCTCTTCCATACAGAATTTTTAAAGCAACGTTTTTTGGTTTTTTTGGGGGTTTTTTTTGTTGTTTTTTTTTTGTTTTTTTTTTTGTTTTTTGTTTGTCTTTTTTGTTTTTTTTTTGTTTTTTTTATTTTTTTTATTTTTGTTTTTTTGTTTTTTTTTTGTTTGTCTTTTTGTTTTGTTTTGGTTTTTTTTATTTTTATTTTTTTTGTTTGTTTTTTTGTTGTTTTTTTTTGTTTTTTGTTTGGTTTTTTTTTTTTTTTAAATTATAGATAGCTCAAATTCATCTCTTTTCTTCTTCTTCTTTTTTCAGTTTGACTTATGCATATGAATAATGTACATGTGCATTTTCTACTGAAAGATATTGGTACAGATTTTTGAAGTTTGTTGTCATAACCCCTCCCCTTTTTTTTTAAAGAAATGATTGAAAGAGGTATGATGACTCAGAATATTGCTTTGTTGAAAAACTATAGGCCTGTTTCCAACCTGCCATTTATCTCGAAAATACTCGAGAAGGTTGTGTCTGACAGAATCAAACATCACCTGGAACTAAACAATCTGCAGGAGCCACTGCAGTCCGCATACAGGTCATGTCACTCTACAGAGACAGCATTACTTAGAGTTCACCATGACATTGTATCAGAGCTTGATAGCAATTCCTGCATGGCCCTGGTGATGTTAGACTTATCCGCTGCATTTGATGTGATTGACCATACCATTCTGCTGAAGCGTCTCAATTTTTCTTTCGGTATCTCTGGGGCGGCTCTAAAATGGATTGAGTCATATCTAACTCATCGTACCCAAAAAGTTGTCATCGGTGAAAGCGTATCAAGAGATCAAGTTCTGCGTTTTGGTGTACCGCAGGGCTCGGTCCGAGGGCCAATGTTATATTGCCTATTCTCGAAACCAATTGGTAAAATCTGTCGAGACCATGGCATGTTGTTCCACTGCTACGCAGATGACACACAAATCTACCTCGTTATTAAACCAAATGAGATCTGGATCGACTTGAAACATCGACTTGAGACTTGCTTAGCTAGTGTGAAAAGCTGGATGCGTGCAAATCTACTCAAACTAAACCAAGATAAAACGGAATTTATTCTTTTCACACCTAAAAATCAACTTAAAAAATCAGTGTTACACCAGATTGATTTTGAGGGAGTTGCCATTTCCGAATCAGAGTGCGTAAAAAATCTTGGTGTGTTTTTCGATAAACCACTAAGCATGAAGAATCATATCAGCGCCGCGTCAAAATCAAGTCTTTTCCATCTGCGCAATATTAGCCGCATTCGCCCATTCTTAACTGAAGAAGCTTGTAAAACCTTGGTGATTGCTTTAGTAATATCAAGACTTGATTACGGAAATGCACTCCTTTACGGAATTCCTGAAACCAACGTATCAAAACTCCAAAAAATTCAGAATACAGCAGCAAGAATCATAACTCGAACCAAGAAGTACGAACACATCACTGAAGTATTAATATCTCTTCATTGGTTACCGATTAAATTTCGTACATACTACAAGATCCTTCTCTACACCTTCAAGTCACTACAGAATACATCGCCATCTTACTTGAAGGAACTGGTGACGATTTATGCGCCGTCACGAGCATTGCGCTCTGAGAAGTCAATGCGACTTACGAAACCTCGTGTGCGCACTGAGACATACGGAATTCGTCGGTTTGACCACGCAGCAGCGACACTCTGTTTGTTTGTTTGTTTGTTTGTTTGTTTATAGCCGCCTGAGCAATTTTTCAGCTATCCGGCGGCTGTCACCATTACCGGTGACAGGGCTGCAAATTTAGGCCTATGCTCGGCACTCAGGGCCTTTGAGCAGGGAGGGATCTTTATCGTGCCACACCTACTGCGACACGGGACCTCGGTTTATACGGTCTCATCCGAAAGACCGGCACCCACGTCCCACAGTGGGATTCGAACCCCCGACTCAAGGATCATCAGATCTTTGAGCCCGACGCTCTAACCACTGCGCCACGCGGGCGGCAGCGACACTCTGGAACAATCTACCAGACTCGCTGCGATTCCAGAAATCAATTTTTACATTCAAACGGGACTTAAAAACGTATCTTTTTAAATTAGCATACAGTGTTTAATCATTTTACCTAGACGTATATCAATTTTATTTCATGTATTTTTAACCTTCAGTCATCTTGGTGTCCTTCTGAATCTTTGTTGTTAATATTACTTTCATTTGTATTCTAGAGTCTGTATAATTGTGTAATTTGAATTGAAGTGTTTTAATCCTTACCATGTTTACTGTATCACAGGCTTTTTGTTAATGTGGTCATGTGATATAATTTTTATCATGTTCAGCGCCTTAGGGTAAATTTATTTTTATATAGGGCGCTATATAAATGCATATATTATTATTATCATTATTATTATTATTTTAATTCATATATGGTAAACAAAAAATATCACAACAGACAAAATGGGAAGTTTACAAGTATACAATCGAAAAATGATAAAATTCTATTTTCTTTACAAAAAAAAAAAAAAAAATAAATAAAAAAATGTGCATAATGAAAAACAAGTAATCATGATCTTTACAGATGGTTCTGTAAATATACGAGGAATTGGTACAAATATTAGACACGGTTTCTCTCTAGATATATAAACATAGAAAATACAAAATATCGAATGAAAAGATTTACTAAAATGTAAGCATAAAACGAATGTCGTATTTGCATTTCATATACTGGATATGATACGTACGACCGATGAAATAACGCGATAACTGATATAACAAAAAAAATCACTGTATTTGATAACTATCCCCTGAATACTTATCACTCACCCTGTATATCAGTTGAATTCGTGTGATGAAACTGCGTATGAAAATCTACAGGGCACATTCACTTGTCTCATTCCCGCATGTAAACATTGTTTCGCGAGTTCTCCAAAAAGAAATAACCCGGACGTATCTCAAAACAGCGTTATTAAATTGACGAGCAAATTAATTCAATTAATGAGCAATAATTGAATTGAAGCGCATTAGATTCAATTGAAGAGAGGAATAATTGATTTTATGCACACATTATTTCAATTGATGAGAATAATAACTTTAATTATGATATCTTTAATTATCTAAGGTTCTGTTAATTTGGCGCTCCACACATGACCCCGCCCTACTTCAACTTTTGTGCCCCAGGGGTTCTTGAGAGAAAGATTTTGAAATTACCCCACCTTAATTTTTGCCATTTTGTGATTATTTCCCTATTTGAATGGGCATGACCCTTCATTAGAACAAAATTGAAGTCTTTTTACCCAAGGATGATATGTACTAAATTTGTCGAAATTGACCCAGTGACTAAAATGTGAGCAGTTTACAGACAGACGGACAAAACACACAAATGCTCACTTGCAAGTGAGCTTAAAAAAAACAAAACACTAAAATCAATAAATTAAATAATGCATACCTTAGATGTCCTCTCCATCTTGAATTAGCTAGCTGTCTTCAGATCATTCAATTGCGGAAGTTCCGGTTTTCTTCACAGTATTATGAACTCTAATTAAAGAAGAGTGTTCTGGTTACTTCGAAGTTTGACATGTTCAAAAAGTATTATACGAGTTTTTTACTACGCTAATACACTTAAAAAAAATCAATCTAATGCAATTTCAAATAGGTAAATCAAGCTATTTAACGTGGCTTTATAAAGCTATATGGCTAAACTATACAGAGTGTACTGGAGTCGCAAATACCGTGGATATTACCAAATGGAGAACTCTTTAATTGCTGTAAAAATTCTTCGAAAACAGAAAAAATGCATTGCTCCATCATTGTCGCTTAACATTGTCGCGGATTTAGAAATCATGTGATTACTGACTAGTTTTAACCATGTTTACACACATAATACGCCACTATATAATCCGTCGGTAGATTGGTTTTAATGCATTACATTTGTATGGGAAAACCCTGCATACAACATACTTAACGTCCATACGAAACACGCAGTTCACAAACTTCACATACGCCAAATTCCCTTTATCTGATTGTTTCTCTAATGAAACGTTACCAGCTGTAGGTGAAGTCCTATAATTAGCGTTCTACTCATTTTTAGATTACGAGCGTTTGGTGAAGGAGTAATCACTACCTATTTTTAAATCTTAGGTTTGACGCGGACATGGCATGAGTGGGGCTCGAACGCACGACCTACCAGTTACAAAGAGAATGCTCTAACCACTGAACTTAATGCTTAAAAAGATTACTTCAGTTAAATATTATGCTTGAAACTATTACCTATTACTATGGTAAAAAAAAAAAGTTGATAAAATATTACCGGTCTACATCACCCTATATATCTGTCTTCATAACACTGCGTGTTTCCATTTTGACAATCTTGACAATGTGTGCAAGTATGGGCCCCGATATGAACACAAATCACTCTCAGGTAACTTTCTACCCAGTCACGTGATATTCAAAATGGGTGGATCGAAGCAGATATCCGAATTTTGATCAGTGAATAGATATAAATACGAAAAAATAGTAAAAACCTCTCTCTATACATAAATACATATATATACAGTGCCCCCCCCCCCCCCCCATTTATTTCTATTTATATATTGATTAAAATTCAGATACCTGTGATCCAAGATCCTTCACCCAGCTACATATATTCTCCAGTGGTGGATCTTGAGGGGAGGTTCTAGGGATAAAACTGGACCATTTCCAGGCATTTCATTCAACTCAATCTAATAAAGATATTGTTTTTACAATAGTATATACAGGTGTGGAATTACGGGGCTTGTTTGAATTCACTAAATAATTTATTTAATGCCTGAGATCGGGATTATCAAAAAGTAGATAAGAATGTTACTGTGACAAATATTTAAATTTTTAAGAAGGAGGGTGTATGCACTGGGGTATTGCTAAACGTGGATATTGTCCGGTCGTCGGCCGTATCGATAACTGAAATGATCCGATCTGAATGTGTCACGAAAGAAAATTATACCGGTAAATGAAGCGTGTCATGATTTTGAACATTTACAAAAAAATTATAATATTTTAATGATTGCAATTTTCATATAGTGCTTTATCAATGCTGACGCATTCTTAAAGCGCTTTACAGTTGTAAAGATAAATTGACAAACAAAAAAAAAACGTCCCAGTACATACATCCAAAGCAAATTTAGGTAGTATATATGTATATCATTATGGTTTATACTCACGAACATTGCATACTAGATGTATAAGGCGTGTGGGGTAGGGGGTGCAGCTCAATTCACATGCTGATTTTAAATTTGGGGTGAAATAATGATCGGACAATTAATACTTGGTTCAATTAGATTTGAAAAGTGATATGATTAATGAGATTTAAAATACCGTAAACATTACAGTCTGTAACATGAAATTCAAATGTTTGCCGATCGCTTTGAATTCTAGTTGATCCGAGGGAAGGGGTGTTAATAATTTATGTTTTAATTTAAAACTGGGTTGGATTTTTTTTATTCGAATGGTTTAATCTGTATGTCTTGAAGTGCCATTTACTAGTCACACTCTTTTGAGTGTAACTATGACAGGTCTGAGATTTGAGAACAATTCTGAGATTGGAGTAAAAAAAAAACAAAAAAAAAACCGTTGAGTTCGACTCAAGACGTTCGTGATCCCGGGGTCTATATATTTTAAACATTTTGAAGGTCATTAGTGGTCAAAATAAAAATTAGAGAGACTTTATGCGAAAAGAAGAAACTTCCAGATTAATAAAATTGTGGATCTCAGTTTGGAATGGGTGTTCAATAAAATATTTAAGGTAGCAGCAAAAGCGTAGGTAAGGTCGGGAAACCGGAAACACACACTTATTTTATTTGAACCTGGTTCGCATGCGTATTATACTGTTTTTGCTGTTTTCAAAACTAGATGTTTAGATTCTTGATCTACCATCTAGCTATAAATAAAATTTCCAGTGGAACAATAATTGAGATAAAACAAACGGAATAATACATATAGCGGACACAATTGAAAATGAGAGGGCTAAACAATGAAAAAGGCAAAAAATTGTGTGTGTGTGTGTGTGTGTGTGTGTGTGTGTGTGTGTGCAAAAGCCCGTTCACAATGTCGAAATAGGGGAATATGTTTTAAAACTAATATTTCACTCATAAATATGAAAAAAAGAATGATTTATTTCAGTAGGTACGAGGTCTCGCATGCCTAAAAAAAAAATCACGTTAATTTGACATCGGATTAGCTCCAGAGACTGCAAGGACTCCACACCTTGGGCATGTACTAAATCTTCACTTTGGGTTTTACGACGGCCAGTGTGGTACCTCTACATTTTTCATTCACCCCCCCCCCCTAAACTCAAATCCTGTATCCACCCGATATATATATATATATATATATATATATATATATATATATATATCTGTGTGTGTGTGTGTGTGTGTGTGTGTGTGTGTGTGTGCTTATGCGTGTGTGTGTGTGATAGTAAGTAAAAATACTTAATACCTGTTTGCACCACAGTAAATATGAAGAAGCAATGCATTTTCTATTGTTTTTTAATCTTGGGAACTTTTCCTCAATCACCAAAAATGGAATATGCGCTCTAATTGGTCAATTCAATTCACTCTTCAATTTTAATGTTAACTCATACATTGTGTGCGAGAGTAGGTAAGGTCGGCTGTTGGAGATTGAGAGGGAAACACGTGGCTTTGTGTGCGAGAGTAGGTAAGGTCGGCTGTTGGAGATTGAGAGGGAAACATGTGTCATTGTGTGCGAGAGTATGTAAGGTCGGCTGTTGGAGATTGAGAGGGAAACACGTGGCTTTGTGTGCGAGAGTAGGTAAGGTCGGCTATTGGAGATTGAGAGGGAAACACGTGGTAAGTAGGAAGTAAAACTTAGTATTAGAATGATATAGATTAAGTATCAAAACTTTATGACTCCATAATACAACATGTTCTATGTCCATCTTGATAGATTCCCGTGAAAACATTCTCGCATAGATGCTCTTAGATCTATTGTTCTCGCGCAGCACGGTATCCACATTGACCATTCTGCACTGGTAAAACCGTAAACCATCTGTTTTGATGTAAAATCTGAATTGAAGATGGCATCACTATTTAAATGTCTATGTCGCATTTTCCGAATTCCTGTGCAAATTTTCCCGAAAGATTGCAAAATGTGATATGCAGTGGACAGTGCGGCCCTGAGTTATCAGGTTTAGAGCATGTAGAAGGTTTGAACTGGATAATCTGTATTCTTATGCTGTAAATGATTTTAAAAAGTATGTGCATTTTTAATGCTGACTTATTTTAATACACATATGAAACAGATACACACTATATTTTGTAGGCTTCTGTATGGGTTACACATGTATATAGCAATCCTTCCTTTACAATTGGTTACAATTAAAATACATTTTAATTTTGATATTGACCAAGAGGCCCATAGGCCTTATCCAAAACAATGCTAAATTGATGAAAGATTTTACATGATATAAAATAAGGAACATTAACACGATATCACTAATTTGAACCAATCCTGGAGTAAAATCTTGGTGTGAAGAAATTTAGCGCTTATGGTACATCCTTTTCTGCTTTTCTTACGAAAATATGCATTTAAGTTTAGGTTTTATACTGCATCAGCAAATTTAAAGAAGTCTTTCAAATAATAAAGACAATAATAAATATGTACATATAATAATTTTGGCCCCACCCTGAAGCCAAAACCCTGGAATCATGAAATATACAAGTTTTATAAAGACTACCCACTCCTTCTAGCATCCATTTACCTTCAACTCAGTATTAAAAGCATTTAAAGAAGACATTATTTAAATGTTTTACCCATATACACTATATATACCAAGTTTGACCCTGGGTTCAGGAAGAAGTAACTTAACAATTAAACTGCAGGCAGTTACTTTTTATTGCTTGTCAATGACCGTGTACAAGGTAGCAGTGCCAGTACACGTTGCTTCTTGACAGAGTGAACATTTTGGGAGATTTGTTACTCTCTACTAATCCAGTCTAACTACATGTATTGTGCAAGGTAATTCTTCTATCAAATTTCTTGGTAACGATTCAAAGAAATACCATACCTTTTATAGGATTCAGGAAGAAAGCTTGTGACAAGAATAGTGAGCATAGAGGAAAGGGTGCCATCAGTGGAATTGGAGAGATATCGTTTCTTCCGTTCATGGTGCTGCCTTTCTAACCCATTTGTTTGTCATAGTTCTGATATTTACAAGAGATTTCCCCAAAAACTTCACCTATCTCTGAAAAGTATTTTGGAAATGACAACATTAACATCCAATGGACAATGTGTGTGTGTGTGTGTGTGTGTGTGTGTGTGTGGCCTTATTTCATATTTTAAACAAGATTATAAAACTTTCAAACAGAATGAGAGACAGGACTAAAACACTGCCTATACTCTTTGATCTGGTTGAGGGCATAACTGAAACTACTGAAACTAGTTTATTTGATTAAAACGCCTAATTTTACATACATGTATTCACTGGCGTTGTACAATAAAATAGTAAAAGAGATATATGCATAAAAGGTAATAGTAGAAGCATAAGATAGGTAAGTAAATAAGTAAATAAAACATACAAGTACATACATTCTACAAAACTGAATGAAAGTCTAGTACGATACTAAAATGTTTTTTTAAAATTGTATATTAAAATTTTCTAAATAAATGAGTTTTCAATTTCGCCTTAAAACTGTTCAGTGATTTCGCCTGTTTTATCTCTAGAGGTAGATCGTTCTAAAGTCGAGGACCAACGGTTCCGAAGCTTCTGTCACTGAACGTCTTGTGTCTATTAAAAGGAACGTTGTAGCAGCCGTAAGAATATTGAGCGGAGCGTAACTTTTGAATTGGCACCTGTTTCGTTAAAAAGTTAAATATGATGGTGCTTCGCCAACAGAACAGTTATACATAAAAGTCAACAATTTGAATTGTATTCTGGATTTGATGGGTAACCAATGTAAGTCATAGGGAGCTTCCCTAGAACTATCATATTTCTTACGATTCAATACAAGTTTCGCGCTCATGTTTTAAATACGTTGCATCTTTCCTATTTCACTCTGTGCTATTCCATATAAAATCACATTGCAGTAGTCCAAATGAGAAATACCTAATGATAAAACCAAAATTTCTGTTGCCTCTTTTGTCAAATATACTCTGCAAAAAAAGAAACGCATAATGGAGTTTTTAAGATTTTAGTAGATGTATTTTGGATTATGATTTTACAATAAAAAATGTAGATATTCACTAGAATTGTTTCAATTGAAAAAAAATACAGTCCAAACCTTAGATATTGGTGGAAAAAAAGTCAGATCATCACAGTTAAGAACACTTCCTGTCACGTTTAAGTTAGTACCGTGTATGACCACCTCGAGCTGCCAACACAGTTCTGCATCTCCTTGGCATAGAGTCAATCAATGTTCTTACGTTATTGCGTGGAATTGTTCGCCATTCCTGATGTAACATTTGACGGAGCTGATCGAGGGTCTGAGGCGGAGGTTGGCGCAGGCGCACACGTTTATCCAGTTGGTCCCATAAGTGTTCAATCGGATTCAAATCCGGTGATTTGGAAGGCCATGGTAGCACATTAATGTTGTTCTGCTGAAGGTAGTCAATTGTTAAGCGGGCTGTGTGAGGCCTAGCATTGTCATGTTGGAATAACTCCCTCTGTCGGTCAATTACGCGCATAAGGTGAGATTGGAGAATTTCGTCTCTGTACCTTTGAGCCGTTAAATTGCCCGGGACATGTACCAGTTCTGTTTTACGGTCATTAGAGATCGCCGCCCACATCATGACGCTACCTCCACCGAAGCTATCCACTTCTTGGACACACGACGAAGAGAAACGTTCATTCCTGCGCCGGTATACACGGATTCTTCCATCACATTTCTGTAGCAGAAAACGGGACTCATCGCTGAACCAGATTCTACGCCAGTTGCGGAATGTCCAGCCCCTCAATCTGTTGCACCATCGGACTCTTTCTCGTCTGTGTAACGGTGTCAAAACTGCTCCAAAATACGGTCTTCTGGGTCTAATACCATATTGTCGAAGTCGGTTGCGGACTGTCTGCGAGCTGATTCTTTTCAATCCAGGTATTCCGACTGCAGTAGCTGTTGCAGCAACGGTTCGATTCCGTAGATGAAAGACCCGGATGTAGCGATCTTGTCCAGGAGTCGTAATGCGAGGTCGCCCACTCCTCGGTCGGTCATTAGTAGAGCCAGTCTGCTGGAATCTGTTCCACAGCCGAGAAATTGTGCTCTGATTTACGTTTTCAGTTCGTGCAATCTCACTTTGGGATACTCCGGCCTGGAGACGGCCAATGACGATATTTCGAGTAGCAGGGTCCAACCTTGGCATGGCAGCATTTTAACGTTATGATGAATTCAAGCTTCAAACTTAGTCCTTTTATACGCTTTAATGTAGTGGTTGAATTAAGCACAAAGTTCTCGTGAAAAACGTAAGCCAAATTCCATGGCGATAGAGGTGATGTGCAATTTTAGAGAGTCGCCGAGCTAATTTGGCAGAGAGCCAAATCAAATGAACAGACCTTTAAAGTTTCATACTTACCTGTAAAAAATCAATTACTCAATTGACCATTTCAGTTTACCTGGTAAAATACATAATTTGCATTTTTAAAATTTCAAAAGGGCTATGCGTTTCTTTTTTTGCAGAGTATATGTACGTATACTTTTAATTCTGAGAAAATTGATCATTGCTGTGCTGCATTTTCTTTTGATGTGTTCCTTAAAATTTAGAGTTTCATCCAAATATGCTCCTAAGTATCGTATACAATGTTCCGATTTAATTTTGTCGGCATCAAAATGGTTATCATATTTGATACTCACAATCCAAGTACTTCAGTTAGAACATCAGCCAAACCATGCTTGGAATCCCTCAAGCACCTGTTCCAGGCCTGCTCTCTACGGAAATCACATAGAAATGTATGACAATCTGCAAAAAATAAAATGTAATGTAAAAACGTTACATGAGAAGACCAAGAGGCAATACTTATATTGTATGTCTGTGAGAATTCAGGAATTTAAAACAGGCGTCTGATTTATATCTGTATACTTACAAATTTACATTTTCTGTGTTTTTAGCATTGAGATGTTTACAAATTTTACTGATAGCCAGTTCCTCATAAATGCACAGCAGTTTTTTTTAATTTAAAGAAGATTTTATTATGTTGAAAACATAATTGGACAGCAGGCATTGCCTATATAAACCCTCAACATGCCCAGCAGTTGTGAACAATGTGCATATGAATCTTGTTAACTATAGTACTATAGAACACCATATTAACATAAACTCAAATAATGAAAGATATCTTTAATTATCTAAAGATCAATTCAATTATTGCTCTCATCAATTTGATTTATGTGCACTTCAATTCAATTATTGCTCTCATCCATTGAATTAATGCATTCATCAATTGAAGTATGCATAAATTCAATTATTACTCTCATCAATTCAATGGATGAGAGCATCAATTGGGTGGAAATATTGCTTGTAAAAATTAATTTCGATCTTGGTATAAATGATCTCTTTAATTCCATTGAACATATCATTAATTGTTTTCAACACTTGTATAAGGAATTATTGCTCTCTTCAATTAAAATGTAGCATGCATCAATTAACTTGGTGATACCATCAATTCATTTTAGGAAAGCAACAGTTCAATTATAGCATGCATCAATTCAGCAGAATAATCAATGCTTTAAAAGTCAATTAATGCACACAATAATTCAGAATTGAAGATATCATCAATTATTTGAAGAGATCTTAAATTTAATTGTTGTAATCATCAAATGAATTGATGATACCTTCAAATAATTAACAATATCTTCAATTTCGTTGGTTTATGTTTTTTTTTTTTTTGTTTTTTTTTTGTTTTTTTTATTTATAGTCGCCTGAGCAATTTTTCAGCTATCCGGCGTTTATGTTAATTTGGCACTTCATATAGTAAATCTATCTTAACAACTGAGAATTCCAACAGAAATGAAAGTAGAATATAAATATCTGAAAGAAATTCACTGTTTGTAAATACATGAGGATATGAATGCAATGTTATACATTGTGATACTTTTCATGAAGCCTAAAAAAACACACTTATGAAGTATGCAGACATGAAGCATTGCAGTACATACCCTCAGGTATTGTCAAAAATGAAATTCATTTCTTAACAACTATTCATATTAATAAAAAGGAGTATAAAATTTATCTTTCACAAAAATAATTTAATAATATAATAATTAATAGCATTACAATTTCAAACAAATGTTACATGTACCTTCAAATGTGTTTTCACTGCCCAGATTTCCCTCTCATCAAAATCAGTCATGAAATACTTCGCCTTCCATTTAGGATTCCATTCTTGTATTTTTCGGAGGCCCTCCTGAATGAATTCCCCACTTTCATTCGCAACAACAAAGGAACCTACTATGGTGTATCCAACATTTGTACTAACACATAGGAAAAATAGTGGCAGATCATACTTGGAAGTGTTGTATGTTGCATCTAGCAGACAAATTTCATTTCCAAATCTTTGAAGAAGAGTCTGCTGCCAACTGGTTTGGTGTACAAACAAGAAAGAAGTACCAGTGGTCAGTATGTCTCCTTCCTCTTCTTCACATTCTTCTCTAACTGAGCTGAAATGAAAACAAGATATGCTAGTGATACACTATGCCCTTAATGGCAACAATAAAGAAAATAAAAGGTCTTGTTGCAAGGAATATATGTATAAAAAATAATTCAGGAAATATTGCATCCATTAACTTTTCTTCAAAGTATGCTAAACTCAAAGGTCAAATTAAAAAATGTTTGCACTAAAAAAAGGTCTTTCTACAAGGAATTAGAGTTTGCTCACCATTCAAAAGTTATGTGAAAGGTTAAAGTTTTGAACAGAGTAACATGACAAAAAATATATCAGGGGTAAAGGTTGATTGTATCAAAATAATATTGTACTCATTTGATAAGGTCCTTTTAGTTTACAACAGGAAGGGAGAAAATGAATAAGATCAGACCAGGATTCAAAACTGGGCCCGCTGAATCTCTAGTCAGGCTACCAACTGAGCTATCTATCCACGGTCAAGTGAACAAGTCTAACTGCTACATTCTTTCATTCAAATGTTTTCACACCTTGAAGACATCAACCCAGGATCTTTACCTCTGACAGGCATTTTTACTCGTCAGTTTCAGGCACCAACAGTAACTGGAAGAGAGAGAAAGTGCAATGGACCAGACCAGGATTCGAACCTGGGCCCACTGAATCTCTAGTTAGGTGCTCTACCAACTTTAGCTATCTGGCCATCGTCTGACCACCACAACGTATTCAATGTCAACATGATCACAATGCATTTCATGCGGATTAATGCATACTTTGCTACCTTAAAACAAAGTTTTTCAGTACACACCTTGTTCTGTAAAAAAAAAATGTCATTATGGAAAGATGAATCCCATTCTTTAACAACATGTTTCAAATTCTCTTGGTCCTCTGGTGAAAATCTAATAGTCAGAAAATGAAAAAGTTAACAGTTACATCTGTAATAACAAGGGAGGAAGTTTTATGAGTTTTAATAATACAAATTGAATATCAAATTATTCTCCATAAGACAACATGGTAATAATGTGTGTATTAGATGAGAGTACTATAGAAAAAAATCAATGATGACAAATTACAGTCTCTTAGATAAAGTTTGATCCCTGTGACTGAAAATAATATTCACTGTGTTACTTACTGACAAAAACGGAGGGCACGATTCATTTGATTCCTGAGATCCCTGTTTGTAGGATAATAGCTTCTGTTGTATTATGAGATGGTGTTTCCAAAAGGAATACTGCTTAAGACAAAAAAATCTAGGGTGTCTTTTCATTTCCTCCACACTAAAGTGTGAATTTTGGCAATGGCCAAGTCATTCGCTCTCTGTGAAATACCTCCAAACTTCATATGTATAAAGATAATGATTAGGATTTATACTTTTCTCCCTTTCTTTTTACATCTTATCATATCCACTATAAATTATTGATACATTGACAGAAATATTACAACACCAGCTTTTTAACTCATATTTTTCTTATATCCACCCATCAATCAGTTAACTTTTCATATTCTCAACTTCATCTCCAAAACCACAGGTCAAATTTCAACCAAACTTGAAATAAAGCAACCCTGGTTTATGGACATTGTTTAATTGAAGGGATGTGCCCTTTTCACAAGGGAGATAGTTAAGATATAGTCAAAATTTATTAAAATTCTCCTAAAACACTACCAGGCCAGAATTTGTTCAAATAACCCGTGGGTAGAGTGGGGCCATCATAGGGGAACAATGTTTTAAAGGGGGATATAGAGGAGTTTTTGTTTGTTTTTTTTTTTAAAAATCTGCTTCTCAAGAACACCAGCACCATGATTAATCATATGAATATGCAAGTAATCTCAGGTAGTACAGAATCACGTTTGTTCATATCATGGCCCCTGGGTGTAGGCCAGGTTCCAATGTTGGTTATACATATATGCTGCTTTGTGGTTCCATGTAAGTAGAGGTCTCATTCTGGTTTTCTAGCTTGCATGAAAGCCAAATGTTTGATCTCAGTGAAAGCAGACAAGAAATGTTTGTAAACCATACATGTCCCCCATCGTGCAAAATTGGAAAGGTTATACACTTGCATCATTTAATTGATAGTAGTGCCAAAACAATTCAAGATATTGAGAAGACTATATCTTCCTATGTCTGGAGTGGATTGATCCTTGTCCTTTGACCATGTGACCTAAATATCAATAGGTGTCATTAAGATGTACCAGTGTACCAATTTTGGTGTCAATAAAGAAAATGATTCTTAAAATATAAGTGACAATATATTATTATATATATTGTCAAGCACAGATTTATTGATTATATATTGTTTAACATCCCTTTTGTGAAATTTTCACTCCTATGGAAATGTCACCATTTCCGGTGATGGGCTGTGAAACTTAGATCTATGCTCAATGCCTATGGCCTTTCTTTAAAGTGAGACACCTCCAGTAACACAGGGCCTCAGTTTTTGCAGTCTCATTTAAGCCAACGTCTTCTAATTGAGGCAGACTACAGACAAACAGGTTAATATTACAGGGGTTTGTATAGTCTCGTTTATATTCAGCACTTCGCAAACTCTGTGGTCGTTATAACGATATAGTTTGACTGTACAACCTTCCATTATGTGAAATGCTATCTGACGTGTTTCATTCCAATTGTTAGACCGTTCTTGGCACACTGATTATGACTACGGATTACTGCACTTCCCGGTGAATATGACCGGTCGGCAGGGGATGCTTACTCCTCCTAGGCACCTTATCCTACCTCTGGAATGTCCAGGGGTCCGTGTTTGCCTTTTTCTATAGGAAATATGAGATCGATCTTTGTTCGTTGTATTGGCCTTTTCATTGATCTGAGTGAGACTGACTTTTCCAAAATGACTTTGAGAAACCTAGATGCGGTCTTGGAGCAAGGATGTTTATTGTGCCACACCTGCTGTGACACGGGTCCTTGATTTTTGCGAACTCATCTGAAGGACCGTACCACTCAGTCAATTGGCACTGAGGACGTATTCTAACCTGGATCCCCACGGGATGCCTGAAATAAGAAGATAAAACATCATAAACATCAGAGAAATATAATGCACGATTCTGAAATGCTCTTGCATCCCAATCTGTTCAATCGATAAGATATGATCTTATCCCTTCTGCGTCCTGTTCATAAAATTCAATCCATCGTCAACTTTAATTTATGCGCTTTATGAAGTATGCTCGCGTAATATGTTAATATTCATGCCCTCATGTATTTTAAAAAATTCTTTTTTTTTCAAAAATATTCCATGTTTCGTCAAAACTGTATTTACAACACACAGCAGATTCTAATTGGATTCCTTAATACAATACAACTTCGTATACATTACACTGTGTAATGAGAGGTGCAAAACATTTTTGACTCAGATCTATCCAATTCGTTGTTTCCTTTAATTCCAATGGATAACATCTGGTTAAATATTAAGTACAATTCTAGGGTTCGTGGTCCCTAAAAGGAGAAATGTTCCAACATATCACAAGAATGAAGCATTAACAGAAAAAATGTTAAGATAACTAACAATATTCAATTTCTTAATTTCTATAGAAAATGCAAATCAGAATGATGGGCAAACTCGGACTCCTGGATATACCAGAGGTGGGATCCGGTGCCTAGGAGGAGTAAGCATCGCCTCTCGACCGGTCAAACTCGCCGTAAGACCTACATCATGACACACTAGATCGTTATAACGACTATAAAATTTGCGAAATGCTGACTTGAGGTGAGATTATACAAACTCCTGTAACATCAACTTCTTTGTTTCGCAAATTTTGTGGTCGTTATAATGATCCAGTTTGCTTGTAGTACCTTCCATTAGGTCAAATGCTGTATGACGTGTTTCATAACATGGCACACTGACTGCGGATTACTCCATTTACCTGATCATGATAAAGGACTCACAGCGGTGTGTCTGGTCGAGAGGGAATGCTTACTCCTCCGAAGCACCTGATCCCACCTCCGGTGTGTCCAGTGATCCGTGTTTGCCCATCTCTGTCCTCATGGTGATCCGGGTTAGAATAGGTCCTCAGTACCCTTTTCATATCGCGATTAAATGGGGCAGTCCTTCGGATGAGACCGTAAAAACAGTGGACCTGTGTCAAAGTAGGTGTGGCACGATAAAGATCACTCCCTGCCCGAAGGCCGTAAGCGCCGAGCATAGGCCTAAATTTTGTAGCCCTTTACCGACAATGGTGAGTAAAACATTTTCAAGCGGGACGTTAAACAATGTACAATAAAAAAAATAAACCCATCTCTGTGATTTGTGTTTTCTATAGGAATTACGAGATTGATTACTGTTTGTAATCTTGGCCTTTTCATCAGTTGTTATCGAAAAGAAGTCATAGATGTGAAAAAAGTTCACCTTAGTGTAGAACTCGAGCACCTTTTCCGTCCAAGAAAGTGGGACTGAATGTCCAAAATGGCAAAACAATACTAGTTTAAGAATATTCATCGAAAGATTTGTTGCAGGTCATACCCTCTCTCTCTCTAGGTCTGCCACTGGATAGCAGACAAGCTTTGATTAGAAACTTTCACTTGAATTTTCCTCTTAGGCGAGCTAAGAAAAGAACACAAATTATCCGTAAAAATACATTTAGTGTGAATGTGTTATGATTTGATAGAAAGTTTTGCTTGTTTGATATTTGAGAAAAAAAAATTATGTAAAGTTCTGGCATCCCTTTTTTGTCCTGCCCTGAGGAATTCCATGTCTTTGTGCTGCGTTAGCATGCGTTCCTGTCTGTGATAATACAGGATTGATCTGTAAAAGTTATTATCAAAGACTGCACACACCATCCCCACACAGCAAATAAACAGATTTGTAACTTAACATTTATTAATGAAGCTAACTCTGCAGTGCATATATGACATCACCCACATGATTACAATTGAGAAATGAGAATTCCTCTACTAAACTAACACTGCAAAATAATTATACGAATCCTTAATAATTATTAAGTGGAACTAATAACGATAAACAATATAGGTCCATGGCCTAAGGAATTACATTTTCCCACCTGAAATATGAAATACAAATCACGGCCCTCAATATCTTGAAAGCTCATGGTGTAAACTAACTAGAATTGATACTAAATAAAATTCTAGTAGTATGATTTAATTTTGTACCCCTGTAGTTCCCGAGTGGAAACCGTTTTACCCAATCTTCAGAGGAATATATGGGGACTGTTCTCTCGCAGTTCTTCAATGACTTATTCTATGTTTTATTCTATATATTTCTCTACAAAAATCTCTATGGTGGCTCCGGAAGTGATGTAATAAATAACATGGATGTACGTTGAATAATGATCCCACCTTTGTTGTTTTTGAAAAAAAATAAAAAAAAAAATTGACCGCATATTTTTTGTTTTGCATGAATAAGTAAATACCGAACATGCGCAGAACTATTTTTATAATCGTCGTAAAAAAAAACCTACACTGCTATAGCTAATGGTCTGAGGGCAAGACACTGCGTAAAGCTCGTGACGTCTTCACACAGCATGTGGAGAAGGGAGTATTAGCATAATTAAAACAGGGGGGGTGACATTGACGATGCAATATTTATGGTGTTCAAGTGAACACTAAGGGAAAAACTCCCCTTTGTGACACGAGTTCGATCAGAAGTGATTATACTTTTGCATCAGGTGATCACCCATTACAAATGTAGGTTTCTCCAGGGTACTCCGGTTTTCTCTCGCCCTGTGGGTATCCGGGTTAGAATAGGTCCTCAGTACCCCTGGCTTGTCGTAAGAGGCGATTAAAGGGGTGGTCCTTCGGATGAGACCGCAAGCACAGAGGTCCCGAGCCAAAGCAGGTGTGGCATGGCAAAAATCCATCCTGTTCCAAGGCAGCAAGTGCTGAGCATATATAGACCAAACTTTTGTAATCCTTCACCGGCAATGGTGACGTCTGCATATGAGTGAAAGATTCTCGAGGTGGGCGTCAAACAATATTTAACCAACCAACCTGTTTCCTCACACATCAACACCCAAGCGGTCGAGAAGCGCAAAACTAGTGTTTCATAAGATAAATTCAAATAGCACGGAATACATCGCGTATAATTTTCGCTTTATTTAACACCTACATTAAAGTATATTGGGCTAGATAGGTCGTATCTTTTAGAACATTTCATTTAAAGGAATGTTATTAAATATCCTTTGACATATCTCTATCCTAATAATAAAAGTTGCATGTGTTGATATCATGAACAGGGTTGAAGAGATAAGATATAGATAGTGTACACGGGGAGCATACCACCAGGTATAGGCACATTCTGCATTGTGTACACGGGAACGATCACACCACGGTATTTAAAGCACGGGACTACACTGAAGGTCGAAAGAACACGGAGGCCATGTTGGATTTAGAGGTAAGATAGAACTATATAAATTTTACAGTGTCATCAACTATAAAATATGAATATAAAATATTTATTTGGATGATCAAAATCATTAACGAGATAAATGTACTTTAAATAATTTGTGTTTTGTGTGTGTGTGTGAGGGGGGGGGGGGGGAGTTGGATTTATTAAATATTGTTTAACGTCCCGCTCGAGAATCTTTCACTCTTACGGAGACGTCACCATTGCCGGTGAAGGGCTGTAAATTTAGGCCTATGCTCGGCGCTTATGACTTTTGAGCAGGGAGGGATCTTTATCGTGCCACACCTGTTGTGACACGGGACCTTGGTTTTTGCGGTCTCATCCAAAGGACCGTCCCATTTAGTCGCCTCGTACGACAAGCAAGGGGTACTGAGGATCTATTCTAACAACCCGGATCCTCACGGGATGGGTGGGTGTGGAGGTGGGGGTGGAATTGTTTATCCTTGTATCGCTCATCTATTATGTAAATATGCATATACATTCTACATTTATAATTTCGGTGGGGGGGGGGGGGAGCCGGGTTGGAATAGGTACTATTGTCGTAAGAAAATAATTATTCTCAATTTGGCTTTACAATATGCTGTATATTTTGAAATTTGTAATACACAAGGTTATTTCGTATCTAACATTCGAAAATTAATCCTGGTAAATCTTTTCTTGATAGTGTGAGCTACTCATATAACCCCGATACCAAAAATGGACCCCCAGCGCAGTGCCCAGGATGTCCTACTGTGTGACCTTTGTAAAACTGTCCCCCTAGAGAGTCACTGCGAACTTTGTAATAGAAATCTATGTAAGGCCTGTGTTGCAAACCACATTTCAGATTCCACTAAAAAACATAATGTTGTGTCTTATAAACTCAGGATGTCTTCGCATAACTACCCAGAATGTTCAGACCATGCTGGAAAACTCTGTGAAATTTTCTGTGAAAAGTGTGACATTCCTGTCTGTTCAACCTGCGTCACCTCAGGTAAACACAAAGGTCACGATATATCAGAAATTCTGGAAAAACTAAATTCTAAAAAAGAAAGCTTACAAAAAGATTTGGAGGAAATAAAAAGCAGGATTTATCCACGATATGAAGAACTGGCCTACCACGTCCAAAATGAGAAAACTGAGTTAGACACGAATTATGGGAAACTGATAAGAAATGTCGACAAACAAGGCGAAATCTTGCAGAAAGAACTCGCCGTCATTGTCAACCAACTAAAAGCTGACATTGCAGAGATGAAAGCTAGACATCTAGCTATCTTAGAAAAACATACAGATGAAATCACGCGTAAAATTACGGAACTCCGACAGATAATCGGGGACCTGAGGAAAATATTGGACTCCAATGACGTCTCCATAACATCTACATACAAACCGAGGAATGCCGAGTTTGAAAAATTATCTCCTAAAATACAAGTTGCATTACCGATTTTCTCTCCTAAGAAGATAAACACAGAAAAGCTCCGTGGAATGCTTGGTTCTCTGTCATCGTTATCCATCAACACAGAAGAACATGGCGACACAATGAAGTCAGCAGAAGCTATATCGTCTCCTCTAGTCAGACCACTGCTTGATGAACCGCGACTCACCGCCACCATAGATACTGGGTATCAGTATCTAAATAAAGTTAGCTGTCTCAATGATGACGAAATGTGGACATGTGGAAGAAACAAAACCCTGAAGCTCCTCAACCTCCGTGGTAAACTACTGAAATCAATACAAACCAAGTCAGGAAAGGAACCACGGGACATAGCAGTGACACGAAACGGATACCTTATGTATACTGATTCTAATGCTGTAAACTTAGTGAAGAATGAACAGACACAGACCGTGATTAGAATACAGGGATGGAAACCTCTCAATAGTTGCAGTACTTCCACTGATGATATCCTAGTTACCATGCTCAGTAATGATAGAAAACAATCCAAAGTTGTGCGTTACTCTGACTCCACAGAGACACAAAGCATTCAGTTTGATGATCAGTGTCAACCTCTCTTTTCATCTGATTCTAACACTAAATATATTAGTGAGAACAGGAATTTGGATATCTGTGTGGCTGACTATAAAGCCAAAGCAGTGGTTGTGGTCAATCAGTCAGGAAAACTCCGATTTAGATATACTGGTCATCCCTCCGATGTCAAGCAATCATTTAATCCAGTCGGCATCACTACAGACAGCCAGAGTCACATCCTGACAGCAGACAGTGCCAATGGCTGTATCCACATCCTAGATCAGGACGGACAGTTCCTCCTTTACATTCAGGACTGTGGTTTACGCTGGCCTCACGGTTTATGTGTGGATATCAGAGACAACCTCTTTGTGGCTGAGTTTGACACTGCTAAAGTGAAGAAAATCCAATATCTATAAACAAAGTGTTAATTACACATCTCAACACAGTATTAAATGCAAATATCAACAGTGTTAATTATTGATCCGAACACTGTGTTAATTACACTTGGGTGTTAATCACAGTTCTGTGTTTTAATTACAGCCCTGTTTTAACAGGTATATTTTAATTACAGCTGTGCGTAAATTACAGGAGTGTATATAAGACAAGAATGGACACAGTATATGTGTCACTGTGTGTTTCCATGTTAATCGGCTAACTGAACAGTATTTTGTTGTTAATAAGTGATTATTGTAAATAATGAATTTCATGTTTTGTGTTTATAGTTGTCTCCCTCATTTTCCTGATTTTGGATAAGGAACATTTATGTGTTCTAATTATACCCTAGCCTTAACAGGTACGTCTAATCCTATCAGGAGTGTACAATTTATCACGCGTCATCTATTGATTTGTTATTTTGGATGAGAATGAGTGAAATTTGTTCCTACAGTCCACCTTTTCTACCACCAAAGAAAATTGTTTATATTGCATAGTTTGGCCCATGTCGTAATGTTTTTGGGGCGTGGACTAAGGTTACGGGGTTACCCACCTTTTTTGTGGACAGGCAGTTTTTAACGCTGTCGAATTTACATATGAGTTTACAGTAAGGGATCTGTCGTATAATTTTTGTGCATGTGTTACATAAGTTCTCTAGTCGTTTTGTCCCCTATGTGTACATATTTAATTTGGGATTATGATCGCATTTTGCACGACATGTATTATCACTATAGTAATATTTTCATGTTTATGAATGACCCCCTGTTTTGTATATATGTTTCGACATTTACTAAATAAATGACATTATTCATTTTTACACGGGTATTCTGTTTTCCTGAGCAAAAACGAGCTCCGTCTCCTTGGAAATGATAACAAAGATCATATTCATTCGTATGTCGATTCGATATATCCCAGTGAACTTGAAATATAAGACACCACAGAGTCTTCCACTTCTGCTTCGAACTTAGATATTTTATTGAAAATAAATGCCGGCGGCAAACTAACAACTCAACTTTGTGACAGACGGGATGATTTCAATTTCTCCATCATCAACTTCCCTTATTTATGTGGCAATATTCCATCATCACCTGCATATGGTGTTTATGTCTCCAAGCTGATTTGATACACAGGTGCTTACACTGCATATGATCACTTTTTAAATCGAGGCAGCCTACTGAGAAAGAAGCTGATGTTACAGTAAGTATCGTCTAAAGTCAGCATTTCGCGAATTTCATGGTCATTATAACGATCTAGTTTGTCAGCATGATTTACAAGTGTTGTCAAATGTTGTATGATGTGTTTCATGCCAAATGTTAGGTCGTTCTTGGTACACTGATTCTGACCACGGATTGCTCCGTTTACCTGATCGGAATGTAGGGCTCACGGCGGGTATGACCGGTAGACAGGGGATGCTTACTCCTCCTAGGTACCTGATCCCACATGTGGTATAACAAGAGGTCTGTGTTTGTCCATCTCCCTGATTTGAATTTTCTAGAGGAATTACGAGATTGAATACTGTTAGTTATCTTGGCTTTTTCATATACGAACCAAGGAACACAGATTCTATATTTTAATATCTGTATTATGTTTCAATGCATATTTCATACATAAATATTATTTTGTTTGTTGCTTATCTTACAATTCATTGTCTATATATATATATATATATATATATGTGTGTGTGTGTGTGTGTGTGTGTGTGTGTGTGTGTGTGTGTGTGTGTGTATTATGTATGTATGTATGTATGTATGTGTGTGTATGTATGTATATATGTGTGTATGTGTGTGTGTGTGTGTGTGTGTGTGTGTGTGTGTGTATTGGAGTAAATTATTACTGAGTAATCTCTAAATGTCCAGTCACCTATCTTCATTTTTAAGGTTATAATTAATCATTCAATAAAACCACATCACAAAACCTTACAAGATAGCACAGAAAAAATAAAATATCATATCAACTTGTGTTTCAGATAGAATTCGTGCAATTCGTTAGATTGATAATTATTCATTATCTTCATTGTTCATTTAAGTAATTGGTTACTATGTTAACAAATCCTGTCTTCTTCTATATCAAGAATTAAGTATATACTGAATGTTGTTATTATTATTAATGAAATGAATTATTACCAGACTTTAAAGATTACTTTAATAAAACGAAAAGGTGAAGATAACGAACGGTGATCAATCTCATACAAAGAATGCGAAATTAAGAGTAGAGCAAGCACGGACCTCAAAATGTACTAGAAGTGGAATCAGGTACCTAGGAGGAGTAAGCGTGCCCTGTCGACTGGTCACCAGCCGTTTCCAATGTTTCTTGCCTTCCATATCTTTATAAACAATGTTAGCTATTTCCTCATGAATGTGAACAATGTGCATGTATGAATTTTGATAACTTATAACAAATGCGCTTATGAAATATGCTGGCATAAGCGTTGTAGTTCATGTCCTTATGTAATTTCAAAACGAAGTTTATTTATAAAGAATATTACATCTTTAGTGAATGATATATTTACGAAATACAGCAGATACTATCTAATTCCTTAGTACCATACACGTTTGTATATAATTTTGCAGTAAGAGGTGCAAAAGTTTTAACCTAACATCTAGGCAAGTTCTTTGTTTCCTATGATTTCAATGTTTAATATATTGTTAAATATTATATACAATTCTATGGTTCGTCTTCCGTAAAAGAACAATTAATCAAACAAGAATTATGCCTATCACAACAAATGTTGAATTAACAAGTTATACCAAAACGTTTTGGCTCCACCCTGCTCCACCACCTTGATTCATCAACCTTAAATATCTCTGCCCTACATTGAAGACGAAATTTGCTTATCAATTTAAACATTGTAGACTTGTGACGTTTAGGAAGGTAGTTTTCTATCCGTATTCTATGTAAAACCCCAGTTACCAACTTTAATCCTGGCCTAAAGGCTTATGGTGCAGACAAATTGAAATCGTTATCAAAAGGGTACTTTCAGTATTTAAGGTAAAGTTGGTTTTCACAACAAAGCATTTGAAATTTTTCTTCCATTGTCTCCTCTCAGACGTGAGCATGATAGGATTTATTTTGAACAATAAATAAATAAATAAATCGGTCACCTGAGCATTATCTAACGTACCACTAGCTGATACCCAGGAACTGTCAATAATTTTATTAGCTAAAATCTAACATTCAGAAGAAGTATAAAACGAGACGTATTCACCAGCGGTTTGAAATGCTCTTGAAACTGCCCACATTTATGAAAGAATACATAATGTGTATATGTTATATCAAAACTATTTTGGATCTGTCCTAAAATCAGAGTCATGAAATTAGCAATTTTGGTAGATGAGGGTTAGTGTTAGTGTTAGAATTTTGATAGATATAAAACATAAACGGTACCATATTTGATGCACCAGATGCGCATTTCGACAAATAATGTCTCTTCCGTGATGTTCAATTCAAAAATGTTGGAAATTCAAAATAAGAACAAACTTGGAAGAGCTGAAAGAACCAAATATACCAAATAGTGGCGACAAATCCGACAAAGGATCAGAGTCATGCATGGAGGAGATAATCCTTAATTTTTAAATAAATTTCTAGATGAAAAGGCTAAGATAACTAATAGTATTCCATCTCGTAATTGCTATGGAAAATACAAATCAGAGGGATGGACAAACACTGACCCCTTGTCATACCAGATGTAGGATCAGGTGCCTAGGAGGAGCATCCCCTGTATACGTTTCATTAATATGCGTTTAGTTTTTAGGCCACCTGAGTCACTCATCACACCTGTGAGCAATCGCAATTGGTCTGCATCCGTTGTCTGGAGTCCTGTGGGGATCTAGGTTAGAATAGATCCTCAGTACCCCTTGCTTGTCGAAAGATGCGACTAAATGGGACGGTCAGTCGGATGAGACCGGAAAAACCAAGTCTCCGTGACAGCAGGTGTTGCACGTTAACGATTCCTCCCTGATCAAAGGCCATAAGCGCCGAGTATAAGCCTAAATTTTACAGCCCTTCACCGGCAATGATGACGTCTCCATATAAATGAAAGATTCTCGAACGGACGTTAAACAATATACAATCAACCAATATTGTGTAAACAATTAAACATACATACTTCTTGATAAATACCTTCTTCTCCACAAAAGCATGTGTGTACGAAAAATTAAATGCATAATTATGTAGAGTAGGAAGGCACCTATCAAAATTATAAATTTTATGTAGAGGTCCTGACTCAAGGAAGGAACCAAATTTGGTGTATAGTATTTCTTTACGCTATTGAAACTTCATGGAAAATGTATAGATATTTAGAAGGATCAGGTTTGTCCTTTACTTAAATTGCCTACAGTTTTTTTAATATTAGGAGGAAACGTAAATTCTCATATTGCTTAAATGTGTTAAAAATTAAACATTTTAACGTCTTGCTAACTATTTTTACAGTTCTTTTCACAGTTGGTATAACGAATCTTTAGGACACGAGAATACAATTTGTACATTTTAGGAATCCTGCGTCCTCTGGGCCATAGGGGTGGGACAAAAACTGCCAAAATTGACTAATTTTCAAAAATCTTTTCTTCAACCGCACATCTCTAAGAAAAACTGAAAGCATTTGTTAGTCATGTAGAGCAAGAAGGCCTAATCTGTAAATTTTATTATCCTTGTGGCATAAGTTCTAACTCCAGAACATGACCAAACTTGATATATAATGTTAAAGCTGCTATTGGAGTGAGGATTCCGTTGATGCCCACTGTTCCTAGGTTCGTTAAGATCCCAGTAAACCTAAATCAGTTCAATACGGATTGCTCCGTTTACCTGATCAAGACAGAGCGCTCAAGGCGGGTTTGACCAGTCCACAGGGGATGTTTACTACTCCAAGGCACCTGATCTCACCTCTGGTATGCCTAGAGGTCAATGTTTATCCAACTCTTAATTTTGTATTCCTTTAGGGAATCATGATATTGATCACTATTCGTTCTCTTCACCTTTAAATTATTGTTCCGTCAACGTGAGACTCAACGTCACCAAGATAGCCATGCCTTGTACTCACCTCTCCTCATTGTGATGGTCAGAGTGGACATTCATACTATCAGCTTCAAAGGAAACATAAAATGAAAAATGAAATCACAGAAGATCCAGATTGTTAAATGAAAAAGAAAATGAAAATGATGCAAATGATGAACAGTACAATTTGGTTTCATCGTTCATTCTGAGATTGCTGTTAATCGAGGCAACCAAAATTAGAATACCATTGAAATACAAAACTGGTGACTATAACATTTTGACGTACATATGATACCTTGCAGTAAATTGAAAACATCCAACGACCAAATCCTGGTTACACTCAGTTATCATATAATGGGACTCTGCCATGTGGATGATTCATAGAGAAGTCCATTCAACACACCTGTATCCTCATTCTAACTACAACGGATTGATTGATTGATTGTTTTCGCCACACTCATCAATTTTTCAGTTATCTGGTGGCGTCCAGTTTTTGTAGGTGGAGGAGAGAACCCAGATACAATGTATCCGGGAAGAGACCATCGACCTTACGAAAGTAAACTGTCAAACCTTTTCACATATATCGGGGCGAGCGAGAATCGAACCCGCGACGACTAGAGGTGAGAGGCCTTGTGATTTTGAGCGCAATGCTCTAACCACTCGACCACGGAGGCCCCAAACTACAGCATAACATACTTAGCAATGTGAGATTAACAGGGTCTAGGACAAGACATAAAATATGCCAAAATCGAATGTGGAAAAAGTATTTCAAATTATCATGTAATTTACTATTCATACGGTGCATACTTCTTACCAATGATGGTGAATTAGAATGTAAGTTAGACAACCATCTCATTATTTTTTTTACAGACATTAAAGATGGGAGAAGGGAGACCATTTTCTCCAATAAAATGAAGAAAACGGCTGGATGGAAATTAGTTAGTGTGAGTAATATAATCAATAATTAACGTAGTTAATTTTACCCCCAGGGTGTTCTAGAGTTCTCTATGGTTCTCTGTGTAGTAGGAACCCTCTCATAGTATTCAATAAAAGTGGTTGGTCATTACAATCCGCCATGGCCATCTAGAAATTTTCAACACTGGACACTTAATTGATATCGCCAAAATATTGCTGTTTTAGCTGATTTATCCTAAATCAAAAAGAAATCACTTCGTTACAATATGTAATATATATATATATATATATATATATATATATATATATATATATATATATATATAGAATATTCAATGCTTCGTTGTTGGATATAGAATTTATTTCACAAGTAAGACACGTTTCATGTTTTCACGAGTGCGAATATTTTAGAAATCCTGTCTTACGAGTGAAATAAATCCAATATCCAACTACAAACCATTGAATTTTCTGTTTATTACGTTTTCGTCGGTTTTAGTGCATGTGTATTTTAAATCTTTCATAAAGGATGTATTGCAATACTCAAGGCCATACATGACGTCACAATAAGATGTTATTTTTACATTGTGAAAGTAACATGTTATTTTTACACTGTGAAAATGTGGTTTTCATAAAATAGATAAATTATAGTATTTCACTGTTGAAAATGTAATATTTTTAAAATCAAGATTGACACATTTAAACCATTTTTTCCTGAAGCCAACAGTTTAGACAGTTAGAATAATGACGATGTTTGGTGAATAGAATCAGGAGGGAAATGCTCATAACTGACGAGTCCAGAAGTACCGATTTGGTCTTTTGATTTTTTCCAGTCCTGTCACATGATGTTTGTAATGTCTGAAAGGTTCCTGTGTATTTCCTAATCCTTTCCATCTCCAGGGGTGAATCCCTGGATCTACAACGCACTGTATAAAAAAATCCACCATCATCAGCATTAGGATAAAATAAACTATGAAAGGAAAACTTTTTGTCTAAATGGAAGAACTCATTAATTATTCACTCTGAAGTTTGAACGGCCCCGAGTCTCTCTTGTGTTCGCCACCAACAGCATTAGGATAAAACAAGCTGTGAAAGGAAATGTTTTGTCTGAATGAAAAAATTCATTAATTATTCACTCTGAATTTTAAACAGTCCTGAGTCTTTCTTGTGTCGTACAGATGTTAATTTTCATGATTTTTTTTTTCAGTTTGAATTCTGCATACAGTAGATATGAGAACATTCAGAGATTGTGTAAGATGGTGACTTTTAAAACCTCGGAAGTTTGATTGATAGATTGTTGTTTTTCGCCACACTCAACTATTTTTCAGTTAATATTGAAATTTTACAATAATCTTCACATTTTTAGCAGCATGCAATTCCGTGTTATTTATCAAGAAAGATAACTCTGAAATATTTTATGATGTAGTAACGTGCAGACATCGTAGGCGTTATATTTCTTGATATAAACTTGTTCCATACGCAATACGGAAAAATGATGAAGGCAATGCAATTATACGAATACGAAATACACACAGTGTAATTTAAGTCTACAGTATCCCCCGCCCCTCATATCGGTGCTAAATTACATATAATATAACAGATCAATGCAACAAGCCAACTATATGAAAAGTAACATTAAAATATATTACCTCCCACCCACCCCAAATTAAGGGCAATAAATAGATAAATAAATGAATAAATAAATAAAAAAGTAAAGAATCAATAACTTAATAATAATATTAAGAAGAAAGTAAATTTAACATCCAAAATAACCCCCCCCCCCTTACAAAAAAAGACCAGTCATCCAAAAAATTATTTCGTTAAACACCACTTTGATTTTATGCACAAGTACTCTGAAGTTGATATTTAAAAGACGCTAGAGTTCTTCATTGACAATATCTTCGTAGTATTTGGTGACCAGGTCTTCCAACAGTCTGTTGGAATTACTATAGGCACGAATGCGACCCTTTGCTAGCTGACCTGTTTGATATATTTTTATGAAGTAGAATTCATTCAAAAGCTTCTATATGAGAAGAATAAATCTTTTGCTGTATTCTTCAACTCAACATCTGGATATATCAACGACTTTTTGTCTATTAACAATGACCATTTAGATATATCAACGACTTTTTGTCTACTAACAATGACCATTTAGATATATCAACGACTTTTTGTCTATTAACAATGACCATTTTATCTGTTTTATCTTGACACACTGGTTCTGACAACGGTTAACTCCGTTTATCTGATCAAGATATAGGATTCACGGCGGATGTGACCGGTCGACAGGGAATGCTTACTCCTCCTAGGCACCTGATCTCACCTCTGGTATGTCAAGTGGTCCGTGTTTGCTCATCGCTCTGATTTGTATTTTCTATAAGAACTGTAAGATTGAGTACTGTTAGTTTTCTTAGCTTTATCATAGTTCATGGCCCCATTTTTTGATGAATACATAATTAACTGTTTTTTATACTATGAATAGACTAAGAATAAGAGGCGATAGACAACTGTAACTAAAAATAAAATGTTAACTCTCTTGAATACAACAAATGTTAAAGCTACATTTCTGATGTATTTGTTCAATCTTTAAAAAGGGGCTTTGCACTCAATTCGTACTTCTTTTTTTTTTAAGATTAGATGATCACGGACCAGATTGTGTGTTTGTTCTTATAATGCTTTTGATAATGCACATGTTTTATTAAAAACTGATGAAAACAGTAGACTTCTCTGACATACAATTTTATCAGTACAACTAGATTGGGGGAAGGTCAGAATATAAGAGTGACATAGATTGAATTGACAAGATGAAAATGGCATAGATCGATTTTGACATTGGGCGTCATCATTTTCTGACATTCAGACAAATCCAAAAGATGCACGTGGTACACCAGCTGTATTCTGAAATAATGCTAGTACAGGGAAACCACTACGGAAAATGTAACGTAATGTTACTCAACCAGAAGACAGGTTTATTATGTATTTCCTTATAGTGGTGCTGGATTAGCGCAGCGTCCGGTTTTTGCGGTTTTAGAAATGATAATAATAGTTAACCTTATTCGACTCCAAAAAGTAAAAACACTGCCGGGGATGGAAACTGTGATGTGTCACGTGATTAGAGATACAGGTGTCACCTGGAGATAAATAACAGGGTATTAATAGTCACCGTTTATTTTACGACATTGCAGAGTTTTTGTAATCGTTAATGACGTTTTAAATGTGATGGTATGAAGGTTGTAAATCAGGTCCATGCTTCAATCACATGCGTTGATAGATTGATATACAGAAAATCTTCAGATCAAAGACACTGTTAAATATGTGGATTGTGAATTTCAATGAAGTCCGTGAATAGAATTACATGCCCTTTGTTGCCATGACTGGTGTTAGATGGATAGATCTATTCTGGGACGTTTCAAAGTTGAACTAAAAAGGTTTTTTTTTCAACCTTTATTAGATAAATTTGAATTTAACAAATATTCATTTTGTATTACATAGTGCTGTAGTTTCGTGATATAAAGTAGTGTGATAATTTAGGAAAGATTTAATTCTCCAAAACTGTGGCCTCTTTTTCGAGGTTATATTCGATGCGACATATACTTGCGAGAAAAAACAACAACAACAAAAACACTGTGTATACTCAATTTATCAATTTTCGCGTTCGATTCGACTTGATGGCGCTTTTCTGGAGTTTCGAGCCTATGCGACTTGTGATTAGTACTCGATTAGAATTTCTTGCATTATTTGACAGTATTCAATGCATTGAAACAGAGAATCATTACTTTTTAAAATAAAAGTTTGATGAGACATGCGTCGCATGATTGAAAATGATCGTTTGCGTGCTCGGATGATTGGATGCTGGAAGATGGGAAGTCTCAAAGCAATGACGCAAGGCAGTTTGGAGTTCATATTAGCACTGTAAATGTTTTTTGGAGACGATATCAGCAAATTGGCACCGATAGGAAACGCCCACGATCAGGACGCCAGCATATGACGTGAAGTCGGCAAGATAGATAAATGCAGACGTCTCTTTTGCGCAATCAATTCCAATCGTCTACTTTGAACGACAGAAGCATCCCCTGAGCATCGACGGATGAGTCCCCATTACTGCAAGGAACAGATTGCGAGAGGCGAACATCCGTCCTCGATGTCCTACTATCTGCCCTTTCTGCTCTGATGTCACCATGTTGTGAGCTAGCGTGGTATTGGATTGGGCGGAAGTTCTTTTTACTGACCAATCGAGATTTCATCTCGACAGCAGTGACGGTCGTATTCGGGCTTATCAGAGAACGTTACATTGCGTGTTATTTAGAGCCGCCAAATCAGCGGAGAAAGTGTTATTGTCTGGGGTGGAAATACAACACATGGAAGGACCCCTTTGGTGATAGTGGAGGGCAATTTAACCGGCGTACACTGCCGTGACGAGACTGTACGTCAGCACATCATTCCATTCATTCACAACAACCAGCGTAACATCATTCCGCAGCAGGACAACGCACAACCTAGCACAACACACAACCTAGCACAACACACAACCTAGCACAACGCACAACCTAGCACAACGCACAACCTAGCACAACGCACAACCTAGCACAACACACAACCTAGCAACAACGCACAACCTAGCACAACGCACAACCTAGCCCAACACACACGTTAGTGAATATTTAGTGAATATCTACAGCGGCAAAAACGTGAATGCATTACCCTGGCCTGCGATGTCACCGGATTATCGCCTATAGAACATGTTTGTGATGAAATAGAACGACTTCTACGTCGAGAGCCAAACTCTCCTACTACGCTGGACTTTTTGCATCTTTCTTTATTGCGCATATGGCGGAAAATTCCCCAGGCAATTCTGCCTAACCTGATTCGTTCAATGCGTTGTAAGTGTGAAGAATGCATTGTTGTAAATGTCGGTGATATACACTACTAAACTTGTGAAACTTTCTTTACACCCTCGTATTTTCAGTGTCTGTTCCTATGCACCACAATGGACAAACTCCGTGATTTAATGTTTGAATTGAAAGACAATGCATTATATTAGATGATGATATTGTCAGTTTTATGGTCCAAACACCTATCCATAGTTTTAAACTTTTAGAAGCGATTTAAATGTATATAGTTTTATTACTAACTTGTTTCCACACAGGTAAAGTTAGTGGTATTCACTAGTCTAAATTTTGGTACCTGTGTGTACAAATTCGCTTTGATTACCAGTTTTGAGTTAGTTGGGGCGCAGCAGACAAGAAACGCAGATCTGAAACGGTAGGCCTCTAGGTTTGGTAAATGACGACATTTTACGTTCCTTATAATATCATTTCAGTCAGATTATCCTTCTCACGTCTGAGATTCTAAGTACAAATAAACCGAAGGACAACATTCCAGAATTCAAACAGCATCGCCATACGCTACCCTCATCCCTGCCCGCCAAAGTCGGGAAAAGCATGGACTAATACTGGCCATGAAGGACACGAAAAATTGAGACAAACTTTGATATATATTTATTATATTGTACTGTAAGGTATAACAAAACATAACAAATGTGAAACATGATGTAACATATGTATCTATATAAATTATTGTAAAGTTTTGTAACGTTTCTGACAGATATACATAATGCAACATAATATTTTGATTTTGTATATATATATATATATATATATATATATATATATATATATATATATATATAAATTTATATAGTGATATATATATATATATATATATATATATATATATATATATATATAGTGATTGATTGATTGATTATACATTGTTTAATGTCCTGCTCGAGAATTTTTCACTCATATGGAAACGTCACCATTGCCGGTGAATGCCTGCAAAATTTAGGCCTATGCCCGGCGCTTATGGCCTTGGAGCAGGGAGGGATCTTTAACGTGCCACACCTGCTGTGACACGGGGCCTCGGTTTTTGCGGTCTCATACGAAGGACCGCCCCATTTAGTCGCCTCTAACCACTCGACCACGGAGGTCTATAGCAACGTAGGTTTACGGGAAATTGACGATGGAGAAATTAAAATTACCCCGTTTATCATAAAGTTGAATTCTTAGTTTGCATCCAGGATCTATTTTCAGTAAAATATCTAAGTACGTAATATCAAATCGACATATGAATGAAAATGATCATTGCTAATAGATAAAACATCATCGATATATCTAAATGTCGAAATGATGTCCACAACGAGAGCTTTTTTCTTTTATTTAGAAACTTTTGAATGAATTCACCTTCATACGATTGTAAAAACAGGTCAGCTAATATGGAGCACAATTCGTGCCCAAGGGAATCCCAACAGTAGGAACGAAGACACGATCACCAATGACTACGGAGATAATGTAAATGAGGAAGTCTAGTATCTTTTTGATATCACCTCCAGAGGACTTATGCGTGGAGTCGGAGGTGTTTAACGAAATAAGTTTTTGGATGACTGATCAGATATGAATATTTCATTTTGCCATTTTTGTTGAAGAAGCAATTGTCTATGATGTCAAAAAGCTAGTCTTTAATGTATCGTGAGGCATGGTAG
This sequence comes from Ostrea denselamellosa, assembly GCA_024699665.1. Taxonomy (NCBI): domain Eukaryota; kingdom Metazoa; phylum Mollusca; class Bivalvia; order Ostreida; family Ostreidae; genus Ostrea; species Ostrea denselamellosa. Next base: position 3,194,672 of record JAMZEH010000006.1, on the reverse strand, counting down.
TGTAGAGTGTTGTAAATCCAAACGTTGATATGAGAAAGGTTTTGCGAATTCAATCCTACTGAAAGTTCTTTAAAAATGTTTAGAATTCACATTTGATTTACACCACTTCCAGCATATGTAGTGGCACAGTACGTTTGACGTTTCTCTTTCACAGCAGTTAATACATTTGTTAGAAGCAAAGATTTGTAGATCATTTGTAGATCATTTATTGGATCCAGCAATGTAACCTTAGTTTGTAAGGGTTTTTGTGGAGTTTGAAAACACAGTATAGGTACAGCAAGTCATGTTCATTTACTCCATAAACTGGGATCATCAAATGTGTTTAAAACTGAAGCATAAATTTTCAGCAGCATACATCCAGAAACTGGTTCAGATCAACCGTCCACAGCGTGCATTTTGGTCTGCGGATTCGTGTTACCTTCTACAGATAAGAATTTATATTACACTGTATGGTCAAAGACGGCTCATTGCGTCCTCAGCTACCCTGTAGAACAGCCTCCCGATGGATCTTCGGTTCGAAGGCTCATTAGATGTTTGGAAAAACAAACTCAACACACATCTTTTTAAACTTGCAATTGAAGAAAACTCTATATAAATGTATAATAATAATAATTTTAAGAAACTTACCATGTATATTCCTTATTCTAGAACTACATTTCAACTGTTATATTCGTGACAGAAAAACAATTATGAAAGTAATGAAGCTAAACGGATCAGAGTAACAAAACAAGAAAATATGTATACCACTTCTACGATGATTGAAAGTAGTACCTGGTTTTCAATGGACAAACAACAAGATAAAAGAGGAGTTCAGATAGACATCTATAGTTAACAGTAGACAGCACCCCTGATATCTATAGTTAACAATAGACAACACCTCTGCTATCTATAGTTAACAGTAGACAACACCTCTAATATCTATAGGTAACAGTAGACAACACCTCTGATATCTATAGTTAACAATAGACAACACCCCTGATATCTATACTTAACAGTAGTCAACTTATCTAAATTTAAAGACATTTTCATCCGAGGACTCAAATTTACAATGTCCTCCGATAGAAGTTTATATATTTTTCTGTTTGACGATACAACGCTCGCCTACAGTATTAGATGTCTTAGTCACTCTTATGATACTGACATGAGTACAGAAAAGTTATCAATAATGAAAGAAGGTCTAAGACACAGAATACAAATACCTTTGTTATTTTCATTTTTGGCATATTTAAACAACAGTGATTTTAATACATTATGAATAAATCAAATTCCATTTTAACTAAAATCTACATACTAAATGGGTGCTAATATCAATGTTAGTGGAAACGATTGGCCATCAAAAACACTAGTCTACATCGTCAAACAATTGTTTTGAAAGGTAGATGAAGCTGATTATTGGCAGTGTTATTATTGCAGGCAGGATCAGAAGACGCCGCCATACATTTAGTTCTCTCCTGCTCACATTCCAAGGCACATGCCTTCAGTTCTGTTGGATTGTTTGGATAATCCCCCCTACACTCAAGTTCACAAGGCAACCATTCTGACAAACATTCCATGAGGCACATGGCGGGTGTCCTTGCTGGGATGACAGCAGTGTACACTAAACACAGACACAAAAAGGCAACGAGGACCACCGATACGTGCTTCTCCTGAAAACACAGAGAAAACAAGCGAGCTCAGGAACAGGCGTACTAAAACGACTAACGTGTTCATGTTACATTATTTGTTCTTCGACTAACGTGTTCATGTTACATTATTTGTTCTTCGACTGACGTGTTCATGCTACATTATTTGTTCTTCGACTGGCGTGTTCATGTTACATTATTTGTTCTTCGACTGACGTGTTCATGTTACATTATTTGTTCTTCGACTGACGTGTTCATGTTACATTATTTGTTCTTCGACTGACGTGTTCATGTTACATTATTTGTTCTTCGACTGACGTGTTCATGTTACATTATTTGTTCTTCGGGTGACATTTAGAATCTTAAACTCCCAAGCCGCAATGTTCATCATTCCACATTTGATTTTATCAATTGATATCGATTACAAAAATTAATGGATTTGTTTTTGACGTAGTCATTTTTCATTCACCGGACATATATTCGCATTTTCAGCATTTCAAATATTTTGATGAAATTTCTTTCCTAAGATATTTGAATTTCATTTAACAATTGCGGTCAATATCACTAGATGAAGATGATTGCACGGAATACCTAATATACTTGTTATATTTTCTTAATAACTGAAAATTGCTCAGGCGACTATAAATAAAACAAACAAACAAACAAACAAAAATAACCGAAGTATTTGTATAAAAATCAAGAATTGTACTCCCAATTTCTTCCTCTTCCTGAAAATAAGATTGAGTTTTAAGAATAACTAGATGAAAATCACTTTTACCCAACTCTAATCAAAATCTAAATAAATTGCAATTATCTTTCTCTAGTGTGAGAAAATGGCGAATACTTGCCATCTTGTCTGATGTCCACTTGCAACAATCAAATTACTGCGGTAAACGTGCAGATCAAATGATAGATCACATGATATTATTGGTTCCTATGGTAATAGACCAAGGTAACTGGAAATGAAATGTCAACTTTTCCTCAACACTATGAAGCCTTGAGCTACATTTCTGACGTATTTTTGTCAATCTTTTAAAAAGGTCATTTCAAATCGTAGTCCCTTTTGCTTTTTAAGGTTAGATCAAAAGTCAAGATCATGAAAGGGAAATTTTGAATATGTTACGATTTCAACGATTTCAGTTATATTGTTCCCCAATCAAAATGGAACTGCAATCTTACAGAAAGATATGCCTTGATTGTTTTCCACTGTTATTTACTTAGGTTAAGGTCGCTTGAAGATACAGCAGTAATTTTCCTCCATATTTTGTAGTGTTTTAGGAGCGGTAGTTTGTATTCGATTTCAATGATATTTGCAACAATGCTTTATCTTACTTCAAAGCGAAGCTCCATGGGGATCCGGGTTGTTAGAATAGGTCCTCAGTATCCCTTGCTTGTCATAAAAGGCGACTAAATGGGGCAGTCCGTCGGATGAGACCGTATAAATTGAAGCCCCATTCACAGAAGGTGTGGCACGATAAATACCCTTACCTACTCAAAGACCCTTAGCGCCGAGCATAAGCTTAAATTTTGCAACCCTTCATCGGCAATGGTGACATCTCCATATGAGTGAAAAATTCTCAAGCGGGACCTTAAACAACATACAATCAATCAATCAACTTCAAAGTCTTAGACGTGAACGGAAGGTCGTGAGTTCGAGCCCCGCTCGGGCCGGCCGCGTCAAACCTAAGACGTTAAAATAGGTAGTGATTGCTCCTTCGCCAAGAGCTCGGCATTATGAAGTGAGAGTCACGGGTCTTTCGGATGGGACCTTATAAACGGAGGTCCCGTGTCGCAGCAGGTGTGGCACGTAAAAGAACCCTCACTGCTAAAAGCCATTAGTGCTAAGCATAGGTCTAAATTTGCAGCCCCGTCACCGGTAATAGTGACAGTCGCCGGATAGCTGAAAAATTGCTCAGGCGACTATAAATAAAAAAAAACAAACATCAAAGTCTTAGAGGGGGACCTCCTTAACCGAGTGGTTAGAGCATTGCGCTCAAAATCACAAGGCCTCTCACCTCTAGTCGGCGCGGGTTCGATTCTCGCTCGCGCCGATATATGTGAGAAAGTTTGCCAGTTTACTATTGGAAGGTCGGCGGTCTCTTCCTGGATACATTTTATCCGGGTTCTCTCCTCCACCTACAAAAAGTGGACGCCACCAGATAACTGAAAAAAATTTTGAGTTTGGCGAAAAACAACAAACAAACAAACAAACAAACAATCAATCAATCAAAGTCTTAGTTCTGGTCAAGGTCAAGAACATTAGATTGAGGCTGCAGTAATCTAATGCTCAGAATTGCTATGTTTTACGACATTTTATTATCCAGACCTACAGGGACTGTATCTGTGTGTTTGTTCTTACAATGTTGTTCACACTTCTGTTGAGAAATGATCAAAAAATTAAAATTCTCTAACATACAATTTTAGCAGTCGAACATCTAGATTTATCCCATTGACAGCGGATGAAAAGATGAAAATGGCATAGATCGATTTTGGCATGGGGCGTCATCATTTTTCTGACATTCAAACAAATTCAAAAGATGAATGTGACATACCAGATGTACTCTGAAATAATGCAAATTCAGGGAAACTAATAAGGAAAATGAAACGTAATGTTACTCAACCAGAAGACAAATTGATTGCATGTTTCCTTCTGGTGGTGCTGGATGAGCGCAGCATGTGGTTTTGTGATTTTAGAAATAATAATTATAATTAACTTTTTTATACTCCAAAGAGTGAGTGTCGCTGTGGAGGTAGAGCGTGATGTAGTCACCTGATTAGGGGCACTTTGTCCCCAGAAGATGTATTTGTAGTCATCGGTTGTTTTACGACCTAGCAAAATTTTGATAATCGTTGATGACATATCAAATGAGAAGGTATGAAGGTTGTAAATCAGGTCAATGTTTCAACCATATATGTTGATAAATTAATTTATAAACAATATTCAGATTATAGGCACTTTTATATATGTAACTTGTGAATTTCAATTAAATCCGTAAATAGAATTACCTGCCCTTTTTTGACCTGACTGCTGTGAGAAAGGAAAATCTATTCTGAAACGTTTCAAAGTTCAGCTAAAAGGAGATTTTTAACCTTTATTAAATAGATGAAGTCAGATTTAACAAACATTAATTTTGTATTACATAGCGTTGTAGTTTCATGACATGAAGTGGTGGCGTGTTAGGAATAATTTAATTCTCTAAAACCCCGACCCCGAGGTTATATTTGATGCTATATAATTAGCACAGGTTCACGACGTTTTAACCATCTATAATGAACAATATTGACTTCCTATAAACAAACTATCCACAAGGTATATCATGCCGCCATCTTGGTCTTCTTTTTTCCGAGCCGCATCGCTTGCAACTTTCGGCGAAAAGTTCGATATGATGTTACGATTGTACATTTATATAGTGATTTAGGCGATTCCGCTAAAGCGCTTTACATGTAAAATAATAAAACAAACTAAAAAAAAGAACATTAAATATACGAGAAAAAAACAAAAATATAATAATACTAAACTGAGATTAGAAATAGTAACTAACAATAGGCAAAGTTGTGTCAGTTTTTAAAGGTTCTTTTTTGGTTTGTTTGGTTTTTTTTTCTTTCTTCCTTCTTTTTTTTCCTTTATTTTGTATTTTGTAAAAATATATGTTTATTTAAATACCGAATTACAGATTAAATGCAAATTTAAAAACTTGCTTTAAGTTTTGGTTTTTTTTTTTTTGTTTTTTGTTGTTTTTTTTTTGTTTTTGTTTTTTTTTTTGTTTTTTCTTTATTTTGTATTTTGTAAAATTTTGTTTATTAAAAGACCGATTAGATGCAAATTTAAAAAAAGTTGCTTTAAGTTTATATTTAGAAATCCCTAATGAACCTTAGAAACGAAGATACAGCGGGAGGCAGTTTCACAGTTTCACGTTGAAAGGTCTTTCACCATACCGTTTAATACAAACGCGTGGTTTTAAAAGGGATCAAGAATCCGCAGAACGAAGTGGTCGCTGAGGACGGTAGACTTGAGCTAGTTCCTGGATGTACTCTGGAGCTGATCCATGGAAAACTTTGAAATTATTCAACATGATTTTATATTTTTGCTCGATATGTCATAAGTAACCAGTGAAGTGATATGAGAATAGGTGTAATATGCTCTTGTTTACGAAAACATGTCACTAGCCTGGCAACAGTGTTTTGAAGTTTCTGAAACTTCGGCAAGGATGTTGAATTAACTTCATCAAGAAGTATATTTCCATAATCAAGGTGGGATGAAATCAGTGAGCTAACGAGTGTCCTGCACACATCCTCCGTTATAAGAGATTTAATTCTACCGATATCACAAAGTTGGAAATAACATGATTTAGTTAATGCACTTATTTGACACTCCATGCTAAGTGTGCTGTCTAAAACATCCTTGACACATTAAACACTAATGATGACAGATCCACTGTAAAGCAGTTGATATAAGAAGTCTAAGATAACGAACAGTACTCATTCTCGTAATTCCTATAGAAAATACAAACCAAAGAGATGGACAAACACGGATCCCTGGACATATCAGAGGTGAGATCAGGTTCCTAGGAGGAATAAACATACCCTGTCGACCGGTCACACTCACTGTGAGCCTTATATCTTGATCATGTAAACGGAGTAATCCACAGTCAGAATCAGTGTGCCAAGAACGGCCCAACAAGGTTGTACTAGCAAACTAGATCTTTATAACGACCATAAGATTTGCGAAATGCTACCCTGTAAGATCAACTTGTTTGTCAATAGCTGGCCTCGATTTAGAAATTAATGCTATGCAGAACAAGCTCTTGTGTATCAAATCAGTTGAGAGATGTAAACACCATACGCATGTGAGAACGGAATATTGCTACATAGATAAAGGAGGTTGACGATGGAGAAATTGATGAAATCGTCCCGCTTGTCATAAAGCTGAGTTGCCAGTTTGCCGTCAGCATTTATATTCAATAAAATATCAATGTACGAAGCAATTGTGGAAAACGCTGTGGTGTCTTTTATATCCTGAGAATTCACTAGCCTTACGTTTTGGGGTAAAGATGATAAGTCCTGTCTGTTCCTGATGTAGCTTGAGTATGCTATTTTGATTCCAGTTGTCAATACCAGAAAGACACCGTTCACTGTTGTTCGGTTTTATCATCAAGTATACCCAAATGTCGTCCGCATAGCAATGATTACATATGTTATGCCTCCGACAATTTTCTCCAATATCTCTCTCTCTCTCTCTCTCTCTCTCTCTCTCTCTCTCTCTCTCTCTCTCTCTATATATATATATATATATATATATATATATATATATATATGATAATTAAATCTCTACCGGCTAGCAGCAACTATGTCAAGGTCTTATCTGTCGCACCGTTATGATTAACTGGAAATAAAATCCATTTCTCGGCCATTTCAATCGTCAAATACCGTCTGCTGCTTTTCAAATGCAAACAACCAGTAAAGGAAGGACGGAAGTTGATATCATTATGCAAATGGAAATTTCCTCGTGAGCCTAGTGCGGACCAAATAGATGGCTCTGAATGCAAGTGTGCAGCCCTGCAACCAATGTGGTTTTGAGGACAGACTGGCACGGGAAATTTAGTAAATCTACTGCAAAATTACACTGGACTGCTCATAATCCCCCCCCCTTTTCTAATTTTTGTTTCGACTCTAACCTACTAAGTTTTGTTACCCAGTGGGACGACCCTATAAATTTATTGATAAGCAAGAGAAGATATGTGGATGTATGAATGCCACTATAAACGTTTGAGAGTACTGAGTATTCCCAGATACACGTGTATGGGTATCAATATGATGACATTTACTTTCAACTTATGTTAATACAATAAATGTTTGAATAAGTGAAGTTATGTTTAATGTTGTAAATAAAATAAGTATTAGGTATGTTCAAGATCCCATTCCTAGCTAATGTATTTTCTATTCAAATTTTACTACTGGTTTCATATTATAATATGTACTACTTTTTATTTTATCAACCAATAAAAAAGGGCTTTCCCGAAATGTTGTCAATGTTTTGTAATTGAGAAGCATTAGAAAATATGTAACGATTGAGGCAATTTATTTCCAATTCATCATGATAATGTGACAGATAAGACTGCTAGTAAGGCCGGGACGATTCGGGCTTAGCTGGATTTGGTTCCGGTTCAGAACAGCACGATTCAGTTATTTTCTATCCGGTTCATGCTGGGTACAATTTATTCAATAGCAGTAGAGAACGTAACATTTATAATGCGTATATTAGCACACATGATATCAATAGTTTTATATAACTATGTACTGTCATTTGTATGCATCATATCTATTGACACCTGCATATTATAATTTCCTAAATCAATAAAAAACATTTACAGTGTGTTGATTTCTTTTTCTATAAATGTAAAGGCTAAGATAACGAACAGTACTCAATCTCGTAATTCCTATGGAAAATGTAAATCAGAGAAACGGGCAAACACGGATCCCTGGACATACCAGAGGTGGGATCAGGAAGAGTAAGCATCCCCTGTTGAAGGATCACACTCGTCGTGATCCTTATATCTTGATTTAGGACCTTTTAAAATAAGTGATTTTAGGTCCTAATCATTACATATATCAACATTACCAGTAATGACATGTCCAGCTGGACTATAAGTAAAAGATTGATTGATTATATATTGTTTAACGTCCAGCTCGAAAATTTTCAACTCATATGGAGACGGCTATAATTAAACGGAGATGAAGAACAAGAACTCATAAGTGGATTAATTATAAGAAGGTCTATATCTAGGCACTGCAAAGTTTGTAGTTAAAAAGCTTAGGATGTATTTGTAGGAAATACAAGGCGTAGACTTGAACCTGAAATACTCTGGACTACAAGACGGAACTTTTTTATGACGAAGAACGTTGCTTATGTTGACGGCTTTAAGTCCTTTTTGGTAAATTTCAGTTTTAGGAACTGGCCGCTTAAAAGTTAAAAGTGAGTCAAGTGTGACATCGTGTATACTAGGTCTTTTATATGAACGATACCCATGGCTGCGTTTGCGTCTATGTGTATTTAGGAAAAGTCTCATCACATTTTTGTTATTTCCTTGAACTAGTCAAATTTCCTACATTCAATATATTATCGTTGTATCCATATATAAAAGCAGCACCTAGAGTTTTAATTCAGTGATCCTCTCATCGGCGGAAAGGGTCATTTAAAGTTGGAATGTTTGTATGATGGTAACTTCCCCCCCAAAAATCCTGGAATGGTATGGGGAATTAAAATGTTTGTAGAGAAGTTGACTACCACCATTATTAATTTGAAACATATGGATCGATATTCTTTTATTGAGTGACCTTTTAGTTTTTCCCGACATATATTAACCCACAGAGGTCACACTTAATAGCGTAGACAACGTTACAAGACTTACAGGTACAATTTTCAAACCGTTTGGTACAGAACCTACGTCCAGTGAGCTTTCTAATAAATGACATATTGGTGTTCGATATCTCACATATTTTACACTTTTTACAGAAGACGTAGATCTGGTGCACATGGGATCTAAAAAGGAAGCATCAAAATATCTCTTAACGAGACATGCCAATCTTTGACTGTGCCACTACATATGCCAGAACTGGTGTTAATCAAATGTGGATTCTTAAACATTCTAAAGAAGTTTTAGTGAATTTGATCACAAAACTTTTCTCAAGCAACATTAAAACGTATGATTTTTACAACACTTTACACGACCATACTTCAGATAAATTAATGACTAGACTTTTCGACATCATAGATAGTTGCTTCGTCAACAAAAATGTAAAAGGAAGTATTCATATCTAGTGATCGATCATCCCCAGAATTATTTTCTTCACCACAACTCTGACTTCACGCACAAATACTCTGAAATTGATATTAAAAAGATGCTAGAGTTCCTCATTGACAATATCTTTGTAGTCTTTGGTGATCAGATTTCCCCACATTCTGTTGGAATTCCTATGGGCACAAATTGTGCTCCTTTGTTAGCTGATCTGTTTTTATATTCTTATGAAGCAGAATTCATTCAAATGCTTCTACATGAGAAGAAAAAAACTCTTGCTGTGGCCTTCACTTCGATATTTAGACACATCGATGACGTTGTACAATAATCATTTGAATTCATATGTCGATGCGATATATTCCAGTGAACTTGAAGTAGAAGACACCATATAGTCTTCCACATCTGCTTTATTTAGATGTTTAATCGAAAATAGCTAACAACTCAACTTGACAAATGGAATGATTTTAATTTCTCCATCGTCAACTTCCCTTATCTATGTGGTAATATTCCATCATCACCTGCATATGGTGTTTATATTTCCAAACTGATTCGATACGCAAGAGCGTATTCTGCATATGATCAGTTTCCAAATCGAGGCAGGCTACTGACAAACAATTTGATGTTATAGGGGTTTGTGCATTCTCGTCTAAAGTCAGGATTTCGCAAATTTTATAGTCGTTATAACGATCTAGTTTACCAGAACAACCTACATTCAGTCAAGTGTTGTGTGACGCGATTCATGCCAATTGTTAGGCCGTTCTTGGCACACTGAGTCTGATTACCTGATCAAGATATAGGCTCACGGCGGATGTGACCGGTCGACAGGGGATGCTTACTCCTTCACCGGCCATGGTGACGTCTCCATATGAGTGAAAAATTCTTAAGAGGGACGTTAAACAATATATGTAACACACGCACACACAGATATATATCTATATATATATATATATATATATATATATATATATATATATATATATTAAGAAACCTTATCATGCGTAGTCCTTAGTCATCTAGTTTCCATACGATTCGACCTTTTTAACATTTACAAAATATCAGCATGCATCCCCTAACATTGTCTGATAAATGTATAAAATCTAGAAGTTCTGGTTGTGATAATACGAATGATCAGACAAGAATGAATAAAAATGAAATTGAAAATGCATAAAAAGTAAGTGAACATATTCATGAAAAAGAAAAAAAAAACCTGGATTAGAAACTGGGCAAACATGCCTCGCATTCTTATCTGACTGGCCTTAGCAGAAAAATAACATGAAAAAATGATTAGAATCGAGACTGTCTTTAAAACTTCGTTAAGCATTGACATTAAAGGGAATTTCATTTACATCTGAATTATGAAAAGATCTGCAAACCACAAAAATCATAAACCACAATTATTTGAATGGTCAACGTCTGAACATAGAGAAAGCATACATACAATTATTAATTTGATGATTTTATTACACGATACAAAGTGGTAATTGAGCTTGAGTGAGAAAGGTATAAAGTTCAGGAATCACTTGAAGCATACGACGTTACGTTTCAATAATCGTGGCAAATACACAATAAATCTCATCATCTAGACTGATTAAATGAACTAAATCTGTTAACTAGTGCCGAAATATTTTTGTGAATCTTTGACAACTTGATTAACACAGTAAGAAATCTAGATCAAATATTCCACTTTTTAATTCAAAGTAGCCCTGGTGAATAATCTGAAAGGAACTATTTTTAGGATCTGACGGCTCTACCATCTTAATGCTGTGACGCGCCTACCATCTTAGCGCTGTGACGCGCCTACCATCTTAGCGCTGTGACGCGCCTACCATCTTAGCGCTGTGACGCGCCTACCATCTTCATGCTGTGACGCGCCTACCATCTTAGCGCTGTGACGCGCCTACCATCTTAGCGCTGTGACGCGCCTACCATCTTAGCGCTGTGACGCACCTACCATCTTAGCGCTGTGACGCACCTACCATCTCCATGCTGTGACGCGCCTACCATCCTAATGCTGTGACGCGCCTACCATCTTAATGCTGTGACGCGCCTACCATCTTAATGCTGTGACGCGTCTACCATCTCAATGCTGTGACGGCTCTACCATCTTAACGCTGTGACGCACCTACCATCTTAATGCTGTGACGCGCCTACCATCTTAATGCTGTGACGGGACTACCATCTTCATGCTGTGACGCGCCTACCATCTTAATGCTGTGACGGACCTACCATCTTAACGCTGTGACGGGCCTACCATCTTAATGCTGTGACGCGCCTACCATCTTAATGCTGTGACGCGCCTACCATCTTAGCGCTGTGACGCGCCTACCATCTTAATGCTGTGACGTGCCTACCATCTTAATGCTGCGACGCGCCTACTATCTTAACGCTGTGACGCGCCTACCATTTTAATGCTGTGACGGCTCTACCATCTTAACGCTGTGACGCACCTACCATCTTAATGCTGTGACAGCTCTACCATCTTAGCGCTGTGACGCGCCTACCATCTTAATGCTGTGACGCGCCTACCATCTTAATGCTGTGACGGGACTACCATCTTAGTGTTGAGACGGGCCTACCATCTTAATGCTGTGACGCGCCTACCATCTTAATGTTGTGACGCGCCTACCATCTTAATGCTGTGACGGGCCTATCATCTAAGCGCTGAGACGGGCCTACCATCTTAGTGCTGAGACGGGCCTACCATCTTAATGCTGTGACGGGCCTACCATCTTAGTGCTGAGACGGGATTACCATCTTAATGCTGTGACGCGCCTACAATCTTAATGCTGTGACGGGCCTACCATCTTAGTGTTGTGACGGACCTACCATCTTAGTGCTGTGACGCGCCTACCATCTTAATGCTGTGACGCGCCTACCATCTTAATGCTGTGACGGGACTACCATCTTAGTGTTGAGACGGGCCTACCATCTTAATGCTGTGACGCGCCTACCATCTTAATGTTGTGACGCGCCTACCATCTTAATGCTGTGACGGGCCTATCATCTAAGCGCTGAGACGGGCCTACCATCTTAGTGCTGAGACGGGCCTACCATCTTAATGCTGTGACGGGCCTACCATCTTAGTGCTGAGACGGGATTACCATCTTAATGCTGTGACGCGCCTACAATCTTAATGCTGTGACGGGCCTACCATCTTAGTGTTGTGACGGACCTACCATCTTAGTGCTGAGACGGGCTTACCGTCTTAATGCTGTGACGCACCTACCATCTTAACGCTGGAAACTTTGTTTCAGAACAGAAAAGTTGTCACAGTATCTTTCTTATTTAAAGAAATGTGAAGAGAGGTTTGGGTGATTGGTTGTGTATTGTTTAATGTCCCGCTCGAGAATTTTTCACTGATATGGAGACGTCGCCATTCCTGGTGAAGGGCTGCAATATTTAGACCAATGCTCAACGCTTACGGCCTTTGAAAGAGTTATTTTATCGTGCCACACATGCTATAACAAGGGGCCTCAGGGTTTTATTTTCGGTCTCACCCGAAGAGCTCCCAATTTAGTCGCCTCTTACGACAAGAAAGGGGTACTGTGAACCTATTCTAACCCGGCTCCCCACGGGACTTTAGGAATGAGAATTGCGTATTCAGAGAAGTCAATTTATATGAATACTACGTCTATAAAACAATATAAAAGTATTTTCTCTGCACAGAGAGCAAAAGTACAACTTGTGAAAAGTACTCACTTTTAAGATTTAGAGCTCTCCAGTTAACTTCCTTTGCCTGATGACGTCAAATACCAACTTTACATAGATCGTCATAATCAGCGTAGTAAATTGTCGTGATATGCCGCGTGTAATTGTCACGTAAGGACATAGGCCTCCATGTACTTTTTCCCAAAGGATCCGAAATTTTGACGAATCAAGTTTCGGCGAGATAATGGTAGTCACGTTAAGATACGTGTCTGTTCAAACATATTTTTCATAGAAAATAGAAATATTTAAAACCGTTTCCTATAAACTTTAAGAAATTAACTGTTGCTTCCGAACACGTAGCTGGGCTTTGTTGAAGATCACAGCGCTACGTAGTTTCAAGACAGCGCTATGAAATTGAAGGTACATCAAGACTAGCCTTGCACAGGGGTAACAAGCTTTAATTCATATGTAAAGTGCGTTCAGTAGCCCCAAATCTAAAGAGCAGTCCTAATATTCCTCACAGACACCCGATCCCACCTCTGTGTATCCAGGGATCAGTGTTTGCCCTACTTTTAATTATATGTTCTTTGTAGAAGTTATGCGATTGGTCGCTGTAGGTTATCTTCACCTTTTTGCATTTACTGTAATGTGTTTGCCTTTGGTATCGTTACGAATAGTAATGATAGCCATTTCCTCATGAATGTTATGTAGTGGTGAACAATGTGCGTATGAATCTTGATAAATATAGTACGACTATTTTAAGGGCTGGGGATTATGACAAAAATGAAAGGTGAGTTTAAATATAAAAAGATATATTTCATTTTTGAAAAATACGTCACGGTTTGAACTGCAACATTCTAGCAGGCATACATTTCATGAACTATGATGGTGGAAAGCGTCGTAGTTCATGCCCTTATGTATTTTCAAAAATGACATTTACTTCTTATATAATTCTAAATTTTCGTTGTGGCACCATGATCTATAATTTATGGATAAAGAATGTGCAAGGAATCAACAAATTAAGGACATCTGCACATCACGGGGTCCTCATAATGGTGCATGCAACAGTTTTCCTTCAGTTCCAAACCTAGTTTTTGTGTAATTTACGATGTACGGCATCTAATGAGAAATGACCTGTAAATTAGTCATGCTTTTATTGATGTGAAGACACTCGTATCATATCTTCAAATTTGTCCTATAAGACCTACAATTTCGTGTTTGAAAATTCAATGCATCTTAGTTTTTTTTAAGTACTCTTGATCTCTAACTTGAATTCTAGTCTAGCCTGTTTAAGTATGCGTTTGAAATAGCTCCAAGTATTGTAATATATAGGCATCGACTTTCGCGAGTTTTTTTAATTAGTATTAAAATATTTATTTCATTGTGTAAAAAATTTATATTCCGAAGTTTGTCGATGATCTTGTTCACAAAATCATGCAATGAAAGTGCGAGTTGCTGTTTTCATTCGTCATCAAATGTGCTGGAGATTTTTTTTAATAACTATGTTCATAACAAGACGATTAAGCCAAATAGCTCTCTCTCTGTGTATGTGTGTGTGTTTGTGTGTTTGTGTGTGTGGTGTGTGTGTCTGTGTGTGTATGTTTGTGTGTATGCATATGTGTGTGTATGTGTATGTATGTGTCTGTGTGTCTGTCTGTCTGTGTGTGTATGTGTGTGTGTATATGTGTGTATATATGTGTGTATGTGTGTGTGTGTGTGATGATAAACTATTCAGCTGATTTTCTTTTAAACTTACATTTACATGTTCTCTTATTTATAAATACAATTTATGAAGGAAAAAAACCCTCCACCCCACTCTACTCACTCCCCAATCAAAATCAAGAATCAAACAAAAATTCAAAAAAGGCGAAATGGTTATATATTCTATTTTTGAAATGCAAGTTAAAAGACCCAAAGTCTATGCTATTTTTCGCTGTTACTGTCTTTTGAATAAAAGGTGTCTGAAAATACTTATCATTTATTACCCTTTGCCACAGAATAATGCAATGTTCATTTGTAAAACAAAGTTATCGTTCGTCCAAACCCTCAAAATTCATTAATGACATCAACTAATAATCAATAAACGCCTTCAATAATCAATTAATGAAATCAATAATCAATTAATGAAATCAATAATCAATTAATGAAATCAATAATCAATAGATGATATCAACTAATAATCAATGAATGAAATCAATAATCAATAGATGATATCAACTAATAATCAATGAATGAAATCAATAATCAATAGATGATATCAACTAATAATCAATGAATGAAATCAATAATCAATAGATGATATCAACTAATAATCAATGAATGAAATCAATAATCAATAAATGATATCAACTAATAATCAATGAATGAAATCAATAATCAATAAATGATATCAACTAATAATCAATGAATGAAATCAATAATCAATAGATGATATCAACTAATAATCAATGAATGAAATCAATAATCAATAGATGATATCAACTAATAATCAATGAATGAAATCAATAATCAATAAATGATATCAGATGATACATCTAAAAGTTACATTTCACAAAGTTGGGCTGTTTCACGTATTATTAATCATATTTTGAATCGGTTTTGCACTCCCTTCGTTATGCCTATTTGATGGCAATCTATTTTTGATATACTTTTAATCGTGACAATGCCACTCCCAAATTAGAAAAGACTCCATCCAACGTTCAGGTTGAAAGGTAAGCGATTTCGTATAAATGTCACATATGCTAAAAACTGGAAAAGTGAAGAAAAGCATTGCGATGAACAGAATAACTGTCTGTTCAATGGCCACTCAATTGTTGCATGATAACAGACTTCAAACGAATCCACAGGACAAATGGAATTTTTGTGACTACATGTTTTCCGTGTCTTCGCTTCATTATGCCGTCATCTCATCTTCTACAGGTCTCTAGTTATGATTTTTTATTTTTAAGGCATTTTAATCTCCGAAAACAATTCACATAGACTTATCACAACAAAGACATAAATTTTCTGAGAATAAAATTATAAAGAATTGACTTGTAAATCTTAAAACACAACATACTTTGCCTTCTGTTCAAAGTTATCATTCCCGAGTCTGCATTTACATAGATTGACAGAACTGATCACTAAGTGAAGTTCCATTATATTTGAGAATTGTTATGGTAGATGGAGGAATTCATAAAAACATGACCAATAATAAATGAATAAATAAAATGAATAGATAGATAAATAGATAGATAGATAGATAGATAGATAAATAAATAAATAAAATGAATAGATAGATAGATAGATAGATAGATAAATAAATAAATAAAATGAATAGATAGATAGATAGATAGATAGATAGATAGATAGATAGATAGATAGATAAATAAATAAATAAATAAATAAAATGAATAAATAGATAGATAGATAGATAGATAGATAGATAAATAAATAAAATGAATAGATAGATAGATAGATAAATAAATAAATAAAATGAATAGATAGATAGATAGATAGATAGATAGATAGATAGATAGATAGATAAATAGATAGATAGATAGATAGATAGATAGATAGATAGATAAATAAATAAATAAATAGATAGATAGATAGATAGATAGATAGATAGATAAATAAATAAATAAATAAATAAAATGAATAAATAGATAGATAGATAGATAGATAGATAGATAGATAAATAAATAAAATGAATAGATAGATAGATAGATAAATAAATAAATAAAATGAATAGATAGATAGATAGATAGATAGATAGATAGATAGATAGATAAATAGATAGATAGATAGATAGATAGATAGATAGATAGATAGATAAATAAATAAATAAATAAATAAATAAAATGAATAGATAGATAGATAGATAGATAGATAGATAGATAGATAGATAGATAGATAGATAGATAGATAGATAAATGATTAAGAATATATCATGGGAAGACAAAGTGGAGAAAAAACTAGAATTTTTCTTGTTGTAATCGCAACTCAACAAATTCTGAGTTATGTTAGGGGTAGGGATGGGAATCAAGGCTGAAGACTTTCAACAAAGTTCTTGCATCGTTAAATTAACCCTGTCTATAATTTAGTGGAAGAATAAATTACCTGTAGAAACAAAGCCATTCTCTTCAAGTACATTGATTGAAAGTTACTGTGAACGAGCGTTTGTAAAAAGGGGGGGGGGATCATGCAATTAATCTATACAATGTTAGTCATACAACGATAAAATTTTAGGTACAGATTTCTCTATCATAGTTTTTTATGAATGATTGTGTGAATTCTTTTAATGACAATTTGTTTGATATATTTCATTGTTGGTATATATTTGCACTACAAGAATTACAGTGAGGCCCGCAACATATAAACACTCCATAGTCACGCTAAAGAACTCACCTGAAGATATTTGATTTATATAATCAAAAGACCAGAGACAAGTATTACATATCTTAATGAATTATTGACAATAATTATAGATTACACGGTGCTGTAAAATTATTCCATGGCACCCATAAGTTCTTAATTAACTAGAATCGGTGTCGTAGTTATATCATTATTCTCCTTTTTTTTCTTCGAGAGACGTCTTCATCATTTTATTCTGAGACGAGCACCTGCGCCGCATGCTCTAGTGAGCTTTACAGATCATTTGCTTAACGTTGATCGACGTCATCAATAACTTTTTAAATGTCTGTTACCTGTACCTATTTAGAAACAATGGGCCAGTTCAACAAAACTTTATTCAAATGAGAATTTCAATGAACAAACCCCCCTAATTAACTACAAAGATGAATATAAAATCAATAAGACTAGGACTGCACTTCAAAGAGCAACAGAACAGACCAAACTTAAATGTTACGACTTCGCACTATAGTATGACAGTGAGCCTGTTCGCGCCATACTTTACCGTAGACAGAAATAAGCAACTTTGCTGTCATGGGTTACCCTTAGGTCGTAATCAGTGTAAGATACGGTGATAATCTGTATATATTCATATAAGTTAAACTTCTAATCTTAGACATCCATAATATTGTGAGATCATACGGGATGTGGATGTATTTATATCTCATTGTTTCTTGTTATTTCATAAGTTAATTATATTACCCCGTGTCATGCTCTTTAGCCCGAATAAATCTACAACAACAACAACTACTACTACTATCATTATTATTATTATTATTACTATTACTACTATAACTAACAAAAACTACTACTACTACTACTATTACTACTACTGCTGCTACTACTACTACTAAATGGGGCGGATAAGACCGCAAAAACCGAGGCTCCGTATCACAGTAGGTGTCGCACGCATAAGCGCCGAACTTAAACCTAAATTTATCATCTCTTGAGTGAAAAATTCTCGAGCTGGACTTCAGACAATATATAACTAACCAAGCATCCTAGGTACAGGTTTTAATACATCATCAGAAAAGCCCGCGACTTTCACTTTTGAATACCAAGCTGGTGAAGGAGTACTCACGTTTTATTGTTGCATCAGAGGTTTTGCAAGCATGCAGCCAATGCACGAGGAGAACTCGAACTCACGACCTTCCGGTCACAATGTAAACGCTCTTACCACTGAACCACTGTGTCAGGTTCTGTGGAGGACAGTGTCTCCCTATATCATGTAATCAGATAATGGACTGGATCTTAGGAAGTTCTGAAGATAATTCTTAATGATTAAAGCATTTTTTGTTTGTTCTGTGAGCTTAGTGGAGTAAAAACAGGAAAGAAAAGATATGATGTTTTAATGTGTCGGCTGTCTGACTCAACTTTGTCCCCCGATTACCCTAGATATAAATGCTGACTTTAAAATGTTAAAAATATTAAGTATTTAAAACAAAACAGAAAAAAGAAAAAGAAAACAAAGAAACACACACACACACACACACACACTGAAAAAAATTACACGGCAATTATATTATATCTGTCTTTGTAATTCTCGCAAAACATTAAAGAAATTTTTAAAAAAGAAGATTTTTCTTCTTTCAGAATTCATTTTTTCTATATTCGCACCTTGTAATATATATGTCAAATGAAAGTCACATCGTGATTTATCTCGATGTATTATCATTAACGTAATCATTATAGTATCATATGTAAAATTTCTTTCAGTACGAGATACTTTAATTGCGAAGAAATGTTAATGACGCAATCAAAATGCAATTAACATAAATGCAAGTAACGAAAATACACTTGCATCTTTTGTCATTTCAAAGTTTGGTAAACCACTTTATAGTACGATCTGCTGATTATATAAGTATACCAGTGTTAATTCAGGTTTATTTCCTAATAAACATGTGTCTTTTTGATAACTCGACAATAATTCATTCAAGAAAAAGACTAAGAAACTCATCATGTCATTATGGAAATCGTGACTCTGTGGTGATTGAAAACGAAGCAGTCTGAATTGTTAAGTGACAAATACCAATTTTTAATCTCCACGCGACATAGGTCTATTACGCAAGTGCAGAGCGTAGATAATTTGGCGCAAGGATATTTATGATTTGACAGTTCGTGAATAGTCCCTAGAATATTAATATTTGACGCAGATGAAAACAGATCACAATTGGTTTTACATTTCGTGAGGACGTAACTATGGTGAGTTAAACATCTACTTTATTATAACATCGTGTTTTTTTTAATTATTTATTTATTCTTTCTCAAGTGAGTTCGATTTTAGTCAATGATTAAGATTTAAATGAAATTATACAAAATGCGTATTTACAAATTGAATGGGCGTATAAAATAATATATTAAATATGTGTATCCACGTCCCTTTTCAAAATAATACACGATATTGCGAAGAAAATTGTATCACAAAGAGCTTCTGTTCACTTTCCATTAGTTTGTTTGATTTTGACAACTTGATATTTTTTCTTTAAGGACAAGAAGACTGTTGTTTTTCTGTTGTCGTGTTTGGGTGCTGCCCTTTCTCAAGCCCCCGCAAGTCAGCAACCTGCCATGTGTCTAATGGAATGCATGGCAGAATGGCTTCCTTGTGAATTTGACTGTCGAGTAGAATTCCCCCCACTTACAGATTTCGTAGATTTCACCGCATGCGCAATGCCATGTGAGGAGGAGAGACTTGCCTGCATGATGGCGTCACCAGATCCCGCCTGTAACAACAACACACTGAATAACATAGCTCATTTGCCATTCCAAGTCAATGTTAATCCTACAACGCCAGCGCCCTCCACCACCACCACCACCACCACCACTGCCGCTCCAACTACCACAACCACTGCCGCTCCAACTACCACCACCACGGCCCCCAAAACCACCACTACAACGGCACCACCTCGAACAGCTCAACCAAAACCTGTCAAACCCTATCAACCACGTGTTCAAGCACCTGCTAGACCAGTGGTTTCTGGAAAACCTAATAGCGTATCACAAGCTCAACCAAGACCTGTACGACCCTATCGGCCCCGTATTCAAGCACCAACGGGACCAGTGGTTTCTGGGTCTTCTTCAACTTCACAACAACGAGTTCAGTCTCCATACAATACCGTCATATCACGCGGACCGCGGCCAGTGATCGCAGCAGCTGCTCCCCCGCAACAAAATGTTGCACCATCAACATCTGTAAGCGGTCCTCAGCCACAACAAAAACAGATAGTCCCACCCAGAAATGTCTTCTCCGCTAATCCCAAACAACTCTCGTATCCAAAGCCCAGTTCACCTAATCGCCAGTACCGTCAACAAAATACTGCGCAACAGAGCTTCCAGGGACCAGTGCCGGCAAGCACCAAGCCTTCTGGTTCACAGCCTGCTAATGCTGCCGCCGCACCAACTGTTCAAAAGTCTTCTTCGAACAGTATATATAACAGGCTAAAAAACAAGCACGTGACAGTCCATAAACTTAGTTATAGTTTTAAAAATCAAGGATAAAGAAAATCGATCCGAAAGAAGTAGCCGTATCTGGGGAAGAACTTGTCGGAATGTTGAAACACGCAGACAACGCAAGAGAAGAGTGTGGACCAACGGAATGAAAACTGCTATAGTGTTGTATATTCCAACATACTCGGGACTTCTGTCTTATTGTGTGAGAAGTAATCACTTCCGTTTCATTTGTCTGACATTTTGTTATTGCTTATGTTGGAATCTGTGGTTTGAGTGGTGTAAAGCAGGAGTGGTTTATGTAAAAAGGTTGATGTTGTGCTTGGTCTCAACTATCAAATCACTAATTTATTTTTTGCATGTTGATAAAACATTTATAGGGTTCCTTTTTTAGTCCTTAGATTTGATTTATGTTCCTGTTATTTGTTATATATTAATGAAATGTTAATAATATGGAGAAAAAAAATCAGTTTTCGTGTCATTCATTTCGACAGGTTCATTAAAAGGTGAACACATTATATAGCAAAGAATTGATATACAGTGCTCCCCCGATAGATTGAATCCCCCCCCCCGTTATAATGACACTCCCGCGTAGTGCCTGAAAATTCTAAAAGAACAGATTTCTTCCTATGTTAACACCCCTGTTATAATGTCACCCCCGCATAATGCCATGTGTCACTGATTTTCACAAACAAATTGTCAAATTTCAAAGGGTTTTAATTAGCTAACAATACAATTATCAAACACCCATCAGTAATCACGCCTGTACTCCGAGAGCGGTGCAATGAAGTGTGACAGGCTGGACAAAGTATTCAGGCGTGCAGGTTACCTATGAATAATTGCAAAATAAAACTTTAAAAGATTAACTAAACGTGTATACGGAATGTAGCTGACATAAATTACCGTAACTGAATTTCTTTTGGCTGTTCAGTTAATTGTCATTATCGGTTAATGTAGTATAATTCCACCCCCATCCCCTTCCCCCGCTTTATTGCCCAAATCGGTCTTGAACAATTAAATGTTGGCAATATATTGAGGGAGTGCTGTATTTTGATCATTCAAATGTTGACGTAATGGATTTGCACATAGTGAATTATCTTGGCAATTATTTTCACGGAAGTTATTTTTGCGATAACCTTAACTAGGTCTGTGAATGAATAGACTGGAACTCATTCGTTCTGTCCTAAAACTTAATTTACAAATGATTTTGTACTTATAAAAGCTAAAATAAAATAAAATGAATGTAAAATGAACAGAATTCCCATTTTAAGGGTGGGGATTTAATATATTATATCAGACTACGGATTGCATAGTTTACGTGATCAAGATATAGGGCTCACAGCGGGTGTGACCGGTCGACAGGGGATGCTTACTCCTACTAGGTACCTGATCCCACCTCTGGTAAGTCCAGGGGCCCGTGTATTCCCTACTTTTAATTTTATAGGAGTTATGAGATCGATTACTGATTGCTATTTTCACTTTTTTCGTAAAATTTGATTCCAATGCAATGAAAGTCAAATACAGCTTTACCTAAGAAAAAATAATAATAAAAAAAGATCAATATTGGAAAAAAAAGTTAAAAATGAAAAATGTATAGCTATAAACGGAATAATATGAAATTTTACTAAATATGTGACACGTCTTCAGTGGTTTGTAATTTTCTCTAGAGGTGAATTTCTAAATTTAGCTTTTAAAAACGATCCTTCTCATATAATAAATGGATTTTAAAATAATTTAAAATGTCAGTACTGGACCTGACATAAATAATAAAAAGGCATGTCTTCTCTTGACAGACAGAAAGGTTAGGACTAGAAAATAAATCACTCAAAAGGGACGATATTTTTTCAAAGGCAATATCAGTTTAATTATCAAAGTTACAAATTTATTCCTCTTGTTTCTAATATCATCAATTATTACGTAACATTATTTATCACAATTAAAACAATGTAATTGTAAATGAATTCTATAATTGTATTTATGGAAATGAATTACTAATAGTATTGATACATGATACACTGTGGTAGTGCACGAAAAAAGAGAGATATTTTTTCACAGTGGTACATACTGATATCAAGAGACATTCCGAAGTTCCGAAATTCGAAATCTGGCAGTGGTATATACTAAAGTCGAGAGACATTCCGAGATTCCAAATCTTGAGAACTTTGTCGTTTAAAGGCACTCCGATCCTCGGGAAGGTTCGGAAACTCGCGTAGTATCCAAAAACAGTTTAAAACGAGGCAGGCTATTAACCAAAAAAAAAACAACGAGGCAGGCTACTGACAAATAAATGAAACAGGTTACTGACAAACGAGGCAGGCTACTGACAAACGAGGCAGGCTAATGACAATAAAACGAGGCAGGCTACTGACAATGAAAACGAAGCAGGCTACTGACAATAAAACGAGGCAGGCTACTGACAATAAAACGAGGCAGGCTACTGACAATAAAAACGAAGCAGGCTACTGACAATAAAACGAGGCAGGCTACTGACAATAAAACGAGGCAGGCTACTGACAATAAAAACGAAGCAGGCTACTGACAATAAAACGAGGCAGGCTACTGACAAATAAACGAGGCAGGCTACTGACAATAAAACGAGGCAGGCTACTGACAATAAAACGAGGCAGGCTACTGACAAATAAACGAGGCAGGCTACTGACAATAAAAACGAGGCAGGATACTGACAATAAAAACGAGGCAGGCTACTGACAAATAAACGAGGCAGACTACTGACAATGAAAACGAGGCAGGCTACTGACAATGAAAACGAAGCAGGCTACTGACAAATAATTTGCAGTTACAGGGATTTCAACAGGCTCTTTTAAAGTAGAAATTTTATAAATTCTATGGTCGTTATAACGATCTAGATGACAATGCAACATCGTTGGTTAAAATGCTGTCTGACGTGTTTCATACTAATTGTTAGGTCGTTCTTTACATACTGATTATACTGATTATGGAATACTCCGTTTATATATATATATATATATATATATATATATATATATATATATCACAGCGGGTGTGACCGGTCAACGGGGGATGCTTAGACACCTGATCCTACTTCTTGTGTGTCCAGGGATCCGTGTTTTCCCTCTCTACATTTTTGTATTTTTTATGGAATTGATGAGATTGATCACTGTTCGTTATATTTACATATTCATGTAATAAATGCTGCTTTTTATATTTCGGAGGGGAGTCTTGTCATTGAAAATTTTGGATGGTTGATTTTATAAAGTTTAACATCCTTCTCGAGAATTTTTCACTCACATGGACACATTAGCACTGGCGTTAAAGGGCTACAAAAAGGACTATGCTCGGCACTTATCGTTACAGACTTTGAGCAGGGAGGGATCTTTATCGTGCCACACCTGCTTTGACAGGGGGCCTTGGGGTTTTTGAGGTGTCAACCGAAGGATCTACCCCCATTTAGTCGCCTTTCATGACAAGCAAGGGGTACTGAGGACGTATTCTAACTCGGACTCTTACGGGATGGGGGGAGAGGGGTACTGAGGACCTATTCTAACCCGATCCCCCATGACACTGTAGAAGACGGCAGATACCTTCAGAAATCTGTTGAGTGTGACAGTATTGACTTATATTTAATACTCTGACTTTAAAGTACATTGTAGATGAGTTAAACCAAATGCAAAATATAAATCAATAAAAGTTACACGATCTTATGTTAAAATACTTGACACCTGTATTTTTTCTACAAACATGTGTAAAAAGCTACTATTTACCCGACTCTATTTCAAACACCCACAGTTGGAACACCTGAGAAGGAGGTCTAACGGTATCTACGACTTTCCATGGCACGTCAAACGTTACACAGTAAACATCAATAATTAATGCTGTAATTAATGCTGTAATTAATGCTGTCTCCAACTTTCTGAAAGAAAGATAACTCATGATATTGACCTTTATATGGAATTTGTTTCATACATTAATTATTTTTTTTTATATTAAGAGAGGAAAAGCAGTTTTTAACATTTTTCGCAAACATAAAACCAATCAACAAACATTTCAATCATATATTTTTTTCGTCACACAGCAAAGAAGTCAACGGCCACGGAAGGCAATATAAACTGATGAAAACTTGGAGACGTCTTCTTGTTTTCTGATATTGACCGATAAGTTAATAATCTACCCCGTAAGATTACCTGGATAAATAGTGTATGATGCTCAGCTCTTTAATATGATAACATTTACTAGTACAACAACAAACTACACAATACAGTTTTTTTTACCACTTCAGGGTTGTTTGTTTGTTTGTTTTACGTTCCGTCGAGAATTTTGCAATCGCATTGAGACGTCAATAGTTGTAGGTGAAGTACCACTAATATAGACCCATACTTAGCACTTACGCTCGTAACAGTGTAGATCCTTTAATGTGCCAACGCTTGCCGCGACACGAGACCTCCGTTTTCTAGGTCATATCCGAAAGACTCGTGATTCTAACTTCTATAAAAATGCCAAGGGTTTGGCTGAGGAGCAGTCACTAACTACGAATAGTTTTACGTCTTAGGTTTGACGCGGTGTCGGCACGAACGGGACTCGAACTCACAACCTTCCGGATATGACTCGAACGCTTTACCACTGAACTACAGCGACCGGTTACCACTTTAGGAACACGTAAAATTCTCTTTCAAAATTTCCCCACAAACGTGAAAATGAAACCATGCTCTGCCTCTACATGACACAGATGTCAGTTAAAGAAACTAACGCTTAGATTGACGAAATTTACGAAAAACTGTCTTTGATTAGTAGATTTTCTATTTAGAAATATAGAACTCGAGTGAAAAGCAAAGATGCTTTCTTATTTTCAACACACTATCAATACGCCTTAGATTGACAAATCAACGGTAAACAAGTCTTTAATTGTAACTGTACATTATTTTACGTCCCGGTCGAGAATTTTTCACTCATATGGAGACGTCACCATTGCCAGTGAAGGGCTGCAAAATTTAGGCCTATGCTCGGCGCTTATGGTCTTTGAGCAGGGAGGGATCTTTATTGTGCCACACCTACTGTGACACGGGGCCTCGGTTTTTACGGTCTCATCCGAAGGACCGCCCTATTTAGTCGCCTCTTACGACAAGCTAGGGGTACTGAGGATCTATTTTAACAACCCGGATCCCCACGGGGCGAAGTCTTTAATCATACACACTACATGGTATAGTGGATATCAAGTTATCGCGCACTTTCAATTCTTGCACTTTCATACCACGGGGAAAAAACTCCTTTTCAGTCAGTCGAAGTTTTATTTCCTATTTGGAGCCAAATATGAACAAAATCATACCACGATCTTATTCAGATATTTTCTTGAACAGTATCCATTTAACTTTTGAATTAATGGTTAAGGACAGTTCCTGAATGTGTTTGTCATGTAAATCATATAAGATTATTCAGACGAAATGAAGATTGTTTAAGCACTTAGTCCATTTTCTACAAAATATTTACATTCCCAATGTTTTGCCTTCGATATCTTTACCAATTGAAATAATAGTCATTTCTTCATGAACGCGAACGATTTGCGTATGAATCTTGATGAATATAGTCCGACTACTTTAGCGACTGGTAATTTTCCGACAGAAATTAAATAGAATGTAAAATGAAAAAAAAAAAAATGAACTTAATTTTTGAAAATACATGAGGGTATGAACAGCAACACTTCACGCCGGAATGCTAACGCGCATCATGCAGTGGACAGGCGTAAAATGTCAAAGTTCATACCCCCATGTGTACTTCAAATCTAAAATTTACTTCTTTAATAGGGAATTGCCAAATTTTTTTTCGAAAATCAGCAGAGATTGATGTTTTATTTTGGCATTTCAAGATTGAGGGACCAATGTAACCACTTATTTTTCAAAACCTTTATTTGGATCAATTTTCAATGTGTTCCTGATGGATTGTTATTCATGGACAGATATGAAATATACATGTTCATGCAGTATATCGTGATCTGGTTTGCCATTCCGTATTTCTAAGGCACTGCCCCGGGTCAAATAATTAAAAAAGTCCTTAACTTTTGACAGATTCGTATAAATTTTATTACTGTATGATATTTCAGCAAAACATTTCTTTAAAAATTTCTTTAAAAAGTAACAAAAATAGAATTTAAAATTGTTTAGTATCCGCCTAAAGCGGATTTTCCGTCTCGTGTGTAACGCAGTACCGAATTTGCTGGATAATCCATTTATCATTGAAAGGAAAGTCACACAATCTCCAAAATGGAATTTCCTCTGAATGATTTATAGAATATCCAGCAAAGTCGGTACTGCGTTACACGCGAGGCGGAAATATATCCGATTAAAGCGGAAGGATAACCTATGTAAAACATCTGGGTTGACAATTTTGGTTTAACCATATCAAGATCTTAATGTGTTCCCAAATACTAAAAATGATAAGGTACAAACAAGCGTTCGTAAGACCCCGCTACGTCTGTAAACGAGAACACGTGATTGATTCTTTGAACATGTAATAAATAACGTTAGAATTACAACATCAAGGACGACATTTTTTGATTTTTAAAACTTCAACAGGCATGAGCATGTCTCCCCCCATCGCTGTGTATGTAGATCTGGTAAATATTTAATTCTTTATTGCATATCCGTACTTGCCATTTAAATGTGGTTTTATTTTCTGTCAGCGGGCCATGTCACGGCTTATTCTTAAGAATTGAACTTCGTGAAGTTAATGTTAGCATAAAGTCTGACGATATGAGACAGAAAATTTCACAGAGCCTATCTGTGAATGGGTATGGCTGATCTTTTATTGATTACCGAGTTATTCTTTTCGACTTGAGAATGCGTAAAAGGGAAAATACTAATTCCTCTGGGGTCCTATATCCACGTGTGTTACTTTACCTGATGAATATGCTATAAGAAAATTGATCCGTGTTTTGTTTTACAACCTTGGATCATGAAGTCTCAAACGCGACAACCTTTATCAAAGTTTTTCGGAAGTTTAAATAACCACGATAAAAACCCCATTGTGTGTATTGATTAGAGAAAAGGAGTTCTTGTTACATGAAGAGGTAAATTAGATATATATCACTCAGCATTCAGCATTAATTATGGATTGAAAGTTAATTAATTTTGCCGGGTATGGTGAATTTGGAAATGTTGCACAGAAGAAATGTCTTTAGACCTGAAGGATTTTGATGGCGACTTCGCAAAGTCCCGACTATTTATTGCCATCACTGAAAGAAATAACCGATGTGTGTTGTCATACATAAAGAAAGGTGACAATGTAAACAGTAAATGCAGGAAATCCGGAATGTCTTATCTTCATGTGGTGATCAAGTGTGCCTCTCCGATTTCCGAAACCAAATTTGTGCCCATTATTTACCTTCTCTCCAATGCGGATATTGACTTAGACACACATGACCATTCTGGAATGAAACCACTTGTGTTAGCGATAAAAAATAATCTGTTAGAAATGATGGAGGCTCTTATAAAATGTGGTGCAGAATATATAGTTGATCCGGACGAACTTTTGTTTTCCGGAATACGTGGCCCCTGCGTCTACGAGTTGATCAACAGGTATAAATTTTACAGTCCCGGGTATTGGAACGCAGTGAAAGAAGACAAGGCATTCCGAGTGAACGTACTCGTAAGATCTTGGTGTCGAATAAATATTTCCAAAAATGGAACCACTCTTATTGAATTTGCCAAAAAATCTTTTGCCTGTGAGAAAATTGTTCAACAGTTATCAAACAGCGAAGCTTCCATAGAATTCGCGCACGCGACAATGGCGGGCGACAAGTTCCGAATGAAATACCTCATGGACCACTATGAAATTAACATGGATATAACGGACTGCTCTCATAGAGATAGTTATTTCGAGCCCTACAGTCCACTTTCTCTGTATGGAGCGGCCCTTAAATATGGACATAAGGATATTCTTGGACTTTTGAGAACAGATAACTGTAAAGAAAGCAGCGTTCAATCAAGTATTTGTTCAGTATCTTAGTCATGCACTCGTTTTGCAATACTATTTATTTCCCATGCAATAAAAAGCCTCATTGAAACATCGATTTGTTATCAAGAAATTTTAAAGCACGTATTTCGTTACAGTGTGTATTGAATGAACGAATTAAATCTTGCATGGTAGTCAATTGTTTAGATTGAATTATCAATAGAAGATAAAATTTTGGCCGACGTTACTTTAAAAATTCACTCAGCGAGAGGACATTTAAATGTATCTGGGAATATGTTTAAATGGAATTTTCGAATTTCAAATTCTGTAACAAAGAGAACTGAGATAATTCGAAATACTACCTAAATAACGATTCGTTATCCTATTTACAAAGTGTTCACTCACTTCCTTTCCGTTTCTAAACACGCGTTTTGTTAATTGACCGTTGTAACTGGGATACTATATGTCTAATTTCATTTATGTATACATTACGCGAGACGTAATTGACCGGTACAATGAGACACCAGTAAAACAAGAAGTGATTTAGAGGGTTATAAAATGTCAACATCTAATTATCTGTGTGTCTTATTCTACTCCACAAAACGTCTTGTAAAATCACGAGGTGTGAGGCTTAGGACGCCCCCGTTAGAATGCATTAATATAACTGCAACTTTATAAACAAAAAGATTTAAATGGCACCCATCAACAGTTGTCTGAAATTCAAATGCAGCAGGAATAAAGAAAGATGTGTCCCAATAAAACTGTGTTACTGAAACGTAGACATGTCTTCTGTTGACGTGCATGCCCAGATAGTTTTTGCAGGGATGTATATATATATATATATATATATATAGAGAGAGAGAGAGAGAGAGAGAGAGAGAGAGAGAGAGAGAGAGAGAATCTACACCAAATGATAATATTTCATGATAATCCCTTCATCAGTATTTTTTTTTTCAACTGGACCATTCAAACAGTGGGATGCTGAGACTTTTAAACGTGCGCATGCATGAAATCTGAGACCAGAAGGATGAATTGAAAAGTGTTAGAAAATTTTTATAATATTAATTAGCACTTAAGCAGTGACGGAAAGATATCTAAGGTAAGTTATATAATTGTCCAAATCTTATATCAACTTTATCGTGAGACTTTCCTGGTAGGCTTGATTGTTGTGCTCCATTGTTATATATATACTATGTATATGTACGTCTATATATGCATGGATAAATGACGGTCAGAAGATCCAAACAAAATGTCCGGGGACGACATTTTACGGAGTGCGAATGATTTAAACTTAACTTGACACCAGTTTATTTTCCCCTCAATGATTTGTTAAGAATACGCATTTTACAGAAAACACGGAGTCCAGATAGTTTTCGCACGACGTCTACACAGGCCTGGATAGGGTTGTGTCTGAGCTGCTGAGCTGTGTCACATCATTAATTGCATCTTTGTTGCCATGTTAGACTCTTTTCATCAACTAGACCTAACAAAAGTCATGCCGAGAAATTCTCTAAGGAAATCAACACTGTGAAGGGACAACGCAGTTAAAGATCTGCAATGGTTGCTCTGTCTGTGGATGAGGGGGTGGGGGGGGGGGTGGAGGGGGGTCGGTATTACCATATAGTTTCACTGCCTCATTTTCTTTTCGCTCGTCTTATCTCCAAAACCTGCACACTTCACGAGATTTGTTTATAAAATATACAATTGTATAACGACTGTAGGCATGGGGAATGGAACGAGACCATGCGGGCTCGTACACAGAGAGAGAGAGAGAGAGAGAGAGAGAGAGAGAGAGAGAGAGAGAGAGAAAGAGAGAGAGATTTGTCAACGTTGATGTTTTATCATTTCCAGATACACAAATAAAAATATATTGGGTGACTTGTTATGCTTGTCACAATAACCTAACACGGGTTCTTTGTATATACATGTATTTATTCTCACTGTGACACATCTGACTACATTGAATAAAGGCACAAATTGAACTCTCACACACTGTAACTTCTATACCCCCCCCCCCCCCCAACATTCTCAATCAACTACTTGTCATTCATACATGGCAGCCAGCATGGGAATGTTTTTCTGGCTGTAAGTATTGTTTACATAACATGACTGACCCCCACCCCACCCCCTCTTTCTTATATAGTAGCAATGAAATGTTTAAAAAAAAAATGACATATGATTTGTATTTTATTACATGCAACTTCCCCGTTTCTACAGAGGTGGGATTAAGTGCCTAGAAGGGGTAAGTATCCCCTGTCGACCGGTCACACCCGCCGTGAGCCCTATATATTGATCAGGTAAACGGAGCAATCCCTAGTCAGAATCATTGTGCTAAGAACGGCCTAACTTTGGTATGAAACACGTCAGATAGCATTTTACCTAATGGAAAGTTGTACTGGCAAAGTAGACCGTTATAACGACCATACATTTTGCGAAATGTTGACTTTAGACGAGATTGTACAAACCCCTGTAACATAAAGAAATTCATTTTCAAATTGATTGAGCGATTGATTGATTGATTGTTGT
This sequence comes from Ostrea denselamellosa, assembly GCA_024699665.1. Classification (NCBI taxonomy): domain Eukaryota; kingdom Metazoa; phylum Mollusca; class Bivalvia; order Ostreida; family Ostreidae; genus Ostrea; species Ostrea denselamellosa. The sequence goes on along the minus strand of JAMZEH010000006.1, from coordinate 3,163,321 downwards.
TATCCGCCACACTCAACAATTTTCCAGTTATCTGATGGCGTCCATTTTTGCAGGTGGAGAGAACCCAGATACAATATACCCGGGAAGAGACCACCGACCTTCCGAAAATAAACTGGCAAACTTTCTCACATATATCGGCGCGAGCGAGAATCAAATATGCGCCGATTAGAGGTGAGAGGCCTTGTAATTTTGAGCGCAATGCTCTAACCACTCGGCCACGGAGGTCCTCTTCAAATTAGTAAGTTCAATGATATATATTAAAATTATATCGAATTTAAACTAGTCATTAATGTTTACAACCTGTCCTCAAAGTCTATCAAACTTGAAAATGATGTCTAAATTTCATCCACGTTCATTCAGCTTTCTTTGCAACCAAAATTCAATGTTGATTCAACGATGAAGAACAACGTTGATACACGACGTTGAAACAACGTCGATATATCACGTTGCTTTACCTTTCATATGAAACCAAAATTCATCGTTGTGTCAACTTCAATGTTGGTTCAACGATGAAGAGCAACGTTGATATCCGACATTGAAGCAACGTTGATATATCACGTTGCTTTACTTGTGATATGAAACCAAAATCCAACGTTGTTTCAACGTGAAAAACTTGACGTTGATTTAACGTTAAAGTGGCTGCCGCAGTCTTTCCATATGTAAATCACAGATTTAAATTTATGATAAGTAAACGCGTCAGGATTACACAGGTTTGTTTATCAATACAATTTTCGTTTCTGAAGAGCAAATCGTGATCAAAAAGATAGGGTTTACCTCTCTGCAAGATGGACAACTCGTTAAATTTAACTGGGATACCTTTCGAGAAGGAATTTAATCTACCGTTGCTACCGCTTATGTTTTACATATAATGTTCTCAACTAATGTTACTACAATTATTATGAAATAATACTGCTGAAGTTTGAAATGGACTATTTGATTTATATGGTGAAGTGACATTGGAATCTGAATATTTTCTACGTATCTTAAATGTAGGACAGAAGGGGGAGTCTCCTCTCTGAATCCGCTCCTATTTGAATGTTATAGCTTAAAATGAAAGTAGACGAAGACGGGTATTTCCGATTGTCTATAAATAGAAATCGTAAAGCCTGTAGAGGATGAAGGAATCGTTACAGGATGGATCACATTCCCCGTGTATCAGATTGTCTATATATAGAGTTCGGAAATCCTGTGGTAAGATGATCTTTATTTGGTTGTGATCACGTATTGTGTGAATTAACGTTAAAGAATCGTTACAGGATGGATCACATTCCCCGTGTATCAGACGTCCTGTATGTGGGTGTGTGTCATGAGATAGGGACACCGACAGAAGTGACCTTCAGAAGGGATCTAGAGGACACGGCAGAGATGATACAGAAACCTTCACGGTTATATAATGGACAGATACAGATGCTGAGTGGTAGTCGTAGGGAGGGATTCAGGTTTAAATCCTCTGACATGGATTTCATGCTTTGGTATCCTGATCATAAGGTGATATGTAAGATGTCTCAGTCCTCGTTTTATCATCCACCCAGACATACACTTATCTATATTGAGACCTCTGATACTCCCCCGGGATTCGCCAGATTACAACTACTCACACCGTCAAATCGAGAAATTGTCATGTCCTCACTATTGGAGAGAAACAGTACTGTATACATTTCTAGTTCATTACTCCTGATGAGATATCATCAATCAATGAATGGAGTTAATCCAGCCAGTGAAGGTGAGAACATGCACGGTCCATGTCATAACTTCACTTTTCAATCTCATGAAGTTGATATCGCGCTATGTTTCCATTCTCGTCATTGGCCCTTACCAGCCCTTCCGTGGGTTAATAGATGTTTGACTCGCGCATGGCCATCTCGACGTGTACTGCAAGGAATCATTGATGAAGGATTTCATCTCGTTCCTATCGCGAACAGACAGACAAATGAAAACTCGGACTTGGAGTGGAGAATTTCTTTTTCACAAGCGGAGCAAAAGCTAGTGTACTCTATGAACCATTGCCAGTTTCTCTGTTACGGGCTCATGAAAATAGTTCTGAAGGAAGTGATTTGTGACGAATTACTGTGTTCATATTTTATGAAAACAATATTATTTTGGAGAATTCAAGAGAGCTCTTCAACTCCATGGCTACCATCAACATTACTTCAACATGTGTGGTTTTGTTTCAAATCCTTGATGCAGTGTGTATATACCGGTTATCTTCCAAATTTCTTTATTCCGGAGAACAACATGTTTGCAGGAAAAGTTGTCGGGGCGCAGCAGATGTCCCTATATCAAAAGTTAGAAATATTTTACAAAATGGGAATAGCTTTCCTCTTACATAGTCCTACTTTGAGAGAGATTCTGACCCCTGCCCTCTCCGATCCATACTTTGTAATGCAGACAGGAGAAAGTAACCTCAAGTCAGAAATAGATGTTGATATTGATTTTTGTGAATGTGGAAGCGTGATCGTTGCATCAGATTTCATTTTAAACATGATGCATTTAAATGTAATAGATCAGTTATTCTCGACCTGCCATAATTTTATATTTCATGATCAGTTGATAAATGTACTTATATCCACTTCCATGTCATTGAAAACACAAACTTTGTTTGTATCAAAGAAAAAGATGCACTCCATTGATAGGTCAATAATCCACATGTTAGGTCTAGTTTCAAAGTTAGGTTGTGTATCTGATGGTTTGTATTTAGCGTTATATCTGTACGATACCGGTAGATATCAAACAGCACTGACTGTCACAGATAGAGTGAAGCAGAGACTCTCGCAGCCCCATATCATGTATCACAGTATAGTAGACAGACAGAGGTACAGTGAGGCGGTAGGTGGTCAATCTATGTTAACTAAGTTTAGGAAGGCTTGGACAAGAGATATTAAGTTCTTTGAAGTGTTTACCTATATTGAAGAATTGAAGTTGGAACAAAAAGTCAGTAAAATGAACGGATTAGGGATTTTACGTTTATCTCCCTTTGTAATCATGCACTTCTTGTCTGTCCTATGTCACTACAGACTAGGTAACAGGTCACAATATCTACAGGCACTGACAGACCTACACACCCTACTGCTCTATGATGAGGGGAGATATGTACCTTTACACTATAGAGACCTGTCCTGGCAGATACTAGGGATCTGTCAACATGTTGTGGGGGACTTACACGGGGCGTTACAGTCTTATCAAGAATCACTTAGACAGAGGCCGCTTCATAAACTAGAAATCGCCACGGAAACTAGAATTGATTTTGTCCAATCAAAATTAAGAGTGAACAGTACTCGTATGGTGACGTAGAACGTTTATGAAATTCAGACACATTTCAGCACAGTATCTTCTGAATTACTGTATTGTATATAATAGAAGTGACGACAAAGTAATATACAAGGGAAAGATGTATTACGAACAGCGGAAGTTTTAAATTTTCAGTACATATTTTTTTTATATTTATTTCATTGCATATATAATGATTCTGTTCCTACAGAGAGAATATCGTGTGATATAGGACAATGTCGTTTGTTATTACTTGTAGAGAAATCCAAATCTTGTAATATAAATAATGTTATGTACTTTGTGTCGTCACTCTGTTCAATCAGACAAATACACAGCCTCTCTCTCTCTCTCTCTCTCTCTCTCTCTCTCTCTCTCTCTCTCTCTCTCTCTCTGTGTGTGTGTGTGTGTGTGTGTGTGTGTGTGTGTGTGAATACCTTTCTGTGTATATAAGTAATGAAGAAAATACACAGGTAAAGGCATTTTATGTTGACTTATTATTTGTTATCAGTGTACTAAGGTTTAATTTCCCACATATTGAAAAGCCTCCGATATTGAGAACTGTGCTCTAAACGATCGTAATGATACAACACTTTCAATACATTGTGGTTTACTCATATACATAAGAACATTATGCTGCAGACTCGTAGAAACAGCGACCCTGCCTCGGCTCCCAAACTTTTTGACAACGATCATTTTCCGTTACTTTTATATGTAGAGTTCGTCATTTCCACATACAAAGTTAAGACGTAATGTGAAGTTACCTTCTCCTCACACACTTCACAATAGCGGAGAAAGAAGAATGTAAAGGTTGAAATGATGAATTAAAACCACGTAGCAAAAATTTAAGTACCCCCCCCCCCCCCCCCTCATTTAGGATTTTGAAGTTTATGTAAGACTAAATCTTTTTTCATTATTAATTCATAAAACTTTAAATACAACTCACCCCCCTACCTAGCCCCGCCCATTTGGTGTGTGTATGTGATGTTTGTTATAATTATAAACTCACGCGGGAGAGGGATTTTATCGTTTATTTAGAGAATTGACTCTGTAACGACCTTCAGTGTGTATTTTGAAGGTCATATAGTCGCGATATGTGCGATTTACATGCGATTCTGAACATCCATGATAGATAGGTCTTTCTAAAAATAGCATTGAAAATATATTTTTTAATATTACTGTTCAAATCGTACGTGTTTTGTCATCTTTAAGATAGAATATTTTATTTGTTTAACTATGTTCAGACGGATACCTCTAAACTGCAAAATCAAATCGAATCAAAAACAGATTTAAGTTTTTAGTTACAAATTAAGTGTTCATTTCATTTTCGTTCTTGACGAATAGTCTTCTGGATAATGAATAGAAGTGTCTGTTTGCAAGTTTTAGTGTTTGCGGAACATTTTCTGAGTTCCAGATAGCAGCATATGAGGGTTAATACTAATTAAATTTTACCAAATATGCAATCAACGTACAAATACTCATTAACGAATATGAATACGGTTTTTACTCCCAAAGTAGTGCGTACATGTGATAGTGTACTGTAAGTACGAATTATCTATTCATATCAATTGTTCTTGTGGGGACCCGGGTTGTTAGAATAGATCCTCAGTACCCCTTGCTTGTCGTAAGAGGCGACTAAATGGGGCGATCCTTCGGATGAGACCGTAAAAAGCAAGGACCCGTGTCGTAGAAGGTGTGGCACGTTAAAGATTCCTCCCTGCTCAAAGGCCATAAGCGCCGAGCATAGGCCCTATGTTCATTGCAGTACTTTTCATCATAAAATCTTCATTGTCATTGGAGTACTGAAATTATCTTTTAATACATAAGACACTCTGTCCCATAATATCTTATTATACTTGGATGAAACAATCGAATTCTGTATTGGTGGCAAAACAGCAGAGAAAATCAGTAAATTAACAGAGTACTCTTTTGATTTTTTTTTTGAAAAGCAAAATGCTCATTGATTTGAAAATCAGGGGGTGAATACTCTTTCTGGTAAAAAAATGTTTGGAGGTCTGTCCTATCGCAACTTGCATGTGTCCTATCGCAACTTACATGTGTCGTATCGTAATTATTTGTGTCCTATCGTAACTCACATGTGTCCTATCGTAATTCTTTGTGTCCTATCGTAACTTACAGATGTCGTATCTTAATTCTTTGTGTCCTATCGTAAGTTATAGGTGTCGTATCGTAATTATTTGTATCCTATTGTAACATTCTTGTTTTCTATCGTAACTTACGTGTGTCCTATTGTTATTTACAAGTGTCCTATTGTAACTTACATGTGTCATATTTTAACTTACGTGTGTCGTATTGTAACTTACGTGTGTCGTATTGTAACTTACATGTGTCCAATTGTAATTTACATGTGTCCTATTGTAACTTACGTGCGTCCTATTGTAACTTACATGTGTCCTATTGTAACTTACGTGGGTCCTATTGTAACTTACATGTGTCATATTTCAACTTACGTGGGTCGTATTGTAACTGACGTGTGTCGTATTGTAACTTACGTGTGTCCTATTGTAACTTACATGCGTCCTATTATAACTTACGTGTGTCCTATTGTAACTTACATGTGTCATATTTTAACACGTGTGTCGTATTGTAACTTACATGCGTCGTATTGTAACTTACGTGTGTCCTATTGTAAGTTACGTGTGTCCTATTGTAACTTACATGTGTCCTATCGTAACTTACGTGCGTCCTATTTCAGCGATTTTATACCTCTTTGTGGCAGAAATTCTATCAGATAAAATAAAATCTAACAATTCAATTCATGGCTTCACAAAAAAAAATTTAGAAAATGAAATAAAAAATATCCAACATGCAGACGACATGACACTGGCTTTAAGTGATACTGAATCACTCTGAAACATCAGCTGACGATTACGGCATTCTAAAAATATTTCCGGTATTTTATAAACAGGTATTTTCCTGTTTCAATCTCTGTCAGGATAAGACAAACCAAACTTTTAAATCCACTGAAAAATTCCTTTTACAACCAATATGGTCTAACAGGAATTTCCTTTTTCAAGGCAAATCAATTTGTTTTGATGATTGGATTAAAAGCGGGATATTATATGTTAAAGATATTTTTAATGAGGATGGGCTATTAAAATCAGGTAAACAAATCTGTGATAATCTTAAGAAGAAAACAAACTGGCTATGCGAATATAAGATATTACGACACATTTTCAAAAAATTTGAACACCGATATGATTTTGCAAAAATCCCCTACGTCTTGGTAAAACAAATTGAGAAAAAATTCTTTTTACAACAAAAAACTAAAAACTTGTACTCTGCCTTGATAAAACACAAATTCCAAATACCCTCTCTTACAAAGCAGAGTAGAGAGTTCCAAATAACAGATACAAAGAAATGGGAATCAATATTTTTATGTAAAGTTAAATGCATTAAAGACAAATCCTTAGCAGAGTTTAATTACAAGCTAATACACAACTTATTGAGTAACAATCTCCTTATCAGCAAATGGGATAAAAATATTTCTAATAAATGTAAACAGTGTCGAGATGAAATCGAAAACGCAAAACACCTAATTTTTTTATTGTAGTAATGTACAACATATTTGGAAGATTGCAAGCATCTGCATTAATTTCACGATTATTTGGAAACATGTTGTTATCGGGTTTTATTTTGATAATAACGAACTGTCTAAGATATATAATTATTTTATGTGAACAAAGTTAAGTAGAAGCATGCAATTATGTTTGAATCTTATATGGAAAAATCAGAGAATAATTATAGCTTGGATATAAAATTTTGAAAAAAGAGTGTTCTTTGTTTTTACGCAAAAGCTTTAGAACTTGACAATGTTCTCTCAAGTATTCCTTGACAGAGCGAATAACAAAATCATTTGTTTCATCAACCTGTACAACTCTACAATACATTTTACATTTGTAAATTCTAAATGCAATGAAAGATATAAAATAATTATATATCTTAGACATGTCTGTCATTATTATGAATCTATAAATCCACTAGTCCCTGAATAGAGCTGCCCAATGAGTCGGTTATGAACTGTTGTGATATGTGTGGACTCATTGTGGCAGCGTGGCATTTATAAATACCGGATGAACAAATAATCAAACAATTTACATATATGATTTATATAACGCTATCAATATGCTATATATATGTGTATCTATACCTTATTTATATATTATAAACACCATGTGTATGTTGCTTTATATATATTATGTCATTGAAATAATAAGTTGGACCCTGCGTGGTACCTTAGGGAGAACTATTTATGTATTTTGAGGGAGCTTAGTCAGGGCCCCACCCCTGGCAGCTGCCCTATTATGTTAGTTAGATTTGGATGATTGTTATAGAGTAAGTTCTGGGAGATAAAAGATATGAAAATTTAAAAAAAAAACAAAAACAAAAACAAAACAACAAAAAAAAAACTTACGTGCGTCCTATTGTAACTTACATGTGTCATATTTCAACTTACATGTGTCCTATTGTAACTTACATGTGTCCTATCGTAACTTATATGTGTCCTATCGTAACTTACATGTGTCCTATTGTAATTTACATGTGTCCTATCGTAACTTATATGTATTCTATCGTAACTTACATGTGTCATATTAAACCCTTTTTTTCTGTAAATCACTTTTCAGTAGGTTTTTATGTTCGTGGATAAAATTTCCATGTTTCAAAACACTTGACCTCCTTGTGGAACTTTGATTTCGTTGTTGAGGATTACTACTCAATATCCTGGATCATTTTCGTTTTGTTTGTGGAGAATTTAACTTCAAGGTTAATTTGATCATTCTAAGAAAAACACAGAAATTAAGGATTTATATTTCGCGATACTTTATTTAGCGAATTGCGATCTTGCTCTGTTAGATTTGTCCAAGACATCGCTAAAATTCATTTTCCTCATCAGTTTGGATACAATAAAATTCCCTCGGCAGCAAAACACCCTGTGCATATTTACACAATGATTCAGTCACGACAATTTCATTTTTCATGCCATGTAACCTCGGGACTCTTCCTGAATATAAAATACCAATAAGTTTTTTTTTTCGATGAAGGCATTTCCTCTACGTACAATTAACAAGTTTACATTGGGTATTAATATTCAAATGGTTTACCTCTTTCCATTCTGTTTGAATATCTTGAATGTGATACAACACCAAAATATTTTAAATATACAGGGATTTTAGTAATGTATAGGCATGTTCTGTTTTAAGGAGATGTGCATAATGAATTCGTCATAATGTCCTCCTAATACATTTAAAAATTTGAAATAAAGCATATTTTAAATACTAGTATTCCTATGTCTGTGGAGATTTCTAATGAACCTATAAATCATCTCTCTGTGGACCTTGTGGTGGTACAGTATCATGCTAGACAGCGTCACTCAAATAATTTTCAAATTTTACATCGCCATTTTTCATGGACGGTAAACTTCTGGGGGGAGTGTAAGTCATCTCGACTGGAAGTCAAAGAATCTTTCATTTATGACATGCCTGACGAGATTAGCATAAGAAAGAGACTCGCTACTTTCCATCGACTCTCTTATATTTCCTTAATTAGATTCTTTACATTAAATCATTTCTGAAAGTATATAAGGGTTCGACATAATTTTTGAGATTGCCCTGTCAGATTACTCCGCGTTGTGAGACAAGGGTGACCCCCAGCCGCCTGTATATAACGTCCATGCGGGCTGTCGTATATAGTGATAGTTTCTCACGTTTACACGTGAATGAACCTCTTTCTGCACGCGCTTTCATTTTGAATAATGAGGAGCATGTTATTACTTTTAAAATATGTTTGGACTTTAATGAGATGATTCAGGATCGGAGTCAAATTAGAGTTAGATAAGAAAATGAATCAAATTAAAAAAACTGTAAATGTATAAACTAAACACATAAAATCATTTGTGGTTTTCAAAATTTCAGCAACCACCTCTCGTCACATTTACCTACTGGCGAATTTATGACAAGGCGTCTAGAATTGTATTTATTGTTTACAATTGTCTGGATATACCAGAGGTGGGATCAGGTGACTAGGAGGAGTAAGCATCCCCTGTCGACTGGTTACATCCTCTTGAACCCGATATATTGATCAGGTAAACGGAGCAATCCGCAGTCAGAATCAGTGTGCCAAGAACGGCCTAACATCTGGTATGTAACATGTCAGACAGCATTTGACCTAATGGCAGGTTAGATCTTGACCTAATGACAGGTTAGATCTTGACCTAATGACAGGTTAGATCGTTATAACAATTATATAAGCGAAATGCTTAAAACGAGACTGTTGAAACCTCTGATTTGGACCATCACAATCGTAAACATTAATTGTATCACAAAATGAAGATTGCAGGATATTTACAAGTCCACGTCATTTCTTGCCATATAATACAACATTCTATCCTATGTCGTTGGGGATCATCAATACATGTCAGACAGTTTGAACATATGATTACAGTAGTAGTAGAAATATTTGATACGTGCCTTCTATCCTTACACACCTGGATGTGTAAACACGTGGCGGAGAAAAACATATATTCTCATAATTATTATTACTTGATACCGAATAACAAATCAGAATCACATTATCGTTGTCCAATGAGGAGGAGACGGTGTAAATTTTACTCTATGACACAGTGTCAGAGGTCATGTTTTCTTTCATTATTTTGGGCGTGTTCCGATAAACAAAAGCCATTCAACCATTATATTTTCTATGTGAATGAGGACGAGAAAACTGTCTATGATGAACGCAAAACTGCGTATTAGATTTCAGTTCTCGAAATCCACTAAAGGCCAAAAAAAAACAAAGCGAGCAGCAACGTAATTTTTTTGTTTGTTTTTCATTTTTCGTGACTTTAGCTGTTGATTAGCATAAAAATCGAGACCCTTGTAGATTTCCCAAGTTACATTTATTTTCTGACAGCCAAAACACGTGGAAGGACGTGCAGCAAAGGCTAAATTAGGAAACATGAAAACAATTCTGCAGAAACAATAAGCAGGTTTGGAACTTATAATCCCAATATCAATGTTTCAATTTCCAAGCAAGAATCAGTGTAACACTTTCTTTAATATGCATGATTGTACAGGGTGTTTCATAATATATGTTACATTTTAATGTATATTTTGACAAACTCGGGTAATAGATAAAGAAAAAAGTTTTTTTTACCATTTTAATATAATTACCCATTAGATTCATTGTGAATAATACTGAACCTAATTGTCAAGCATTAGCGGACATCTGAATCATTAATAAAAATTTAGAAAATTTGTAAATTAAGCTAAATTGAGTTATCTTTACCTTGCAAAATTTCACAAGGTTATATGTTCTATATGGCCGCCATTTCTTTCAACAACAAGGGGAAGTTTTTTTTCTTGAAATTTTTCATAACATTGTCCTACATTTCTGCTGACACAATCCTGATGTGGAAATTTAATATTGCTTCTGAGGTCATCCAGTGTCTGTGGGTTTGTGTTGTGTACTCTTTCTTTTAAGAGACCCCCCAAAGAAAAAGGTATGAATATTTCAGTTATCATATTTAGGCCTAAGTAAAAATATAATGACAACATAAAAAACAACAAAGTGGATATAAATGAACAATAAACAAAACACAACTTTTTGTCCTTTTATTTCTTTGGCATTAAACTTGCCTACATTAATCGTAAAAGTGCACTTTGCCTGATGAATGTTGTAATCAGATTTCAGATGTTTCAATTATCTTAATGATCATAATTAACCTATGCTACAAATAAACACACTAAACGTCAGTCTTAACGCTTCAGATTGTGGCTCAAGGCGACGTATATTTAACAACATGTATCTATACTGGTCCAAGGCGAGGAAGATTGTTTCTCCAAAACCAAAGCTCTTAATATCGTAGTCATCACTCAGATTTCTGAATATCACTTCAAGGAGAAAATAATGAGAAATATGCACACAACTGCATGGCCTTGTATTGTAAAACTTCATTCAAACTTCTCGTTAATGATATATTTTCCTTTTAGATTTATGCAGATACATCAAGATTCATACGCGCATTATTCACAGGGGCACATCATTCATGAGGAAATGGATAGAATTACCATTGTTAACGATATCAAAAACGAAAACATGAGAAATGATTGATTGATTGGTTATATATTGTTTAACGTCCCTCTCGAAAATCTTTTACTTATATGGAGAAGTCAGCATTGCCGGTGAAGGGCTGCACAATTTTGACCTATGCTTACCTATGCGAGAAATAGACTTATGTATTAATTCTTTTTTAATTAAATTTCTCGTGCTGTTTTAGATGAATGGGTATCATGGTTTACTTTGGTGGCTGACGTTATCAATACTCATCACAAATCCCAGCGTACATATGTACCATAATTGGTAGTGAATGCATTGCTATGATACTTTGTACTAGGAAGGTAGTCGATGAATTTGAACACACACACACACGAATTTTTGTGATGAAAAAGTAAAAATTCTAGCGGTGATCAATCTCATAAATCCTATAAAACTACAAAATTGAAAGTAGAACAAACACGGACTGCTAGACACACCAGAGGTGGGATCGGGTGTCTAGATAGAGTAAGCATTCCCTGTTGACCGACCGTACCCCGTATAGGCCTTGTATCTTGACCAGGTAAACGGAATTATATCTAAGACATCACCCTGTTGTAATCTGTTAGTTTGCTGACTGCTGATAAGCTTGGAATGTTTTCTTAAGTCCAGTGTTTGGTGTGTATTAATTTACAAACAACATCCATCATTGCCAATAAGTATGAATTGATTATCTGTAGACTATAGACTAATGTTATAGAAATTCTTGCTGTACCTATGGTAAGGAATTATCCATACGAATGCGGCCAAATTACTTGAGTGCTGGGTTAAAGCATTGATGTAATGCAGAAAGCGCGGTAACTTGTTTTATTTTATGGGAAGACCATATCGACATGATATGCTAAATATGTACAAAAAGCTCGGTTTGTCGTTATTGATAGCATTCCCAACATGGCAAACCTAGAGAAAAGTCCCAGTAGCATTCTATATATAGAATGGTAAGATTTAGGTCAAAGATTTCCTTTTATGATCCTTCGGATGAGACCGCAAGAACCGAGGTCCCATGTCACAGTAGGTGTGGCACGTTAAAGGTATCTCCATGCTCCAAGGCCGTACGCGCCGTGCACAGGTTTAAATTTTGCTGCCCTTCACCGGCAATGGTGACGTCTCCATATTCAACCTCTCATATTTGTGCAGCAACATTTAATTATCACCTGCATATTGTGTTTATATCTCTTAACTGACTTCATATGCGAGATATGCGAGAGCACGTTCTGTGAATAATCAGTTTTTAAATTGACGAAGACTACTTTCAAGTACGTTGATAATAAGGGGTTTCAGCAGTCTCTTTTAACGTTAGCATTTCACATATCATATGTAGTTGTAAAGATCTCATTTACCAGAATTATCGTGTCAAATGCTCTCTGGCGTGTTTTCATAACAATCGTTACACACTGAATAGGCTATAGATTATTCTCTATACCTGATGGCGGCATGTCGGGTATGACTGGTTGACAGGGGATGCTTACTCCTCCTGGGCACCTGATCCGACCTCTGGTATATCCAGGGGGTCCATGTTATTAATAACAAACCAAACATATTTGTTTCATGTATTCAGTAAATGCATTTACTAGTTCCTTAAACTTTCAGATTGTATTAAAATAAAGGTATTTCAAAAGTTTCAAACATAACATATATAAATATTCACAAGTAACACAATCAAGAAATCGCGAAACTATCATTTCAAGTTGATTTAAATACACGGGTCATTATTTCGAACACTAACATTGGTTACGAATGATATAGATTTTGAATCTTTATTCCAAGGAACTAGACAAAACAATCCCATATCTCGCTGCAACAGAGTATTTTTATTTTCCGGCACACACAACAATTTTTCAGTTATCTGATGGCGTTCAGTTTTTATTTGTTTTTTATTGGTGGAGGAGAGAACTCAGATATAATGTACTGGGAAGAGACCAGCGATCGTCAGAAAGTAAACTGGCAAACTTTCTCACACATATCGGCACGAGCGAGAATCGAACCCGCGATAACTAGAGGTGAGAGGCCTTGTGATTTTGAGCGACATGCTCCAACCACTCGACCACGGAGGCCCCACGACCGACTATATATATATATATATATATATATATATATATATATATATATATATCTGAATGACTGGATTTTTAAGAGTCTATTTCTAGCCATATAAATGTGCAACTGTCGTCTTTTTTTTTTACACCAAAAATAACTTCATGTGCGCCTTTTCGTACTTTGTGTTGTGGTAGTTTGACTTAGTCTTGCTTTAAACAGAAGCAATGCTGAAATCCATTGTTTTTATGAAAGATATTTCGTCACGCAATATATTTTGCTTTTATCAATTTTTTAACACCAATTTGAGTTGCTTTGGTAAAGGTGTTGAATCACGAAATCAAGTGACCAAAGATTTATGTTTTCTCAGAAAGGAAGAAATTTCATTCGTATTAATGAAAAAAATCCAAAACCACTGTAACCGAAACATAAAGTGTTACACAATGTTACCTCAAACTTCCATCCAAGATAGCACATCAGGTCCTGAATATACAAGGTGTGTATTTTGTATGAAAACAAAATATAATGAGCAGTCTTTTTAGCTATGATGTATGGTGTTTTTTTTTAATCTTCCATTTATTTATGACATTATAATCGAAGTATACATTTACTATATTATTGGTGGTTGTAATATATCAAATGGTGAAGTTAACAATGTGTTAATCGTAATCATAAATCCCAATCTAAAAGATCGAGTGTAGGGCAATACGGACCTCCGACAAAGGGAAGGTAAGATCAGGTGCCATGGAGGAGTAAGCATTCTCTGCTGACCGGTCACACTCGCCGTGAGCCCTTAATCGATTGATTGATTGTTTATTTGTTGTTTTTCGCCACATTCAATATTGTTTCAGTTATTTGGTGGCGTCCAGTTTTTGTATGTGGAGGAGAGAACCCAGATACAATGTACCCCAGAAGAGACCACCGACCTTCCGAAAATAAACTGGCAAACTTTCTCACATATATCGCCGCGAACAAGAATCGAACCCGAGCCAACCAGAGGTGAGAGGCCTTGTGATTTTGAGCGCAATGATCTAACCACTCGGCCATGGAGGGTCCTTCCCTTAGTGGAAATTAGGTATACAAGATTACCAGTAGTCAAAAAACGACAGTCTAACAAAGGGTATGCAACAAATCATTCAACATGTGTCCCAGAGACACTTTGTAATCGCAAACAAGGTCATTATAGCGACCGTAAAATTTACGAAGTGATGATTTCAAACGAGATTCGTTATAACCCTGCAACATCAACTTTTTTGTCAGTTTTTGACCACGTTTTAAAAAAATTCTCATACGCATGGCATGCTCTCGCGTATCGAATCAACTGGGAGATATGCACACCATAAGCAGGCGAAAGTGGTGTATTACTACATAGATATGGAAAGTTGATGATTGCAAAGTTGAAGTCATCACGCTTGTCATATAATGTAGTTGTCAGTCTGCCATTAGAGTCAATATTAAGTAAAATATCCAAATATGAAGCAGACACGTCAGATTCTGTAGTGTCCTTTATCTCGAGTTCATCGGGATATATCAAATGGACATAATTAAGAAAATTATGATTGTTGATTGATAAGACGACATGGATATATCTATATTTATGGTTGAAGGACACGACAGTTTTTTTGTTTTTATCCTGTAACAGTTTCTGAACAAATTCCGCTTCATATGAATATAAAAATAAGTCTGCCAATAAGGGAGCACAATTAGAGCCCATGGAAATGCTAATGCATTTTTGGAAGATTTGGTTTCCAAACGCTACGTAAATGTTATCTACAAGAAAGCCAAGCATACTCTTAATGTCTGCTTCAGAGCACTTGTGCGGGCTATCGGAGTGGTGTCTAACAAAATATGTACCTTGTTTTCGAATCACTAGAAATGTATATTTTCGAGTGCCAATTTTGTTCAAAAAGCAATTATCTATTATCTGAAAAACTCTATATTTTAATTTATCGTGAGATATTGTTGTATAAAGTGTGGAGAAATCATACGTTGATGCTGTCAATTTTAGAAAAATCCCGAGACTTTAGATTTTCCAACAGTTCCTTAGAGTTTTTGAGAATCCACATCTGATTGACACCACTTCTGGAATATGTAGTGGTACAGTATCTCTGAAGTGACTCTTTAATAGCTGTTAGCAGTTTAGTTAGTAATAAAGATAAAGGCTTGGTAGAGCACTTACTGGAACCAGCAATGTATATTTGTTTGTAAGGATTTTTATGTAATTTCGGAATCCAATAAAGGTATGGCAATTCAAATTGAATCTAATTCTTAGGGATGTCGAAAGTATTCAAAACTGAAAGATGATTATGAAGAAATGCATCCTTTGTAAGATAACTTCGAGTATAAGTAGACGTTGAAGTAAATCCCAGTTCGTTTAAAAGACATTTATAATAGTAACTTTTACAAACAAATGATCTTCGAAATCATTTCGACATTTGGATATGTTTGTAAAAAGAGAGTGCAGCTATGACAAGCGATTGACGTATGCATATGAAAAGGCTAAAATAACTAACAGTATTCAGTCTCGTAACTCTCATAGAAATACAAATCAAAGAGATGGGCAAACACGGACCCTTGGTCATACAAGAGGTGGGATCAGGTGTCTAGGCGGAGTGAGCATCCCCATTCGACCTATGACACTCGCTATATGTAATACCAACTATAAATATTGTACATAAATCACTTATGAGATTCTTTCAAAACTGCTGACCGGTCACAACTGCCGTGAGTCCTGGATCTTGATATATATAAAACAATTTGAACTTCTTTTATTTGACTCGAAAAAGGGCATACACGGTCCCTAAGACACAATAGAGAAGAGATCTGGTGCCTAGGAGGAGTAAGGACCCCATGTTGTGTGTTGACCGGTCATACCACTGTGAACCTAATATCCTGATCAGGTGGGGCCTCCGTGGCCGAGTGGTTAGAGCATTGCGCTCAAAATCACAAGGCCTCTAACCTCTAGTCGGCGCGGGTTCAATTCTGGCTCGCCCCGATATATGTGAGAAAGTTTGCCAGTTTACTTTCGGACGATCGGTGGTCTCTTCCCGGGTACAGTGTAACTGGGTTCTCTCCTCCACCAATAAAAACTGGACGCCATCAGGTAACTGAAAAATTGTTGAGTGTGGCGTAAAATAATAAACAATCAATCAATCAATCTTGATCAGGTAAGCGGATTAATCCGTAATTAAAATTAGTATGTAAAGAACAGGATAACGACTGGTATGAAATATATTTTCAGCTATAAACTTGCCTGTATTTAGAAGAGGATATATCTATCTAGCCAATCACGGCTGTACAATACGATATGCGCAGGAGAAATTTAAAATGCATTGCTATCAAGCGCAAAATATATGCATGCATATTTGAATATCATATTTATTAACTGCATAAGCACGGAGAGGCGCGGAACCATATATAGCGTAGGAATTTCTGCTATATTTGTCTTGACAGAATATAAATAAATAACCTCGACATTAAATTGATTTGAAAATATTCAAGCCCTAAAACTTCTTAACGTATATGTACTGGTGTTTTGAAATAAAATATTAAAATACGCAACATTTGAGTTTTTCAAGTTGAATGCGATTAGATACAGTTAATATTATATATATATATATATATATATATATATATATATATATATATATATAAAGGGAGAGATACACAGAGAGAGAGAGAGAGAGAGAGAGAGAGAGAGAATATAAAACATTTGAATTTCGGAATGCACTGAGTGTAAAAGCGTATCTTTTCTCAGCTTTGTTAATGACAGGGCGTGGATAAATGATAACAAATATTTAATTTCCCGACACATTGTCCGTGAACTTCAGCACTATCAACCTTGCACATTTTCAGCCTTCTTGCTATACATATCAGACTTTTTATGTCAATATATATCATATAGGAGATAAACACTTTTACTTTATTCACACGGCAATAATCTATGCTTTACAGCAAAGCAATGACGAAAGATAATCTCCCTGATATACAGATAGTCTCATACATTGGGGTACTTCGTTTACCTGATAAAGACATAGTGTATGGCGGATGTGACCGGTCAGCAGGGGATGCTTATCCTCCTAGACATCTATGTCCCTTTTTACAAAAATCTTACTATTAAGAGTTAAACTCTGTAATTCTTACGTAATTCTTCATACCTTTATTTCTGAATTTACACACAGACGATAAAGCTTGCACTCTCACTTTGGACATAATTGTATTCAACTGAGTATAAGGCAGATTCACAATTTACATCTTAGTCGTGATATATATATATATATATATATATATATATATATATATATATATATTAAAAATGGCCACTGATCCCAATTTTGGTGTGCCCAGAGGTCAGGTGTTTGCTCTACCCCTAAAGATTTATTATTGATAGGAATTATGAGTTTCACTTCTCCATCATAATACTGACAAAACATGCTATCATATGATACAGTATCATTTGATTGGATTGGATTTGATTTTGATTTGTTTTTGTTTGTGTTTGTTTTGAAACTACAACCTCTAAATTCAAGCATAAATTTAAGTTTAGAATGTTTACTCAAAGTTGATATTAAGAGTTCTTTAACCAATCTGTGAATGTAAGATATATATTGTCAGAATATGAATGAACTACTCGCTAATGGTCAGATGAAGTGTTTATAATACAAAGATAACGAACAGTAATCAATCTCATAAATCCTATATGGAATAAAAATTACAGAGTCGGGCAAACACGGACCCTGGCTATACCAGAGGTGGGATCAAATGCCTAGGAGAAGTAAGCATCCATTAAAAGACACATAATCATACTTAGCGCATGTGTATCTTTCAAATGAGCCACTCGTTATGAAGTTCACACATACATATATTGATAAATTCACATGATTACAGATTGTTTAATTCATCATTCTGATCTATGTTTCCATTAAGAATGACTAATCACGCAAAGCTCTGATCCTTGGCCGGATTTGGCTCCACTATTTGGTATTTTCGGTTCTTTCAGCTCTTCTAAGTTTGTTCTTATTTCGGATTTCCAACATTTTTTACTTGAGTATTACTGAAGACACATTATTTGTCGACATGCGCATCTAGTGCATCGTATATGTTTTATATTGATACTGAAGAAAGGTCAGCAAGATGAAATACGGTGCCAGTAAATCATTAAAGACGAAGCTTTCATATTTATACAGGATTAATCTCTCGTCATATGCTATGTTTATGCTTGTAGATTGTTATTGATATTGTTACTATCACAACATGTATACATTTTGTTTTTCATATGATGAATAAATGACGTGCCTTTTTCCCAATTGTTTAAGACGTGCTTAAATTTAAATTTTTCGTCGCAATCATTATGATATCTAAAAGAATTCTTCTTACCTTTCGGGGTCTTTCCTGAGAGTTGGTGCCTTTGAAGGTTTAATAATTTTTTGAGTAAATAGCTTTAAAGGTAATGGTTAAATGAGACATTTAATGCATGTGAAATCATTCACAAACTGACATTTTTGAACTCGCACTATCTATGAAATATACAGTTTCGCACATTCAAAATGATTGAAAGCCTTGGTAGAAATTGTACCTCAAATACGAATTGAAATTTACTTTCTAAAGCGACTGTCACGTCTAAAACTAAAATTTGAATTTTTGACGTACGCCGTTTTATTTAGTCGTTTAACTTCTATTAATTATTTCCTAAATTTATTGTCTATTCCTTTAGAAATTCAATTAATAATGCACTTACATGAAATTGCATGGAAAATTATTCAAATATTTTTAATTAGCATGAGTGCATCATATAACCTGTCATTGTTTTAGTATCATGAAATGTTCATTGCAGAAAATATACAAATTAATGTAATATTGCCTGCACGAGAAGTCTATTTCAGTAACAACCATTCAAAGATATAGATGTACTCACACTCATATACATGCAGTAAAACAAAATCAAGCTTGCTTCTTCATTGAAAGATACCAGTCTATGAACTTCGTTACCAGAATATTAACTTACTGATAAAATCTCGCAATTGGTATTCCCGAAACTATATGCCGTTCGTTATCAAATTAAATTATATCTATGTCGTACTTGTTTTAATTAGTGATGGGTCTTTGTTTTGCATGACATATGTGTCATGCAGCAAGACAGTTGAAACTAATTATAATATTTTCCGCCGGACGGGGATTTATGTAAATGGATGATTCTGTATAAAAATGGCGAGAAACTGTAGTAATTTGATTGTTACAAGTGGACATCAGACAAGATGGTAAGTATTCGCCGTTTTCTCAAATTAGGGGGAAATAATTTAAGCAATATCTAATATACTTGTTTTATTTTCTAAATAACTGAAGTATTCTTATGCAAATCAAGAATTGTACTCCCAATTTCGTCCTCTTCCTGAAAATAAGATAGAGTTTTAAGGATAACAGCATGAAAATTCTTTTTTATCTAACTCTAATTTAAATCTAAATAAATTGCAATAAACTAGCGAAATAAAGTATGATTTTAAAAATGAAATTAAAATATCTTAAAATTGTTTTTATCAAGATATCTGAATATTATAAATGCGAATATATTTCTTGTGAATAAAAAATGGCTACGTTAAAAATAAATCAGCTTGTCTTTCCAATGGATATTATTTGATAAAATCAAATATAGAAGGATGCACATTACGGCCGATTCTAAATGTAACCTTGTGTTTGTTAGAAGAACAAGGAATACAGTCTGAACACGTTAGACTTTTGAGTACCTTTTCTCTGAGAATGCAAATTTTCACTATTTCTGAGCACGCTCGTTTTCTCTGTGTTTTCAGGAGAAGCACGTATCGGTAGTCCTCGTTGCCTCCTTGTGTCTGTGTTTAGTGTACACTGCTGTCATCCCAGCAAGGACACCCGCCATGTGCCTCATGGAATGTTTGTCGGAATGGCTGCCTTGTGAGCATGAGTGCCGAGTGGATTATCCGAACAACCCAACAGAACTGAAGGCCTGCGCCGTGGAATGTGAGCAGGAGAGAGTTGGGTGTATGGCGACATCCATTGATCCTGCCTGCAACAATAACACTGCCAATAATCAGCTTCATGTACCGTTCAAAACAATTTTTTGATGATGTTGTTGGTGGCCAATCCTTTGGCCGACATTGTTATTTGCATCCATTTATCATGTAGCATTCAGTTAAATATGACACGTGATGTATTCATGATGTATTAAAATCGCTGTTGTTAAAAATAACAAAGGTATTCTGTGTCTTAGATCTTCTTTTATTCTTATTCTTAAATCAAAAGAGTGAACAGGGTGGTCTAGACTGTTCATTTAAATGGATACTAGATATAAAATGTAAACGGTACCAATTTTGATGCACCAGATACGCATTTTAACAAATAATGTTTCTTCAGTGACTCACAAGTCAGATATGTTGGAAATCCAAAATAAGAACAACAAAAATAAAACAAAATAAAGAAAATACAAAACAAAACAAAAATATAAACCAAAAAACAAAAAAAACAACCAAAACAAAAAACAAATACTGAAACAAAATCTGATGAATGAGGGGGATAATCCTTAATTTTTAAATGAATTTATTCATTTTATCACAACAAATTTTTATCCGCAATTTCATGCTAGCACTGAAGTACTTAGCTACTGGTGTGTTGGCTACTGTTTAATATGGATATCTATCTGAATTCCTCTTTTATACTTCTGATCTTTGTCCATTAAAAACAAGTACTATTTTTACTCATCGGAAAGTGCTGCACGATATGCCGTACAACCATTTTCGTGTTATTTGTTCCTCAGATCTGTTTAACGTCATTGCTTTCAGTAAGGGATTTTTTTCTGTCACGAATGTAACAGTTGAAATATATATTAGAATGTCCAAAAAAAAATTCCAGACACGCGACATGTATTTTTCGTACTATCGATGAAAAATACTGACAAATAAGTCGATGCGACAAGTATATCGACACTCTCCTTTGAAGTCAGCATTTCGTAAATTCTATGTTCGTTATAATGGTAAAACCTCTTGTTAGATCAAATGCTGTTCGATGTGTTTTTACTAATTATAAAGCCGTTCTTTACAAATTATTCTGTATACCTGAACAAGATAGAGGGTTCACGGGAGTGTCACTGATCAACAGGTGAAGCTTACTCCTCTTATATGTCCAGTGGTCCGTGATTCCTCTTCTCTTAATTTTGTATTCTTTATGAGATTTATGAATTTGATCACAGTTCGTTATCTCTAAGCCCACGGGCATAACTACACAGGCAGATACATTACATCGTATTGAGCGTTGTCTATACGACACCGTGTCTTGGATGCATGGCAATATATGTTGAAACTCAACACGGATAAGACCGAGGTCATTGTGTTCACACCCGGTCGTACTGCAAACATCATTAAAACATTTCAGTTGCAGTGGGTGACTCACAAATTAATACTTCAACCCTCGTTCGAAATCTTGGTGTCATGTTTGACTCAAAGATGGATATGAAGTTACAACTCTATTAGTAGATCTTACTACGCACATTTGCGGCAAATAGGCCACATCAGAAAATATTTAACAGCAGAATGTGAACTCCCAAGTTACATCAAGGTTATATTACTGTAACGCTCTCTTGGTTGGTATAACAAGAACAGCTTTGACCAAGTTCAAAACACTGCCGCACGTCTCATATTCAGGAACTCTCGTTACGACCACATCACTCCAATACTACGAGAACTACACTGGTTGCCTGTGCAGCATAGGGCATATCTTAAAGATACTTACTAATACTTACAAGGCCTTACATGATGAGTGACCAATCTGTATCAAACGATTACTAGAGGTATATAGACCTACCCGAAATGTTAGGTCTATACAACGATCGGTCACTCTAGTAGTTCCTGAAAGTCGAACTGTTGCGCACGGGGTGCTTCATGTCAACAGCTCCGAAACTGTGGAATGCCCTTCTAGAGCATGGGAGGGATTGTATATCAATGTGCATCTTCAAGAAGTCATTGAAAACACATTTTTCCTTCAAGTTTTCAGTAACAAGCCGCCATCAAGTTGAGATGGGGTTTTTATATATAGTTTTAATTCATCCTCACACACACACACACACACACACACACACACACAAATAAAAAAAAAAAAAATTTTTAAATACAAAAAAAAAAAAAATCAACATTATCTCATCATCTTTACTTTAATATGCCCTGAAACTGATGTTTTATATCTATTTAGCATATGTATTGTATCTTATGTTTATATCATTTTATTTCAATGTTTTATTTAATTGTTTTATGCACTGTAAAGCACCTTTGAGCATACAAATGTATGAAAAGGGTGCTATATAATTATGGTATTATTATTATTATTATCATTATTATTATTATTATTATTATCATTATTATTATTATTATTATTATCTCCACTTTTCAGGTCATAAATCTGTTTTATTGGTGTACTCTGGAGTCATTAGATTTCGTGGGGGCTAAAGTTTTCTTGATATCCCTACCTTCAGAATTTCAAACCACAGTGAAAAGCACACATATACAACATTTCGATATACGGAAACTATATCCACGAAATAACATTCCAAGGAAACTGTAAATATCAAAATCCACGAAAATTGAACCCAGTGAATTGAAGTGTTTCCGCAGAATGTAATGACGTTTTTGTATTATGCTATCTCCCAGATAATTAACGTTAAATTCTAACATTATATGAGTATTTTATTAAAGATATTCCACAATCAGAAATTCTGTGTGTCAACCAAGGCTTGATTTTTTTATTTCACGGACAGCCTTTCAAATCTCACCAGGATTTTTTTTGTAAATAATTAATAGGACTTTTAAGATATATCACTACATCATGGCATTTAAAACACTTGACGAACTGACGGACCTTTTATGATTCCACTAAAAGCATTAAATGGACAAAAGTGCTGATGCATTTTTGCACTAATTGTTTTTTCACAAAAGGAATCCCATTCCTTTGCATTTGTTCACACATCAGACAGTGAAGAAGTGTACTTGCAGCTAAATAAACCCCTCAAACAAATGTAAGGCGTATGGATATGCGATTTAAATACACTTCTTAAAAATTCTTCTTAAGAAATTGGCATGGTCAACAGTACGTTTCATTATGAATTATAGGGAGCATTTATGATATTTCAAATCTACTTTCAAATCATTTAAAATGTTTTAGAATCTACATTATATGACATGTTATGTTTATTACAAGATACAGTATCCTTATCATATGACGGTATGTTTATTGTAAGATAGATTATGTTTATCCTATGATATAGTATGTTTAATTCATGCTATGGTATGTTAATTATACGATGAATTTTGTTTATTATATGATATCGCCACTACATATATAAGAAGTGGCATGAATTGTGGATTCTTAAAAAGTTTTAAAGAACTTTTAGTAAATTTGAAATCACTAAATTTTTCTCAAAGCAACAACATTAAAATATATGATTTTACAACACTTTACAATGCCATGTCTCACGATCGATTAAATAATAGACTATTTGACATCATAAACTGTTGCTTCTTCAACAAAAATGGTAGAAGGAAATATTCATATCTAGTGATCAGTCATCCAAAAAATTATTTTGTTAAACACCACTCCGATTCCACGCACAAGTACTCTGATGTTGATATTAAAAAGATACTAGAATTCATTGACAGTATCTTCGTAGTCTTGGTAATAGGGTCTTTCAACTGTCTGTTGGAATCCCCATGGAAACGAATTGAGCTCCTTTTTAGCTGACCTGTTTCTTATGAAGCAGAATTCATTCCAAAGCTTCTACATGAGATGAAAAATTCCTCTTACTGTGACCTTCAATTCGACATTTGGCCTTTTCTTTTAGATATATCGACGGCGTTTTATCTATCAACATTTATCATTTTCATTCATATGTCGATTCGATATACCTCAATGAACTTGAAATAAAAGACATCAAAGTGCCTTTCACATCTGCTTCATACTTCTCTTATCTCTGTAGCAATATTCCATCCTATGATATCTATATCTCCTGATATATATATATGACTGATTCCATACGCAAAGAGCTTGTTCTACATATAATCACTTTTTAAATTGAGGCAGGACACTGACAAAGAAGTTGATACTACAGTGGTTTGTACCGTCTCGTCTAAAATCAGCATTTCCCAAATGTTATGGTCGTTATAACGATCTGGTTTGTCAGTACAACATTCCATTTGATTAAATACTGGCTGACGTGTTTCATACCAATTGTTAAGTCGTACTTGGTACACTGATTCTGACTGCGGATTACTCCGTTTACCTTATCAAGATATAGAGGACCTGGCGGGTGTGACCGGTCAACAGGGGATGCTTACTCCTCCTATACACCTGATCCCACCTCTTGTATGCCTGGGGTCCGTATTTACCCATCCCTCTTGTATTTTCTATAGAAATTACGAGATTGAATACTGTTCGTTGTCTTAGCCTTTTTATTATATGATGCATTATGTTTATTTTATGATATGATACAATGTTATCTTGTATAATATGGTATGTTTGTTATATGACATGGTATATTTCTTTTATGATACATACTGTTGTTTATATGATATGATATGTTTCTTCTATGACATGATGATGTCTAATTTTTTAATTTTTTTTTTCTGTTATAAATATAATCACTGTTGATTATCTTCACATTTTTTCTATAACGTGAAATGTTTATCATGCGATATGACATGATATATTTAACATATGATACGTATCCTTAACGTGACATATAGGTCTGAAGGTAGCGTGATTACTACAGAATGTTTGTTTGTTTGTTTTACGTCCCGTCGAGAATTTTTCACTCATATTGAGACGTCACCAGCTGTAGGTGAAGTACCACAAATTTAGACCTATGCCAACGCCTACCGTGACACGGGACCTCCGTTTTTAAGGTCATATCCGAAAGACCCGTGATTCTCACTTCTAAATGCCGAGCGTTTGGCGAAGGAGCAATCACTACCTATTTTTCGTCTTAGGTTTGACGCGGCCATGGCACGAGCGGGGCTCCAACTCACGACCTCCCGGTTACGAAGCGAACGCTCTAACCACTGAGCTACCGCGACCGGTATGTGATTACTACAATATATAAAGATTACTGTTACTGTTAATAATGGCTATGGGCAGATACTGAAAAAAAACTAACACAGGTACATACTTACAACGATACTGAAAAACACTAACACACATACACATAGAACGATACTGAAAAAAACTGACACCGATACACACTTAGAACGATACTGAAAAACACTAACACATATACAAATAGAACGATACTAACAGAAACTAACACAAATACACACTTAGAACGATTCTAACAAAACTAATACATGTACATACTTACAACGATACTGACAAAACTAACACACATACACACTTACAACGATACTGACAAAACTAACACAGATACACACGGGGCCTCCGTGGCCGAGTGGTTAGAGCATCGGGCTCAAAATCACAAAGCCTCTCACCTCTGTCGGCGCATGTTCGAATCTCGGCCGCGGCGTTATGTGAGCAAGTTTGCCAGTTTACTTGCGGAAGGTCGGTGGTCTCTTTCCAGGTACCTGTATCTGGGTTCTCTCCTCCACCAACAAAAACTGGACGCCACCAGATAACTGAAAAATTATTGAGTGTGGCGGAAAGCAATAAATAATCAATCAATCAATCAATCACAGATACACACTTAGAACGATACTGACAAAACTAGGACAGATACACACTTAGAACAGTACTGGAAAAAAACTAGAACAGATACACACTTAGAACGTTTGAAACTGATTTCCCCATCTGATTTTATGTTACGAAGATACTGTATAAGAGCCCTGGGAGTTGTCTTTCTTTACCGCTGTGATACACTACTTAAATTGGCGAGCTTTGAGAACATTTCTTGTCATGAAGCACTTGTTATGGCATGATAAATGATTAAATACAGTGACGGAATGTGTAGGGTTGTCCGTAAATTAATTACGAATATCTGAAGACATATATACCTTACGTTTGATCGTAAGACGTTTCCTTTCAATGAATATAAATCAACAGATGATCAGAATAAAATTTCCTCATTTTTCCACAACGTACAGAAAATATATGTATTTTTCCAAAAAATATTATTGGTAGAAAAAGGAAAACTAGACATTTTCTATGTCCGAGAAAGCTTTTTCTGTCTCCCCAAAAGACAACAAGCTGTATTTTAATGATTCTATGATTTTCTCACAAAAAATAAAGTTTGGAAAATGATAGTATGATTCTGTCAATTCGTCCTTGAAATGCTTCTTTCTGCAAAGTTTTATTTTCGGTCCAAGCAACTCATCCTGTGAATTGAAATAGACGCTGTCCTTTGCCGTCCTGGAGGTTCAAGGTAAGAAGATTTATGTGTAGATTTTTATCTTTGTGGTCAACATAAATCATCATCTCATACCTTTCAAAATCATTTTTCTTCATATGGTATATCATACTATTGTCAAGTGATTCATTTAATTCGAGGTAAAATTATAGATGGGGATTCGTGATGCACATTACCTTTCCACAAAAATAATCATGCGTATCAACATTTTCAAGGATGAAGTGAAACCAATTTGTAGAACGAAGTGACTGGCTGCGATGCACAATAAATCTTTTCTAAAACATTATTTTTTTAAAATTTAAACAATATCTTATTATGTTGAAATCATAATTGGATTAGACAGCAGACATTGCCTATGTAAGCCCTCCCCATACAATATACATAGTCAAGGTCATACAGATAGAGAAATATTTGATTACATATTTGTATAATTACAGATTAATAGTGACAATGAAACATTATAATAATATTGGATTAAATCCATTAGAAATTATGTCGGTCACTTGTAATTGAATTTCCATTTCTTTTTAGCCGCGTGGGGATTCGGGTTGCTAGAATAGATCCTCAGATCCTCAGTACTCCTTTGCTTGTCGTAAGAGGCGACTAAATGGTGTGGTCCTTCGGATGAGACAGCAAAACAGAGGCCCCGTTTCACGATAAAGATCAATCCCTGCTCAAAGGCAATAAGCGCGGAGCATAGGCCTAAATTATGCAGCCCTTCACTGGCAATGGTGACGTCTCCATATCAGCGAAAAATTCTCCAGCGGGACGTAAACAATATATAATCAATCAATTAAACCCATTTCTGTTTTGACAAAAATCACCTGGCGCTATCAAACTTATACCTAAGAGATCAATAATTCTTTGTTATCGCCCGGAACTTATTAAGTCTTCTGAGACAGATTTTGACTGCTGCAACAGACCAGATTTACTCGAAAGTCCCTGCAGTAAATAAATAAAACAAAATAAATTATAGTCATTTGTAAAGTCGGATATAAATAATCACAACCAAAATAATTAGCTGTGAACTAGCTATTATTCAGTTATGGTACAACGCGCTGCATTGAACTGCAATGTAAAATCAGGACAAGAATACGTATGTTTCTTTTCCCAGGAGTTACCGTACGTAGGTTTCTGAAGGGAAAAGAGATCTGTGAGCGACAATTAACTTTAACAAGGATCGGGTTTCCATAAATCGTGACGTAGCATCCAGTTTCATTCCAAACGAAATATAATGTGCTGATCAACGGGGCATTCCTACAGTAGAAGGGGAAGGACTCATTTTAATGTAGAAAAAATGCTCAAAAGAGACATAGGTGATGCAACTTCCGTATCCCCTCTCTCTAGTCTCACAACTGAATTATGTATAGAATATACTTTCAAAAGGTCACCAAAACGGTCAACTATTACTTAATTAGAATCCTGTCTAATAAATGAAATATCTTACATATACATATATTGTTGTCCCCATAGTACCTGTACATATATTCTTTCTGACGTGTTTCTTACAATTCTTAGTCCATTCTTTACACATAGATTTTGACTACGGATTATTCGTTTACCTGATCAAGATATAGCGCCCACGGCGGATGTGACCGGTCCACAGGGGATGCTTGCTTCTCCTAGGCACCTGATCACAAGAATGTAGTGGTATAAATTTGTATAATTGTCTCAGATGATGTAATAGAAAGGGGCGATAATTACGTCATTTATTATTTATTCCGATATTTGCGTGTTTACCTGAATGTTTTGGAAAAGCAAAGAAAATGGGTTTTAATGAACTTCAAAATTTATATTCACCCTACTTGACCTTTGAAATGAATGAACAATTGAAGATAACAAATAGTGAACGATCTTATAAATCCCACAAAAAATACAAAATTAAGAGTAGAACAAACACGAACCCTTCAACATGCCAGATGTAGAATCAGCCGTGTGCCCTATATCTTGAACGATATGATGAATGAATGATTCAAGTCAAAAAAAAAAAAAAAGCACAAAATTTGCACACACCGTCAGAATGCAATCGGAGAGGACGTCTGATGTCTATGATGAACGTGATTTAAATGATCTTGAAAATGTCTTTATGAAAATAGGCATTTTTTTTAAAATTTGTATTACGTAGAAATCTGGAGAAAATTTTAGTCACACATAAAAAACTCGATTGTCTTCATTTAAAACATACACTATTGATACACTGTGATAGAGCCGGCTGTTAACCCTTTTGTCAGGTTGAATATTCAACTTTTCTGTTCACTGACCTCAAAACCGGAAAAGAAAACAATGACATTAAAACATTCTATACACGTGTTGTGATGTACCGAAGTGGCACCGTCCATTCTAATGATGAGAGGAAGCCTCTAACTCACGTGGACATGAAACATTGCCTTGTAGAATAGACATGTTTTCTGAATACAGTAGATCTAATCTCTTACCTACACATTTGTTTCGAAAATGAATACATCCTGTCAACTTTTTTGTAAGAGTTGAAACATTTATAATCGATTTATACTGACTTTCTACAGCAAAGTAACCACTATTTCTTTGCTCGTCTACTTATTGCATATCCACAGAACCTTATGAAATTATAATATATGATATATTTATCATATTACAAGGTATATTCAAATATATGACATATTTATTTTATGACATGGGTGTTTATTACTTTACGCGTAGATAAAATATCGTATGATAGAATACGAAATTTTGTTTAGAATGTAAACGTGAAGATAACAATATTCAATGTCGTAATTCCTATAAGAAATACAAATGAGAGAGATTGGCAAACACGGACCACTGGATATACCAGAGCTGGGATCAGGTGTCTAGGAGGAGTAAGCATCCCCTGTTGACCGATCACACCCGCCGTGAGCCCTACATCCCGATCAGGTAAACGGAGCAATCCGTAGTCGGTATTAGTGTGTCAAGAACGGCCCGACAATTGGTATGAAACGCATCAGACAGCATTTGACCTAGTGGAAAGTTCTACTGGCAAACTAGATCGTTATAAGGACCATAAAAAATGCAAATTGCTGACTTTAGACGAAATTGTACAAACCCCAGTAATATGATTTTTAGATATATGTCATGGTATGTTTATTATATGACATATTAATTATATATGCCTAGGCACCTGATCCCACCTCTGGTATGACCAGGGGTCCGTGTTTGCCCATCCGTCTGATTTGTATTTTCTATAGGAATTACGAGATTGAATACTGTTAGTTATCTTGACCTTTTCATATGGTATATTTATTATACGACATGGTTTATTATTTTATATAGTATGTTTATTGTATTATATTTTTTTCGTATATTATGCTAAAATATATTCTATGTTTAGAATATGATTTCTGTGTATCGTATGACATGGTATGTCAGTATATCATGGAGAATGCTTACTCCTCCTAGGCACCCGATGCCAACTTTTGTATCTCCAAACTTATTTTGTTTTCCTTATAGGAGTTATCAGATTGATCACTGTTCGTTATCTGCACCTTTTCATGATTCGATATCTTTATTATATGACATGGTATACTTATCGTATATGTTTTGCGTATTATATTATACGGTTTGTTTAATTTATGATATGTTTATCATATGATATGGTATATTTACAATATGACATGGTTTATTAAATGATATATTAAATGATATATTCATTAAATGATGTGATGTTTTATTTAATTGTATATGCCCGTGGGGATCAGGGTTCTTAGAATAGATCCTCAGTACCCCTTGCTTGTCGTAAGAGGCGACTAAATGGGGCGGTACTTCGGATGAGACCGTAAAAACGGAGGCCCCGTGTCACAGCAGGTGTGGAACGTAAAAGATCCCTCCCTGCTCAAAAGCCATAAGCGCCAAGCATAGGCCTAAATTTGCAGCCCTTCACCGGCAATGGTGACGTTTCCATATGAGTGAAAGATTCTCGAGCGGGGCGTTAAGCAATATTTAATCAATCAATCATTTTATTGTATACTATATTTATTATATGACATGCTATGTTTATTATATGATATGTATCATTAAAGTGACATGTGGGTCTGAAGGGCAGTGTGATTAATACATTATGAAATTGTGCAAAGAATATTGTCACTGATGGTTATCAGTAGATACTGGGAAAACTTACACAGACACACATCTAGAACACTTGAAACTAATTTCCCCTTCTTTTGTGTTACAAAGATACAGAAGAGAAGACTGGGAGTTGTCTTTCGTTGACGCTGTGGTACAGTAATTGCATTGGCGATCTTCCAAAGCATATCTTATCTTGAAGCATATCGAAAGACATTAAAGCATTGAAAGTATGTGAATTGTTGTCTTTAAATTGTTTCATTTTTAAATCAAATCTACGAATATCTCAAGAAGGGTGTATCTTTAATTTTTGTCTTTTTCCTTTCCGTAATATAGATCACCAGATGACCAGAATTAGAAGATCATATATTTGAATTTTAAAGATATTTTATTGGTAGAAGAAGGAAAGCTAGATATTTTAAATGTAACAGGAAGGTCCTTTCTCTCCCCAAATGACAACATACGTCAGATTATATTTCAATGATCACAGACACTCTCCAGCAATATCCTATTGGATTATATTACTGAAATTTGAACTTCAGGTTTTGGGGATTACATAAGTTATACCGATAGGTGTTAATTGGTGCATAATTGAATAGTTGCAAATACCGTCAGTTGCAGCTTGTATTGCTTTAATCTGAAGCTTTTAAGGGAGGGAGGGGGTGCACACCCTAAAGTACGCCACTGATCTTTAAGCAAATTAGAGTTTCTCTCTTGGAAGCGTTGGGTGTCATCATGTACTTAATGTCATTTGGAACAGTAGTCTGAGTCTGGGTTATCGTTCCTGCACTTTCAGGGCCGATTGATGCACAGCAACGAAATTGATTCTGATTGTGGTTGATTTGATTGATGTATCTGCAAGTTTTTTTTAAAAATATAACGCGAACACGAAAAGCAAAGAAGAATGTCTAACCAATGCATTGCTATCAGAGAGATGGTCAAACACGGACGCCTGGACATACCAGAGCTGGGATCAGGTGCCTAGGAGTATATACACATTCAATGTTTGACTTGATGTGAGTGAAAAATCAAGCGAAGTTTGAACCAGGTGAGGCAGAAGACGTGAAAACAATTGCATGCCTTCAATGTCTGTAATCATTGATAGCGTATTCTTACTACTACGTGACAGAGACGAAAAATTGCGTATATGGGTAATCTTTAATGCATATTTACAAAATATAAGTAGAAAAAAATTAGTCTGTCTATTTCAAATCAGAAAAAAAACTAAAGAGATAAAATGGTGGTGGATTTTGTAGTGGAATGATCATGATCCATGCCCCAAGTGCCTGCGCCAATGATTGTATGATTTTATCACAAATGAAAAAAAAAGTTTGAATTATTATTTTGTCATCTCGTCCTTCCAAGACCTGAGAAACGTATAATTTTCTGTCTAAGCAAATCATCATATGAATTGCATAGAGAGGTCTCTTGCTGTCCTGGAGGTCTAAGATAACAAGGCTAATCTGTAGGTTTTGATTTTTGTGGTCAGGATAAATCACACAGCTGGTTATATCCAGCAAGCTTTCAAATAGAAATCTTCACAAGACCATCAAATGTATTACATAGTAATGTTAAGTGATTCATTAATCTCGGGGCAGTTTTAAAGCTAGGAATTCGTATTGGGCATTTCTTTTCCACTATATTTGTCATGTGTATCAACGTCCTGCCACACACTATAAAGAATTGTTAAAATAATAAAACGATCAAGTGCAGATACCAAACCGTGAATAATCTGATAAATCCCATAAAGAATACAGCATTAGGAGTCGTACAAACACAAAGCCCCTGGACATACCAGATGTAGGACCAGGTGCCTCAGATAATAATATTTCCATGTTCTGTTGGTATCTTTTAAAATCGTAATCGTAAAACTGATTCTAGATATTTAAAAAAAATGCTTGCGATTTGCGAACGCCATGCAATCAGAAAAAGTAGTTTGGTATTTATGATTATTTACGTTTTGTTGAAAATTTTGTTATGAAAATAGACATTTTTGTTTTCATGAAAATCTGGAGAAAATTAGTCATCCCTAAGGAACACAAATGTCTGGATTTAAAACATAGATTATTGATAGATTGTGTATGTCAAAGAGCACGCTGTTAACACGACCCTTCAAGTCATGTAAATAGATGTTTTAACTTCCCTGTTCAGTGACCTGACAAGAAAACAACAACATAAATTCTTCCCGAACACCTGTATCATTGAACAAACTGGAAACATTACCTCTTGATACTACTTAAGGCCTTAAGTACGAAATCCCACTTCTGACACAAATGAAAAGGAGAAGATAACGAACAGTGGTCAATCTCACAACTGCTATAAGGAATAAATAATAGAAAGTTGGGCAAACACGGACACCTAGACATACCAGAGGTGGGTCCGGTGCCTAGGAGGAGTAAGCATTCCCTGTCACAATCGCCTTGAGCCCTATACTTTGATCAGGTAAACAGGGCAATCCGCAGTCATAATCAGTGTGCCAACAACGGCCTAACAATAGGTATGAAACACAACCAGGGCCGTAGGAACCGGGGGGGGGGGGGGCAGGGGGGGGCCTGTCCCCCCCCCCCCCCACTTTTTTGTCGATAAAAAAATTACATATATATAAATTGATTTGCTGTTTTACGTCCCATAAAAATATTTTTCATATAAATACAGAGACGTCACCAAACGGATGAAATGCTTAAAAAAATAAGGCTATAAATCATAAATGCTCGGCGTTTAGGGCCTTTGAGCTAATTAAGCAGGGGATATCTTTATCGTTGTACAGTGAGTGACGCCTGCTGTAACACAGGGATCGGGGTTTGTAGCCTCTTGCGACTTGAAAGGGCATGCGGAGGACCTATTCTAGCCCGGTCGGATCCCCATTAAATCACGTCTTACGGGACGCAAGGGGATGCCGAGAACCTATACTAACCGGGATACTCACGGGTATCTGTCGCTTAAAAGTTGGTGTTATTTTACTTGTCATACCTACTGCAACTCCTCTAAATACCGAGCTCTAGCGAAGGAGCAATCACTACAATTAGGTTTGAGCGGGGCTCTCAACTCAGAAGATTATTTTTTCTCAAATATCCTAGCCACTTACCGAGAGGATCCGGGGTTAGAATAGATCCTCCACATCCCCTCGTGTTTCGTAAGAAGCGACAAAATGGGGTGGTCCTTCGGATGAGACAGGAAAAACCGAGGTCCCGTGTCACAGCACGATAAAGATCCCTCCCTGCTCAAAGGACCTGAACGCCGTGCATAGGCCTAAATTGCAGCCTTATTCTTGAGCGGGGCATAAAGCCATGAATAATCAACCAATCAACCTAGCCATTTACCTAACTTGGACTGATAATTTACAATTGTAAAACAAATTTAAACTTTGCTCCACCTCCAAATTAATTATATTACTGCTTCGTTGGCACCGATCACGGTGGCTCAGTGGTAGAGCTCTCGCCTCGTGAACGGAAGGTCGTGAGTTCGAGCCCCGCTCGGGCCGGCCGCGTCAAACCTAAGACGTTAAAATAGGTAGTGATTGCTCCTTCGCCAAGAGCTCGGCATTACGAAGTGAGAGTCACGGGTCTTTCGGATGGGACCTTATAAACGGAGGTCCCGTGTCGCAGCAGGTGTGGCACGTTAAAGAACCCTCACTGCTAAAAGCCATTAGTGCTAAGCATAGGTCTAAATTTGCAGCCCCGTCACCGGTAATAGTGACAGTCGCCGGATAGCTGAAAAATTGCTCAGGCGACTATAAATAAAACAAACAAACAAACAAGGCTTCGTTGGATGGTGATTTATTATTTTACGTCCCGCTCAAGAGTTTTTCACCTATGTGGAGACGTTACCAATACCCGAAAATTCATTTGCTGTGGAGACACGGTGCACAAATTCATCTACCAAGGATTTTTCGCTGCAAGTATATAATGACCTTTAGTGATTTTAATAAGTTAAAGCAACTGCCAGCATCGGATAGATGAAAATTTTGCTCAGGCTGCTGTTAACAAACTGAAACCAGTAACCTCGAATTTTATCACATGACCTTGACGAAATATTGTTTGTAATTGCAGTATATTTCACTGACCTTGGGTTGTAAAAAATTGTGTGACGTCAAGGGAAAGTCACTTGACTTCACACAATTTTAGACGGGTATATTTTGCATTCTGAGAATTTGGATAAAACAACACCTGAGTTTTTGAACGTTTCCATAACCACAGTGACACAGCGATCGCACTCGCTGTCGGATTTCACTTATTCGCTTGAACGCACGGCTCACGTGATATTTTCCACATACATATTTTGTTTGTATTTCATATCTTCTTTGTTGTATGCAAGGTTCTTCAGCATGTCTGATCAAGAGAGAATATCCTTTTTCTCCAAAATCCAGGGGGAATTGTCTAATGTAACCAAAAAAGGTTGGCAGGCCCTTGTTTTTTATGTAAGTTTGAAAAAACAGAGCGTGTTATCTAGAAGCGAACTCCCAACTGTCGCTCCTTCACGAAGCAGTTGCAAAGAAGATCAGGTATCTCTTAGGTTATATCCCTCTGATGCTCCAACAGACCTCATTCCTGTAGAAGTCTACGGAGACGGAAATTGTTTATTCCGGTCCATTTCCTTACTGTTGTTTGGCCACGAACAGTTCTATGTGGAGATGAGAGTTAGGGCCACTTTTGAACTTGTGTCCAATTTTCCTGAGTACATGAAAGAGCAGACTTTGACATCAATGTCTTCCAACACAGTCTCATTACAATATATCATGGAAACTTCCTGTTCCAATGATTGTTATGTAAATGGAAGTTATTCTAAATCACTTCAAAATGAAATCTTGAAATCTGCTAAATCTGGGGAGTATGCATCCCTCATTCACATTTATGCAATGGCAAATTCCATCAAATGCCAAATTAGCAGCATCTTTCCAAATATTGAGAATCCTACTATCGACAGAAACGCTCACAATCAGACAATAACGCCTGTCAACTCACCCTTCAAAATGACCTTACCTTTGATGTGGACACATACTTCTAACCACGCCACATTAAACTGGACACCAAACTATTTCGTTGCCTGCTTTAAGCGGGAATCAACACGAGCAGCTGCCACTGACTCCACTTCTTTTTCACAAAAGACAACTCCATCTGCACGCAAAGCATCTCCAATAGTGACTCCAATCCCACATAAGGATAGTACTACGTCTTCAATGGATGCAACATCAGACGATTACGACATACCCCCATCTGCACCAAAAAAGCCAAAGCACGATGATATGTCCACCACTTTATGGGAAACGCCTAACATTGGGGACAAGCCTTTCCAACTTATGCATAAAAAATTTCCTTCGTCTCTGTTTGGGGGTAGAATGCGGTGTTTTGTAGGGTCGTGGTTTGACAAATAGGATTGGTTACATTATGATGAAGAGTCAGATAAGGCATACTGTTTCATGTGTATCAAAGCCTACCATGAAAAAACAATATCAGGCCAGCTGTTTGAGAAAACGTTTATATCTTCAGGGTTTAGAAACTGGAAAAAGGCAACCAACAAGTTTGCAGACCATGAAAAAAGCAAATGCCACAAAGAGGCGAAAGAAAGGTCTTTTGAGTTGCCAAAAACAACCAAAGACATTGGAGAGTCACTGTCGTCCCAAATGGAAAAAGATAAAGAGGGAAACAGGACAAATTTGCTGAAAATTATTTCCATCCTCAAGTTCCTTGGTAGACAGTCAATCCCTATTCGAGGAGACGGAAACGAAGCTGATTCTAATTTCCACCAGCTTCTTTTACTCAAGGCTGAAAATGACGAGGAGTTGAAGGAGTGGATGCACCGTAAAGCCAACAAATACACGTCCCCGATTATTCAGAATGAACTGATCAAGATAATGGGTATGCATGTTCTTAGAAAAATTACAGAGCCAATTACATATGCCCCTTTTTTCTCTCTGATGGCAGATGAAACCACAGATATATCGAACAAAGAACAATTGGTCATTTGTTTCAGATGGGTTGACGAAAATTTCATACCGCATGAAGAATTTGTTGGTCTTTACGAAATTGAAAACATCGAGGCAAATACAATATTTTCGTCAATCCAAGACACTCTGAGAAGATTAAAACTTCCATTAACAAAGATCAGAGGCCAGTGCTACGATATGGGTGCATCTATGGCTGGTGTCAAGAATGGCGTTGCGGCTCAGATAAGAAAAATAGAACCTCGAGCAAACTACACGCACTGCTACGGTCATGCTCTTAGTCTCGCTTGCTCGGATTCCGTTCGAAAATGCAAAATTCTCAGGGAAGCATTAGACGTCACAAAAGAAATTACCAAATTGATTAAAGAATCCCCGAGACGAGAGGCGATATTCCGGCGTATCAAATCTGCTGACAACATTGAAAAGTCATCTCCAGGAATCCGTGTATTATGCCCAACTAGATGGAAAGTTAAGGCCGATGCGTTCAAGTCCATCATTTCCAACTATTGTACGTTGCAGGAGGTGTGGGATGAATCCTTGGAATATGTAAAGGATCTTGAAATGAAGGGGCGAATAAGGGGAGTGGCCACATATATGAAAAGGTTTGATTATTTGTTTGGGATCTCACTTGCACAGGAGCTGTTCCAACACTGTGACAACTTAAGCAAGGCTTTACAGACTGAGAAATTGTCTGCTGCTGGTGGTCAAAACATGGCAAAGTGTACACTTAACACACTACAGTTAATTCGATCAGATGCCGAATTTCAGAGTCTCTACGGGAAAGTGAAAGAACAAGCCGAATCTCTGAACATTGATGGGCCAAAGTTACCTCGTCAAAAGAAACTTCCAAAAAACTGGACGATGGTGCAGAGGGTTACCAGTTTTCTTCAGTTGAAGAAATGTATAGGTCCATATATTTTGAGGGATTTGATTTAATCATGAATGGCATCACTTCCCGCTTTGATCAGCCTGGATACAGGATATATGCTCATCTTGAGAAGCTTCAGGGTTGTGGATAACCACTCGCCCACTCGCCAATGCGAGTAATATTTGCTGTGGGCGATTACATTTAAATATTCGACTCGCCCATATGGCGACTGAATTTTTTTCTGAAACTTCTCATTGTTTACGATTTCCCTCTTGGATAACCTCGGTCGATTTCTCGTTAAATTAAATGTAATCAACAGAGGTGTGCCGAATGTCACTTTCTTTTTTAATATAAAGCGCTGTACTAGCCATGATTGTTTGTGCCGTGTGCAAAACATGTGTTGAGTACTTGTTTTGCACACGTTACGTCAAACATTTATGTGATCACGATTGTATCCACGTGTAAATAAAATGTGGCGTTATATCGAAGGAGTTTCCAAGCCTCAAAAGTCAGGATGTTAGTGAGAATGAAAGTGAGAGTGAAGAGAGTGTGTATGAACGAATAAGAGAGATGGAGATGGAATTTGAGGATGAATAACTTCAATAAAAAAGCTTTGAAGTGACTATATTTTTTTTTGTGGGCCCATAATTTCAATTGTGGGCCCGTAAACTTATAAAAGTCAGGGGCCCACATGGCCCCTAAGGTTACAAAAGTTAACCACATCCCTGTCCTGTTATCTGCAGCTTCCGGAAATGAGTATGAGGAGGATTTTGATGTTGTGTCAGAATTCTATGGATCGGATGTAGATCCATCAAAATTAAAGACCCAACTCCAAACACTTCGTGTGAATTTCCCAAAATGCAAATCCCCAAGTCTTGAAAGTGTCATAGAATTTGTTCAAGAAAACGGAGTTGTCCTTTTCTCTGAGGTTTCAATTCTCTTACAGCTGATACTTCTCATTCCAGCAACCAACGCTACAAGTGAACGGTCATTCAGCGTTCTTCGAAGGGTCAAGACATACCTCCGTTCCACAATGTCACAGCACAGACTTAATAATTTGCTGTTGATGTACATACATAGAAATGAGACTGATGCACTGAATCTTAAGGATGTTGCAAACGAATTCGTGTCTGGCAGCGAACACCGATTGTCAGTGTTTGGGAAGTGGAAATGAGAAATTGATCTCTTTCATCAAATTCGAGAACTTGGTATGAGAGTTACACGGCAAGAGTACGTAAAACAAAACTTCACTTTTCTCAAATTTTAAATTTTGCCCCCCCCCCCCCCCACTTTTGAATTGCTTCCTACGGGCCTGACAACAGATAGCATTAGATCGAATGGAAGGCTGTACTGGCAAACTAGATCGTTATAACGACCATAGCATTTGCTAAATGTTGACTTTAAACGAGACTGTTGAAACCCTGTAACATCAACATTCAATAGAGCATAGGACAGACTAAAAAATTATTTTGGTAAGTTTTTTTGTGAAACTGGCTACTGATTCTTCCACTTCATTTAGAAATGTACACGTTTTTCTTCCGTAGCCCTATCCTAGATAGTTTATGTTACATGTATTTTATGTAGAAATATCTTCTTGTGTAAAGCCCTACTAAGCGTACATATTCGTATGTACATGCATATTCTAAGATACTTTTGCCCGTCTTTTGGGAACCGTTCCATACATACATTGGACACTGTAATTGTAAAAAGAAAGGATTTCTGGATTCATGACCATAGTTAGGACGGAGTATCAAAATGTCAATATTTTTTTCTTATTCTTTTCAAGCGGGGACGTAAAATCAGGCAAACAAGGACATCAGTTTCCTATCACATCAATGAATGAATATTGAAGATAATGATGTTAAATCTCATAAATCCCATAAAGAATTAAGATTAGGGCAATGAAATAGCTGACGCCTATCAACTTATGATAAAATTAGGGCAATGAAATAGTTGACGCCTAACAACTTATGATAAAATCAGGGCAATGAAATAGCTGACGCCTACCTCTGTTTGCCTGATCAAGATATAGGGTTCATGACGGGTGTGACTGATGAACAGGTGATGCTTGCTCTTCTCAGGCACCTGATCGCACCTCCGCCGTGTCCAAGGTCCATGTTTGCCCTGCTTTCAATTCTGTATTTGTATGAGTTCTGATACTGCTCTTCACTTGTTTATATTTATGTCCTTATTCTGTAATAGTCATTCTTTAATTATAAAGAGAGGAACATTTCTCGTCAGTAGCGGTAAAAGAGGTGACACATTTCTTATTAATCTGAGGTTGCGGTAAAAGAAGTAACACATTTCCTATTAATCTAAGGTTGCGGTAAAAGAGGTGACACATTTCTTATTAATCTGAGGTTGAGGTAAAAAAAGTGACACATTTCTTATCAATATGAGATTGCGGTAAAAGAAGTGACACATTTATTAATCTAAGGTTATGGTAGAAGAAGTGACACATTTCTTATTAATCTGAGGTTACGGTAAAAGAAGTGACACATTTCTTATCAATCGGGGGTTGCGGTAAAAGAAGTGACACATTTATTAATCTGAGGTTGCAGCAAAGAAGTGACACATGTCTTATTAATCTGAGGTTGCTGTAAAAGAAGTGGCATTTCTTATTAATCTAAGGTTGTGGTAAAAGACGTGACACATTTCTTATTAATCATAGGTTGCTGTAAAAGAAGTGTATCACATTTCTCGTTGTTCTTACGTTGCTGTAAAAAGAGTGATACATTTCTTATTAGTCTTTAGGCTGCGTTATAATCAGTGACACATTTCTTATTAATATCTAAGTTGTGGTATAAGGAGTGACAAATCCCTCGTTATTCTTAGGTTGCGGTATAACGAGTGACACTTTGGGTTGCGGTCTACTTAGTGACACCTTTCTCATTAATCTTTAGGTTGCGATAAAAGAAGTGACACACCAGGACGTAGAAAGACGACAGGCTCCGTCAGGTCTCTGTGTTTATTACCCTGTTGACTTCACTGGTGTGACGTAATAAGTCATTGTTATGGAGGCACACTGGTACATGTATCAACCATTATGAATTCATTTAGTAGACATTTTGTAATCTTGATCAACTGGACAAAACGCTAGAAATAACACAGACCCCCATCCTTTTATTTAGCAATATTTACATTCCAATGTTTCGCCTTCGATTTTACCAGATTTAATGATAGTCATGTGCTCGTGAATGCGATGCAGTTGCAAACATTGCGAGTATGAATCTTGACAAATATCATACGTCTATTTTAACGGCTGGGAATTCCAACAGAAAATGAAAGTAGAATATAAATAAAAGAAATAATGTTTAGAGCATAGAATAATGAACTACAACGTTTCACGCCGGCTAGCGCGCTTCATAAAATATGCTGGCATGAAGCTGTGCAGTTCATACCCTCATGTATTTTCAAAAATGAATTTCATTTCTAATTAAAAGTATTACACAAAAACATGACTTCTACTTTTATATTTATTACTCAAAGAACCTTTACGTAGTAAGTGTTAACAAAATCCATCATCTGACAGAAGTAAACATGACATGGCGGAAGTGAGCGTTTCTTTATTGCAGCCTCAGGAAAACGGAAACAGTGCTTCCAGCTCGAACTCCGGTCCCGGATAATATTGTGTTTGGGGTAATGCATATCCGGTTCCGTAATACGAAGCCATTGCAAAAGCTGGAAGTAAATGTGTAAAAATTAACATACCAGCAATATGTAACTGTACTGAGAGTATAGTTCTACACATCGTATGTATCACTGGGTCTAATTCTCTCTGACGCCTCATTCCTTTCGATTATTAGGCATTTATTTACACACTGATTTTGACTACTGATTACTCCGTTTACCCGATCAAGATATAGAGCTCAAGGCGTATGTGACCGGTCAACAGGGGATGTTTACTCCCTCTAGGCACCTGATCGCACCTCTGGTGTGTCAAGGGATCCATGTTTTCCGTTCTCTTAATTTTATGATCTTTATCGGTTGATTGATTGTTGTTCAACAATTTTTCAGTTTTCTGGTGGCGTAGGTGGAGGAGAGAACCCAGGTACAATGTACCCGGGAAGAGACCACCGACCTTCCGAAAGTAAACTGGCAAACTTTCTCACAAATATCGGCGCGAGCGAGAATCGAACCCGCGCCGACTAGACGTGAGAGGCCTTGCGACTTTGAGCGCAATGCTCTAACCACTCGGCCACGGAGGCCCCCTGTTCTTTATAGGAGTTATGAGACTGATCACTGTTTGTTATCATCACTTGCCTTTTGTAAAAGTGCCAAGGTGTGCACCTTTATATGTATATAAATGATGACAGACCGACACTTCTTTAATTTTCATTTCTACGTGATTCAAACAATCTACTACTAAAGGCTGAATCTCAAGGTTGCTTTGTGTAAAAAGAAAAGAATGCATTACTTATTCACACGAGCTTGAAATTGACATGACAAGCGACCAGGTGATGTCATTAAGACTTGTTTCTTCACCGTGTTAACATTTGTTTACACGGTGCACTACAATGAATTTGAATTTTCGTAGTTTTGGAAAAGACCTAGATAGTTTAAGGAAGACCAAAACAGTTTTAGGAAGACTTGAATAATGCTAAAACATAAATTTGATTAAATATATACAAGACTCAAAGCTTTGCAATCATTGTAGCCAGATATATATTTACATACATGCATATAATTATCCAAAGAACCACGAGAAGTGCAGCTCACGAAACGACAGACATCAACAATACGGCAAATGATTTCATTCTTGTTTTTTTTTCCTAACATTTTGTATGAAGATCAATTCTGAGATGATATACCATGAAGACCAAACAGTTTTAAATTTTATTCTAAGCCTGCTAGTGAAGGCATGCATAAGATCTGTTTCACACAAAAAAAAATAATTAGACACCCTGATCATTTGAACGATTGATACAAAATGAGTTTTGTCAACACATAAGACAACACCGGTACCACCACGATCACAATTCCATCAACTCTAAAAGCCAACCCAGGCCACCATTTTCTCCCATCCACCAAGGTTCACTGTATTTAATTTCTGTGTTATTTTCTGGTTCTTCCTTGCTCTTTTCCTTTCGCCGCTTTTTATTTTTGTTTTTCCGGGTATTTTGTTTTCGATTAGATCTTGTTTTATTTTTACTTTCAGCCTCGATTTCAGTACCGCCACCATTGCTATTTTTGGACTTAGATAGTGCTGTACCTCCTTCGTCAGCGCATTCCAAGGTGCATTGCTTGTGATTCTCTTTGCAGCGACGAAAACAACTAAACAAAATCGTCCTGTTTTTGGCAATTGGAAATTTACAGTCATTGTAGCAGTGCAACTTTCTAGAATCACATTTGTCCAAACAGATGTCTCCCTTGGATGCACGTTTCTTATTTGGTGCTGCAGACACGCCGCAGAGGATGATGGCGAAAAACACACTCAAATGAAAGAGATGCCACATTGTGTTTGAAATTCTGTCTACAAACAGAAAATGTGTTATATAATTATATTATCCAAGCATTACAAAGCAACGTTCAACAGAGCACCAGCGAGAGCTTTTCTGATTGAAGTTATCATCTCTGATGCCATTTATACCATCTTCAAAAAATCTGCATAATATGAGGTTTATTTTAAAAACGAAAAAATCGACAAATCTGAACGGTTAGAGTACATAATTAAATTTGATTTATGGTTTTACATACAGAAATATAACCCTGTTAATTATGGAGGGTAATCTAAAGCTCATTAATTATATCAAAAGTATTTTATGTCCAATAAAGATGCGTGATACTTAGAAGTACTTATTTACCTTCCATCAACAACGTGTGTTAATTATTGGGCGTAGTAATACATAAAACGGGATTTCAAATAAAATTTATACATTTCACTCTTTTTGTCATCATAAAATCCAACCAGAATTGTTTTCACGTGTTTTCACCGCTTATGTGCTTAAATGGTGTACACAATTCTTTTAAAAATCGAATTAAAATTGTCAGCACCAAAACAGTGTTTCATTCACTATACGTGCCTCTTTTAAAAAGTTATTGTTTGAGAAGACTATGATTTTTTTATTTTCTCCTTTGGGAAGGTGGGACAAGTTGTTAAGTTCTTTTCTTATAAATGATTAAAGGATGTAAATGATATTCTTT
This sequence comes from Ostrea denselamellosa, assembly GCA_024699665.1. Taxonomy (NCBI): domain Eukaryota; kingdom Metazoa; phylum Mollusca; class Bivalvia; order Ostreida; family Ostreidae; genus Ostrea; species Ostrea denselamellosa. The sequence continues at coordinate 3,119,521 of JAMZEH010000006.1, read as the reverse complement.
TAACGAGCAACCACCGTCTGTATACAATATATTGGATCTCTCTCTCTCTCTCTCTCTCTCTCTCTCTCTCTCTCTCTCTCTCTCTCTCTCCTTGAGACGCCCTTGATTTGCATTTCAGCAAGAACAAATTCAGATTGGATCCTAATTTTCATTTTATTTTATCTATTTATGTTTTGGGGTGTGTTTGGTTACTTTGTATTTCAGAAAGAGCAATGTCAGATTGGATCCCAATTTTTATTTTTTATTTTATTTTATTTCTTTATTTATTTTTGCCTTGAGACGCACTTGATGAAAAACGAATTTAATACTTAAGATCAATATAGTTAATATGTTTTCAGTAATTTCGTATGCAAGTCAACAAGTAAGCTATTACGAGGCAAGATAATGTTTGTCACTGTGATAAAATTTGTGTAAAAAAAAAAAAAAAAAATGTAGAAAGACACCGCTCTGTATATATTCATTTATAGTGATTGGTGTTGCTGAATACAAAGCATTTTTATTCTATACTGATTGAAAATATATTGCTGATTCTGTGCGCAAACCTATACCTACTTTTGTCGTAGATGATGCCTTAATTAAGTCGCTAATTTGCAATATAAATTTAGATTAAGTCGCTAATTTAAGATATTAAATTAGATCAAGTTGCTAAATTAAAATATAAAAATCAAAATTTACACAACACTGATGTACTTAATTTTTTTTTCTACTGCTGTTCAAGTCTCAGTGTCTAAATGAATTGGACACTCTGTATTTAGAGTAATGGCGCACAGACTGTGTAACAGATTGACCTTAGTTCATTAAGGATCTAACTTTAGGAGATATGATTAATAAAGTGGTCTTTAATAGCCGAGACAATTTCTCAAGTATGGCAAAGATGTCTCTTTTGATCATTCATTTAAATTCTTTCAAATTGTATAATTTGAAATTACAATTTCATTTAAAACATAAAATTAGAATCATGAATAGTTTGGTATTCGCATTTCTGTCAGTCTTTTGTTTTTATAACATATTTTAAACATGTGGAGATTTTGTTTAAAAAATTTCAATAATGTAGCAATCTTCCTATACTTCATTAAAATGAAATTTAAATTACATTGTAATCAACAATAACCAAGAACTTAAGCCTAATTTCGAATCCAACTCACTCTTGAAATAATTTTATAAATAAAAAAAAATTTCAGTATATTTTTGCATTTACTTTTTCATATAAAAATAATCAGTTTTTTACAGCTGTGCGTGATATGTCATCAAACATTTGACTTATATCTATTTTCAGTTTTTGAAGTCTGGTCTGATTTTTTTTTTCAAAATGAGTTTCTTTGGATTCAATTCTTTTTTTATCAAACCATTCTTCAAATTCAAGAAAAATACAAAATTCATTTCTACTCACCGTAAGGAATATTTTGATTCAGTGTTTAATTCAAAATCTGCTTTAAATAGTCTGTGAAATTTACTCAGCAGCATGAAGGGTTACAGTCTGCATAATCTGATGTTAGGAGATCGAAACTCTCTGAACACTGAAAACCACGGTGTGCACGGAGGCCATTAAAAACGCTAATTGTCTCGTGATTAATAACGCTACTAATTACCGTAGGATTGTCTAAAACATAACATCATAATTTCTTTGATGTGTTAAGCAATGATTTCGTGTTGTAAAGCTGTGATGAATTCTCTTCCAGGTGACTTTGCCTCTTGACGAAATATTTTTAACAGAAGCAGATTTCTGCCATGTTTCTTTCCATACATTTCCTTGAGAAAAAAAAAATCATGTCGTTTATCAGGTGTTGAGCTATTTATAATAGTGACACATGATATCACTACTTACAGAGACTAGCGCTGAAACACTTGAGATTTATTTCAACTTGACCTTTGACATGCGCATGATTACCAAAGTGATTCAGACAACGAGACGTGATAATAACCTTGTCTGCAGCCATCAAAGTAATGACTACCTCGCTTCGCTGATCCCGGTACTTATCGTTAAGGAAGATAGAAATTTTTACAGAATATTTAACATGTGATTCAAGTGTTCCATATCACTTTTAATTTTAAAGAGACGACAGATTTAAGGAGTTTAATTACCATGGAGAACCTCGATCAATGGTTTAGTTTGTCTATGATTTCTATAACAAATTCAATTATTGTGCACGTGTCGCATTACGCCCCATGTTTATGATTTATGTAAATGTCAAAGTTCATTGGCCAGTAATTTGCATCACTACACTCATCTTTTTCTTCAATTTCTGCAGCTCTGTTTTCTTTTCTCTATTCCTTATGTGACAGGTTTGAATTCTGTAGAACGCCCTATTGTTCTATTTAAATTCCTTTTTTTTTTTATAAATATGTCATGAGCATTTTTATAAAAATTTCAAGACATCACCACTTCGCCATTAAAAATTTTTTTCTGATTTTTTTAAAAAAAAGAAAATCTAATTGTTTGATCTTCATTACACAACTGAGTTTTTCCCCCGGTTTTCTTAAGGTTTGTGAAGTAATTATCTTAATTTGATTGGATGAAGCTATGTCAGGCGCTTGTAGAAGGGGTCCGACCCACCACCCCTAGCGTGGTATAAGACAGCTACATAACTGTAGATCTATTGCAGCGGGGGGGGGGGGGGGGGGGAGAGAGAGAGAGAGAGAGAGAGAGAGAGAGAGAGAGAGAGAGAGAGATCAGATAGCTTCAGAGAACTCCTTTTTGAATTCATAAAATATTTTCCAACTACAGTTCCGTCCAAACATACTTCCAAATATTAAGGCTGCATGCGAACCGAAACATTACAGTCTCAAACTGTGACTATGTAAAGTTGCCTGGTAACCGTGACGCAGCCTTTATCTGAGAGTGAAGGACTAGAGCGGTCTAGAAAACATTCCAACATCTAGGCAGATAAAGAACATTAGACTAAATTGATTGATTGTTTGTTTTACGTCCCGTCGAGAATTTTTCACATATTGAGACGTCCCCAGCTTTAAGTGAAGTACCACAATTTTAGACCTATGCTTAGCGCTCAGAGCCGTAGCAGTGAGGGTTCTTTAACGTGCCAACGCCTATCGTGACACGGGACCTCCGTTTTGAAGGTCATATCCGAAAGACCCGTGATCCTCACTTCTAAATGCCGAGCGTTTGGCGAAGGAGCATTCACTACCTATTTTTCGTCTTAGGTAAAGATTAAGAAACGCCTTAATGTCATAAAGTACCGGGTTTTTGAAAGTTAAGGTCAAGTAAAGCATAATATTTATTTTATGTTTGAGGTTTGAACATATTTTATTGTTAAGATGCTTACAACAAAAGTTTAGACACAAGTAAAACCCAGAGCTCTCTCTCTCTCTCTCTCTCTCTCTCTCTGTGTGTGTGTGTGTGTGTGTGTGTGTGTGTGTGTGTGTGAGTGTGAGTGTGTGTAACAATATGACACAAAATAGTGTTCTATATCGAAGTACAATGAGGTCATTTCCACACAGTTTAAGAAATTCTTGTTACAATTACAGGTTAACATGGTATGTATAAATACAAAAGCAAACTCAAAAACGACCATATCGTATTTAAAATATCATTAGATATTCTGTTTGGTATATATCTGGAATTATTGGGCGTCTTTTATCTAATAGACAGAGGATGTAGATTCTAATTTAATAAAAAAGAGCAATAAAACAAATTCACAGTAAAACATTATCCTTAATGTTTGCTTAATTGTATGTAAGGTTTAGAATCACCATACCTTACTGCTCCTATCACTCTCTCTTTCTTTCTATCTCTCTTTATCTCTCTTACTCACTCTCTTTCTCTCTCTCTCTTTCTTTCTCTCTCTCTTATTGTACTGGAATCAAGCCAGCAGATATTTTTGGCTAATTTTCTTTGCAACTGTGAAGGTATGAATTAAAACACTGCCCGAGTCTTTGTGAACTTAATTCATTAGTTGCCGGGAGGCGAAACATGTCCTTAAAAATAAGATACAGTTCATCATTTTATATATATGTGTGTGTGTGTGTGTGTGTGTGTGTGTGTGTGTGTGTGTGTGTTTCTTTAGTTTACATTTAATCAGATAATAATGAACATTTTTAAAATTTTCACAACGAGAAATATATAAATTCTAAATTCATTATTAATATTTTAAACCATGATTTTAAAACAACTTTAATAAAACTATTGTACTCATACTTAAATAAGGATTTTAACAAAAGTTAGTGGGCGTTTTATAAATATCAATGTTGTAATTGAAGCGCTTCTCTCGTGATTTTAGGAATACGCCTTAATGCCGACTCTATGTCTTTCTTGATTATTTCCGCCGATGTCCTATGACTGTATCGTTTTAATGGTTGCCCGTCATGTGAGATCAGGAACTTCTCATAATTCCAACTGACGTCACTTCTACATACGGGCTGCCAGCTGATCTCGCTTAATTCTCGCGCGATTTGCCCATCGTCATCCTGAGGCAGTGGTTGTTTTACTTTAAGGTATTCATATATCGGGTGAGTTTGACTTCCGTTAATATCAACTTTGGAATAGATAATAAACTTTGGTTCAAATTTAACTCCCGGTCTCACATTTTGCAAGAATAAAGGGATTTCAGCGTTACTTAAAGGCTCTAGTTTTCCAAACTGGTTACAGGGAAATGCCATAACTACCAGACCTTTTGGTCCATACGCCATCATGAAGTCATTCAACTGAAAAAAAATTAATTTAATAAAAAAAATCAGTACCATAGGAAATTAAATACGAAAAAACACCAAAAAATGTTTTTGTTTTATAATTTTGCTTATATTCTATCTTTGTAAACAAAATTATTTGTATTTTACTTGTTGACAATAATAAATCTGTTATGTATAAATACGCTGTGTTAAAATGCTGTAATTTTAGCTGGCGCTTTTCGTACTATACATACTGTTAAATGTATGTCCCGTTTGCTTGACACCAATCTGATAAATACTGGAAAATGAAGTTACCTGCGTTAATTCATGTTTAGTATTTTTATCACAAGAGGCCATGTTGACCACAAGGGTCACTTTCCCATGATGCTTTTCAAAATGATCCATTTTCCCATTCGGCATGTTGGCAGACAATTCGTAAAACGACGACACAGATAAAATTGGAATCGGTTTGACGGCGATATTATTCCCGGTAGCAGTTGAAGTCTTTTTCCTCACCGACGGAGACCCGCCAGGGGAAGTCTGCGTGTTGTGTTTTCCAGTTCCTGTAGAAGATCCGGTCGTGTGTAGATTCCGGACGGACGGAGCCTGTAAGCTGTGAACGTGTTGTTTCTCCGCTGTTAAAACGGACGTCATGGCGGAACTGGCGCTACTGCACGAGACTTTACGACACCGGATTCCTCACACCTATCCGCGCACTTGTCATTATGAGTGAACTAATATCAGAAATATTCAAAAAGAACCTACCGCCCTTCAGATCAATATTATGTGTCTGATATCTACATGAGGCCCTCCAAGGGTTGCATCTACATTATATTTTTTCACTATCATTTTTAAAAGTAAAAATTTAATCGAATCCACTAATATTTGCAGTAAGTGACACACACTGAAATTTGGGGTTTTTAATTTATTTCAACTACATGAATCAAATGAAACAACCATAGTTCCCTTAAGGTCCTCCGACGTGACGTGCAGGGAATATTTGTTAAAGACGTGTTTGCGATTATTTGAGAGTTAAACATTAGCCCTAGCTTATACGATTAAACAAATTTGTGGACCATGCTTCGAGGAAGAGAATCTGTTATTGATTTAACTTGATACTAGAGGGGGAAAGCTCACAACTGACTGCTCGACAAAAATTCATCTATCAGTTCTAATATTGACTGATCATTTTCAAGTACGCTTTTAATTTCTTTGTTGCCTTTCAGATCAATATCCTGTACGTGGCGTATATCACTTCTAGCCTGGGATTAACACTAGATATCAATATTTTACTTTAAATTCCAGATAAAAGTCTACGGCTCTTATTGTTGGAGAAGTTTGTGTTATCTTGGATTATTCGGGGTCTTGTGTCGGTGAACAAAAAACATCACGCATATTAAAAAATCATTCATAAATAGGGAACTCGTTGGTCGGTTTCCACAACGTGCGCCCGGCTTATACGAGTAGTACTTGTATGGTGAATACCGGGCGGGTCGGCGGGCGGAAGTCCTCATATAGGGTACCTACTTTGTGTAAACAACTCTCCTCTTACAGCTTTGACTTGGCATCCTTCAGACCTTGTACAGTTGTTATAGACACATTAAAGATGTGCAAGTAACTTTTTGAATTTGCTCAGAATTTTTGAAAGAAAATTACGAATAGTTGAACTTTGTCCTTTTCTCTGCATGCTGTTGATAGATGGCACCTTCTTTGTGTATTCAACACCTCTCACAGGTTTCCCAGTAGACATTCCTCAAAATTCAACATGGTAGCAAATGAGTGATACTACTGTCTCCATCATAGACGACATGTTATAAAGCAACGTAGCCATTTCTATTCATGAGTAGATTTTTTAAAGGATACTGGCTACATGTACAAACGCAAATCGTACTTCTATTTTTTCAGTATTTCTGTAAAAAATGTGAATAAATATGCCAAAACAGGTAACAAAAAGCATCATTACACTCTGAATGAAGTCAAGTTGTTCAAATCTTAGTGTTGATTGGGTCGTTGGTTTCAGACACTGCGTCATTACCTGAACTATTGTTACACATTGATTAAAAATTGCTCAAGGTGCATTATGTTGATAAAGAAGTACTGTATCTAGAAATACTCTATAATAAGGAAACTTTCAAACACACCCCATTTTTGTCAAACAATTTAAAAGTTGTAACTCTTCAAAAGGAGGTAGAAAAAGTATGTGTGGTAGGGTTCATTCTGTCACTTATGGTAGTCATCTTCCTCGAAAAGTTTATCTCTTTGTGATCAATATCTGAAATGTGTATTATACTTATCTTATCTTCATACCTTTGAAAATGTCTTACTGTAAGTGTACATTTTTGCTGTAAATTTACACCTTTGCTGTAAATGTACATTATTACTGTCAACATACGTTTTTACGCGCGGTACTTATTTCTGCTAAGTCCACGCAATTTCATACCAGCTGGCCAAAAGTATGTAAGATATTTCCATGTAATCCATTTGCAACTTAGTGACATCACGTACCCGCGGACCAAACCAAAACAAATTATCCGCGAAATGAAAAGATTTTTATCACGCGTACACTCCCTCATCTGTACCTTAACACGGACTCAGTTTGGTTCTATTCTTGAAATTCTAGTAGGTACGCATACGCACAGACTCTCGCACTACTTGCATAACTGGTTACAGGACGGGTCGTTTCCCGATAAATCGGCATTGAAAAAGGTCGCCAGGAGCTTTGTCGTATCACGTGTCAGCGTCGGAAGCGTTCAGTCTGTGATCTTGACTACTCTTTCTTTCGACTTATTTTCGACAATACAGACCCATCATCATTTTGGAAAATGCCTTGAAATTGTCATGAAATGAATTGGTGTAAATTAATTTGCAAACTGAGCTCATATATCTGGAAACAACGAAACGCACGTTTGCTTACTGTGTCAAAACCCCCTTTACTATTGCATTTCTTCACGCCTCTTGCACTTGCCTGACCACTCAAGTGCAATGGTGGTATAATATCGGGTGCCATTGTTTCGTCACTCGGGTCAAGCGGTTTTTACTTCCGGAAGCGGGGAAGTAACTTCTGTCAAGTAAGTAGGCCGGATCGCCCGATAAATCTAGAGTGGGCACATGGAAAAAAAATGGCGGAAAATAGAGATAAACATTTTCTTGCTTGTGATTTATCCATTTTTCATACATTAAAATAGTTTAAAGTTGCAATTAACATAAGGTAGTGAGGTAAGAAGTGCGTTTTCTGTTTTGTATACGTGTGCTCCACCATACCATCAACTCTGCTTTTCTGTGGTAGTTACAGTTCGGTCTGACATGTTTTGTCCACAAAATATGTAAATAGAAAACTGATCATCAGTTATGATTTATAAACTGACATGTTTTGAAATCTGTTTTAAAGATATTCTTTGAAAAGTCCCTAATTTTTGTTTTTATATTTTGATAGAAATTTACCTGATTTCCGACTCGTTTCATCATGACATGCCGGGTCAAAAAGTCATGTGATAAAGTGAACCGGGTGTCCGTAACAAGTGCGCCCAAAATGATTTTTTTCGACATACAGCAGACAGCAGTTCTACGCCCTTACAGACGAGGATCTGTTTTGTTTCTACTTGGTCTGCAAACTTTTACCCACCTTTGTAATTCTGTAAATGTGGCCTTCCGCATGCTGAATTGCGGGCTCGTGTACAACAATGCAACTCTGTAAAACAATAGGAAGGTCTTCTTGGTAAGGGTCTCTGTGGCCGAGTGGTTAGAGCATTGCGCTCAAAATCATAAGGCCTCTCACCTCTAGTCGGCGCGGGTTCGATTCTCGCTCGCGCCGATATATGTGAGAAAATTTGTCAGTTTACATTTGGAAGGTCGGTGGTCTCTTCCCGGTACATTGTATCTGGGTTTCTCCTCCACCAATAAAATCTGAACGTTCCAGATAACTGGAAAAAAAAATTTGTTGAGTGTGTTTAAAAACAATAAGCAATCAATCTTGATAGGAGGGAGAGTTGAAGTTAATCAATTGATTCATGGGATTTCATATCAAAATACCCAAATCAAAACTACAGACAAGTTGCCTCTCATGAATCACTTTGTATTTTAGGGCCGAGAGTGCGTACCAGACTACGTGTTAAATATATCATACACCATAATAGACTGTGCAACACGTTATTTATAGTATGATATATAACATTTCTCAAAGTATGATATATAATATTTCTCAAAGTACAATATATAACATTTCTCAAAGTACAATATATAACATTTCTCAAAGTACAATATATAACAATTCTCAAAGTACAATATATAACAATTCTCAAAATATGATACATAGCATTCCGCAAAATATGACGTATAACATTTCTTATTGTATGATAAATAACATTTCTCAAACAATAACATATAACATTTCTCAAAGTATGATATAACATTTCTCAAAGTATGATATAACATTTCTCAAAGTATGATATATGCCATTTCTAAATAACCACCTCGGAGGTCAAACTTATCAATGTTTGTTTATGAGCATCGTTGTCTCCTATGCCGAATCATTTTATTAAATACAAAATAACCTGGTTTAGAGCTAAATATTTCAGTTAGGGACATTACCAAATACATTTTTACGAAATGATCAATTAAAGAAATAAAATAATGAAACAAAAAAATTATTTGTAAAATTTTATTGCACTCGACCAAAAAGAAGAGGGCTAACAGGTAATGTCACTGGATGACTAGATGACAAAGTCTTTATCAATCAATGTTTTAAAAAAATCACATCCATAACGTGTTTAATAAATCACAATTATCCGTTGTGAGAGAGAGAGAGAGAGAGAGAGAGAGAGAGAACAATCATTTGACCTACATTGTGAGGACGGAAATCTACCATAAGGATCTAACAATTTTATGACCGAAGCAGACGATAAAAAGATTTGGCAAACGAATCACTCATTTATTAAGTATTACACAGAAACATAAAGCGGTAGAATTTCTCATTTCGAATCTTCCTTGTAGCAAACTGTCAGCAAAATTACCTTCTTCAATGTCTTTGACCTTTTTCACATATAAATAAAGTTTAAACCTATCCAATGAGGAAATTCCGGATACATAGGACTTAAGTGCAAAAATGAAATGACCGATTCATTAAACGCCATATTGGGTTGAAAGGCGAACAACCTTCCGAACAAGTTCGCGAGCACTTTGGTGAACTCTGCCGTTCTGAGCGCTCGGACTATAGAGCACACCGGTATGCAAACGGATGTTGCTAAAACACGGAACGGAAACCAGAATGGAATTTAAGAATCAGAATGCTTAATGTAGCCTAAATAACACCTAACATCGGACAACTGCGCTTACATGTGGTAAAATAAATTTATTTTAATATTCTGCACCATTGATTGGTTCAGTTAAATGTTTGTATAAGTTTACAACACGTTTTACAATCTTGTAATTTCGGTACTGACATTGGTGTCAGCGAGCAGCAAGGTTTATATGCCCCCGCTCTCTCGTACCAATACGTCTTTAATGTACATGTATAATATTTATACATAATACTGTTCATGTATAACACAACGATCATTCATGATTTTTGAAGTCAACAAAGGGGACCTCCGTGGCCGAGTGGTTAGAGCATAGCGCTCAAAATCACAAGGCCTTTCACCTCTAGTCGCGCCGATACATGTGAGAAAGTTTGCCAGTTTACTTTCGGAAGGTTGGTGGTTGATTGATTGATTGGTTGTTTGCTCGTTTTGCGTCCCGTCGAGAATTTTTCACTCATATTGAGACGTCACCAGCTGTTGGTGAAGTACCACAAATTTAGTCCCATGCTTAGCGCTCAGGGCCGTAGCAGTGAGGGTTATTTAACGTGCCAACGCTTACCGTGACACGGGACCTCCGTTTGTAAGGTCATATCCGAAAGACCCGTGATTCTCACTTCTAAATGCCGAAAGTTTGGCGAAGGAGCAATCACTACCTATATTTGGGGCTTAAGTTTGACGCGGCCATGTCACGAGCGGCGCTCGAACTCACGACCTCCCGGTTACGAAGTGAACGCTCTAACCACTGAGCTACTGCCACTGGTCGGTGGTCTCTTCCCGGGTACATTGTATCTGGATTCTCTCCTCCACCTGTAAAAACCTGGACGCCACCAAAGTGTGACAAAAACAACAAACAAACAATCAATCAATCAAGTAAACAAATTAAACATCTTGTGCTTGATTTGATACTTTTTAATTAACAGAGACCGAGTAATCCCAACACTCCAATATCAAATAAGATAAAACTTCTAACAGTTTATTTCTAATACAACTACTAGTATCTTATTATTTCGATTAATAATGAGATGACCTTTTAATTCAATTCAAACATAAATTCTCTTTTGATTTTACAAAATGCTGACTTCCTCGTAATATTATTGCATACAATATTTTAGATTTTCCGCTCCGTTCCGCTTTCCGTTCTGCTCTCCGTCCCGCGATTTAGAAACACCCAATGCATACACGCCCACCATTTCAGGTGTAAGGGAAATAACTGCAAAATTGTAAGCCATAGCATAGCTCCACCAAAACTCAAACCCTCTCTCTCTCTCTCTCTCTCTCTCTCTCTCTCTCTCTCTCTCTCTCTCTCTCTCTCAATATATATAATATTGATCGATCAAACGAATTGGGATATGCGCAAAAAAGAACAAACTACTCCATTACTTTCTGTATGAGCGTATATAAATTTCTAAGCGATTTCGAAGGGCAGTTAATTCTGTACTTAGAAACTACCATTTAGTATAATATATGTTAAATTAATGGAAAAGATGCTTATGATTTGTATTCCGTGTTATATATTAGAATAAAAGCAAATACAATGAGTACAGCCTATCATGTTTTGTCGTTCAGTTAGTGTATTTAACTTTGCTGCAGACAGAGAAAGGTCTGATGTGTAAACGTATTGTTAGTTTGGCAATGCAAACAAAATCATTACAATTTACGAAAGGTTTGTAGAAGTTTGGATAAGGCACTTCATATATTTGAGGGGGGGGGGGGGTATTTTAATTAATTTTTGTTTGTTTGTTTGTTTGTTTTTTGGGGTTTTTTTTTTTTGGTTTGTTTTTTTTATTGTTGTTGTAGATATATGACTGTGCATTCCAACAATCACTTGAGTAATGGTAACCCAAAGTCTTCAGTGCCTTATTTCCGGAGTTTTAAAAGCTGATAAATTGTTGAAATTTCTAATTCTATACTATGTCAGTATTTATAATGCGCGGATATCCTAAATACAAGTGTTGTGGAAGTCAATAGTCTACTTAGTATAGGTCAAGAGACTTACACGAGTCTTCATTTGTTTTAATTTAACAAGGACCGGAAAAATTGCTTAGACCCACTTCATTTCGGTGGTCGGCATAACCTTATTATCAAATTCAATCTCTTTGTTCCCAAATCATCCCTACATTTCGGATATCAAAATGCCATTTTCTCAGTTATTGTTAATATCGTGGATCCTGATTAGCCTCGTTTCCGCACATTTGCCCCTGAATGATCCAAAAGTGGAGCGCTGTCCGAGAATTTGTCTCAACGAATCCAGTAACCTGGAAATTAGTAATCTGAAACAGCTGCTTAATCAGGAATCTCTAATTAGATTGTCTTTAATGAAGCAGGTATACTCTTTGGTCAGTGACATGATTGATCTTAAACAACGAATAGCCGGTGTTTTTGTGGAAGGACGGCAGTTTGAAGATAAGTTAGAGGCGATGGAAAAGACAATTGAGAATCTTAGAAGTGAAAATCAAATCCTGCGCATAGAACTGGAGCAGAAAAATATCATCGGTGCCCACGCAACGGAGTTCATGAATGTGACGAGGAATTTACTCCAAACAAACAGTTCAAACGCTGAAGGTTTGCCCACATTTTTTTTTATATCAATAAGCTTATCATATAACAGTTAATACAAATTAACATCATGGTAGCTAAATAAGAAGTAGCCCGATTCCCGTAGCCATGTGTTTAAGGCGCTTGACTCGCAACCGGAAGGTCCCAGATTTTAATCCCGACTGTCATTACACTTATGACGTTAAACGTAGATAGTGATATTTTCGCGTGCTGTCTGACGTCAGGGAGAAACGTCACGCTTCATTAAACATGGCTTCCATTGAATACTGTAATATGATTTAAAGTTGTCCTTTCCCAATCCCTGGTGACGTCAATATTTAAGACCAAGTTCTCGATTGGGTTGTTTGTTTGTTTTACGTCCCGTCAAGAATTTTTCACTCATATTCAGACGTCGCCATATATAAGTGAAGTACCACAAATTTAGACCTACTTTTAGCGCTTACGGCCGTAGCAGTGGGGGTTCTAACGCCTGCTGCGGCCGCCGTTTTTAAGGTCATGTCCAAAATAATTCTGAGTAGCGAGCGTTTGACAAAGGACCAATCGCTACCTATCATTATTCTTAGGTTTGACGCTGTCGTGGCCTGCGTGGGGCTCAAACTCATGACTTTCTGCTTACGAAGCGAACGCTCTACCACTGAGCTTCCGCGACCGGAAGTAAAACAAGGAATAAGTATCATTGTGGATATCAGGGACCTTTCGTTATACCTCCGTAATTCTGAAAACACAAGTTAAGGCCACTATCTATAAATATTTAAAAAAAAAATTGATGAAAATGGATACTAAATCTATGTTTATATAAGTAAAATAAATAATTATGCCGCATGTAATTTAATTTTCAATCACGATATGTCATTTATATCCAATTTGGTGTGAAAATTTTACTGGGAGGGGCAATTTATCCCAATTGTGAACATCATAGAAAATATACTACTCCTAAATATTCTAGGAATTTTATAGGCATACTAATTACATCGTGAATAAGTCAAATAATGTATATCATATCAACTCATGTATCCATGTTTAAAAAAAAATTGTTTCAATGTTTGTTCTGTCTGTCTGTTTGTTTGTTTGTTTTGGATATTTGGTTTTTGTTTTTGTTTTATGTTTGTTCGTTTGTTGTTTGGTCGGGGGTTTTTTTTGGGGGGGGGGGGGGGGTGCTTTCATTTTTGTTTTGTTTTGTGTTTTGCTTTGAACTTTTTTGTTTTTGTTTGTTTGTTTCTTTCTTTCTTTGTTTTTAGAATATCTCCTTAAGTAATACAGGGAATTGTTTTATGACTCCGGTCTCTGTAAATACTCCGGTCTCTGTAAATACTCCGGTCTCTGTAATTACTACGGTATCTGTAAATACCCCGGTCTCTGTAATTCCTACGGTATCTGTAAATACTCCGGTCTCTGTAAATACTCCGGTCTCTGTAATAACTACGGTCTCTGTAAATACTCCGGTCTCTGTAATTACTACGGTATCTGTAAATACTCCGGTCTCTGTAAATACTCCCGTCTCTGTAAATACTCCGGTCTCTGTAAATACTCCGGTCTCTGTAAATACCCCGGTCTCTGTAATTACTACGGTATCTGTAAATACTCCGGTCTCTGTAATTACTACGGTATCTGTAAATACTCCGGTCTCTGTAAATACTCCGGTATCTGTAAATACTCCGGTATCTGTAATTACTACGGTATCTGTAAATACTCCGGTCTCTGTAAATACTCCGGTCTCTGTAATTACTACGGTATCTGTAAATACCCCGGTCTCTGTAAATACTCCGGTATCTGTAAATACTCCGGTCTCTGTAATTACTACGGTATCTGTAAATACTCCGGTCTCTGTAAATACTCCGGTCTCTGTAATTACTACGGTATCTGTAAATACTCCGGTCTCTGTAAATACTCCGGTCTCTGTAATTACTACGGTATCTGTAAATACTCCGGTATCTGTAAATACTCCGGTATCTGTAATTACTACGGTATCTGTAATTACTACGGTATCTGTAAATACTCCGGTCTCTGTAAATACTCCGGTCTCTGTAATTACTACGGTATCTGTAAATACCCCGGTCTCTGTAAATACTCCGGTCTCTGTAAATACTCCGGTCTCTGTAATTACTACGGTATCTGTAATTACTACGGTACCTGTAAATACTCCGGTCTCTGTAAATACTCCAGTCTCTGTAATTACTACGGTATCTGTAAATACTCCGGTCTCTGTAATTACTACGGTATCTGTAAATACCCCGGTCTCTGTAAATACTCCGGTCTCTGTAAATACTCCGGTCTCTGTAATTACTACGGTATCTGTAAATACCCCGGTCTCTGTAAATACTCCGGTATCTGTAAATACCCCGGTCTCTGTAATTACTACGGTCTCTGTAAATACTCCGGTCTCTGTAATTACTACGGTCTCTGTAAATACCCCGGTCTCTGTAAATACTCCGGTCTCTGTAAATACTCCGGTCTCTGTAAATACTCCGGTCTCTGTAATTACTACGGTATCTGTAAATACCCCGGTCTCTGTAATTACTACGGTATCTGTAAATACTCCGGTCTCTGTAAATACTACGGTATCTGTAAATACTCCGGTCTCTGTAAATACTCCGGTCTCTGTAATTACTACGGTATCTGTAAATACTCCGGTCTCTGTAATTACTACGGTATCTGTAAATACTCCGGTCTCTGTAAATACTACGGTATCTGTAAATACTCCGGTCTCTGTAAATACTCCGGTCTCTGTAAATACTCCGGTCTCTGTAATTACTACGGTATCTGTAAATTTTCCGGTATCTGTAAATACTACGGTATCTGTAAATACTCCGGTCTCTGTAATTACTACGGTATCTGTAAATACTCCGGTCTCTGTAATTACTACGGTATCTGTAAATACTCCGGTCTCTGTAAATACTACGGTATCTGTAAATACTCCGGTCTCTGTAAATACTCCGGTCTCTGTAAATACTCCGGTCTCTGTAAATACTACGGTATCTGTAAATACTCCGGTCTCTGTAATTACTACGGTATCTGTAAATACCCCGGTCTCTGTAAATACTCCCGTCTCTGTAAATATCTGTAAATACTCCGGTCTCTGTAAATACTCCCGTCTCTGTAAATATCTGTAATTACTACGGTATCTGTAAATACTCCGGTCTCTGTAATTACTACGGTACCTGTAAATACTCCGGTCTCTGTTAATACTCCGGTCTCTGTAATTACTACGGTATCTGTAAATACTCCGGTATCTGTAATTACTACGGTATCTGTAAATACTCCGGTCTCTGTAATTACTACGGTACCTGTAAATACTCCGGTCTCTGTAAATACCCCGGTCTCTGTAATTACTACGGTATCTGTAAATACCCCGGTCTCTGTAAATACTCCCGTCTCTGTAAATACTACGGTATCTGTAAATACTCCGGTCTCTGTAATTACTACGGTATCTGTAAATACTCCGGTATCTGTAAATACTCCGGTCTCTGTAAATACTCCGGTCTCTGTAAATACTCCGGTCTCTGTAAATACTCCGGTCTCTGTAATTACTACGGTCTCTGTAAATACTCCCGTCTCTGTAAATACCCCGGTCTCTGTAATTACTACGGTATCTGTAAATACTCCGGTCTCTGTAAATACTACGGTATCTGTAAATACTCCGGTCTCTGTAAATACTCCGGTCTCTGTAATTACTACGGTATCTGTAAATACTCCGGTCTCTGTAATTACTACGGTATCTGTAAATACTCCGGTCTCTGTAAATACTACGGTATCTGTAAATACTCCGGTCTCTGTAAATACTCCGGTCTCTGTAAATACTCCGGTCTCTGTAATTACTACGGTATCTGTAAATTTTCCGGTATCTGTAAATACTCCGGTCTCTGTAAATACTCCGGTCTCTGTAATTACTCCCGTCTCTGTAAATACTCCGGTCTCTGTAATTACTACGGTATCTGTAAATACCCCGGTCTCTGTAAATACTCCCGTCTCTGTAAATATCTGTAAATACTCCGGTCTCTGTAAATACTCCCGTCTCTGTAAATATCTGTAAATACTACGGTATCTGTAAATACTCCGGTCTCTGTAAATACTCCGGTCTCTGTAAATACTCCGGTATCTGTAATTACTACGGTATCTGTAAATTTTCCGGTCTTTTTAAATACTCCGGTCTCTGTAAATACTCCGGTGTCTGTAAATACTCCGGTATCTGTAAATTTTCCGGTCTTTTTAAATACTCCGGTCTCTGTAAATACTCCGGTGTCTGTAAATACTCCGGTATCTGTAAATTTTCCGGTCTTTTTAAATACTCCGGTCTCTGTAAATACTCCGGTGTCTGTAAATGGTCACAAACGTTTACGATTGACTTCTGTAGTTACAGTATTTAGAATTGAAGAAAAAGAGCAACACAAATATTCACCGGAAATCTGACTTTTAATTTAAATCCTGAATCCTTTTGTATATTAGCCTCTTGATCTATTATTCTATTAGATTATGATATCTAATTTTTATTTACAGAATAGTGATTGTTTTCAATGCCTTTATCAGCAAAACACTAATCTTCGAAAGAAACACACCTGTAAACGTCATATATGATGTCACGACATATAACACTAACAATGTATATAGCCCTCAGACTGGCGTCTTTACAGCGCCATCTGGCGGTTTGTATGTGTTCTCCTGGGCAAGCGTGGTGAAACCAAGCAAAATTTTCGAGGCAGAGCTTCTCGTTAACAACCAAAGGAAAGGGAGAGGACATTGCGGCAACGAATCTGGCTAAAGTTATGAAAACTGTTCCAGTACAATACCAGTGATTTTGAAAATCGGAGACAAAGTGAATATTCGTACAATTACCGCTAATAATCTTATTGGAAATGAATGGTCAAGTTTCAAAGGCTGGAAAATAAGATGAAGAATAGGGACGCAACCCTTCCTGAGTAGTGTTTTATCTCACATGTTCAGCTGTATTTCTAGTATTAATGATTTAATGCATTATTATAGTGTTTTATTTTTCAACTGGGGCGCTCTGAGTCAACAAAGCTCAATCAACTTCTACACATCCTTGACAACCATTACTTCCTTGACAACCATTACTTCCCTCTAAAGGAGCTTTTGTAATTTTTTTTAATTTTTTTTTTATTTAGTGCGATTTTATACGCTTTATTTTAGCAGATTTTGGTATCATGATTAGCTAGTTAGCCCTAGTCATTTGATTATATATATATATATATATATATATATATATATATATAGAGAGAGAGAGAGAGAGAGAGAGAGAGAGAGAGAGAGAGAGAGAGAGAGAGAATGGTATCATGATTGGGAGTAAGCCCTGATCATTTGATTTTAAAGAGACCAGTTATAGACATCTAGTGGTTAGGGAGCTTCTTAGGAACAGAGATCTCTGGTTCAATTCTGAGTCCTAACGCCGCGTCGAACCTCAGACATTTAACATTGGTAATAACTTGTTCCTCTGCAAGGCTCACAGCATTAAAAGTAAATCTGACGAATCTTTCGGATATTCGCCTCAAAAATGGGCATTGCCATTTAAAGAATTCTCACTGTTACGACCTTGGGAATCATTCACAAGTCTAACGTGTAGCAATCACTTCCTCTACAATTGTGAACGCTTTTGTGCGAGTGAAAAACTAACATCGAAAGGAAATAAAGCTCAAAAGATAAAAAGAAGTTATTTTCACTGTAGAATGAAACATGTCAAAGAAGAGACAAATATTGGTAGATTTAACATCTAAAGAATGGAAAATCCCGGTAGATTTTATAACTAGAGAAAGGAAAATTCCTGAAGATATACAAGCAGTGACCAATCTCATAATTCCCATAAAGAACACAAAATTCAGAAACGGGCAAACATGGACCTCGTAACAATACCAGAGGTGGATTCATGTGCCTAGGAGGAGTAAGCATCCCTTGTTGACGAGTCATACCCGCTGTGAGTCCTATATCTTGATCAGGTAAACAGAGTAATCCGCAGTCAGAATCAGTGTGTAACGAAAGGCCCAACAACATAAAACATTTGACCCATGCCAACTTAACGTTCAAACCCCTGTAACACTAATTTATTTGTTAATAGTATGCCTCAAATTAGAAATTGGTCGTACACAGAACATGCTCTCACGTATCGAATCACTTGAGATTCATAAATATATGCTCGTGATAATGCAATATTGTACACAAATATGTGACGTCGACAATTGAGAAGTTGAAATGATCTCGTTATCTTAAAGGTGTGTCGTTCCTTGCCATTGATATGTATGTTCAGTAATATATTCAAATATGAAGTAAATTATCAAAAGACTGCCGTGTCTTTTATTACGAGTTCACTGGGATATACCGAATCAACGTATGAATGAAGCTGAGTTTTATTAATATATGAGACGTAGCGACGGCTTGGGAGAAACGAGTATCTCTATTTTGTCAACCTGGCGATATAGAAGGCTGTTTTAGTTAAGTTAAAATGTTATGTATATGCCTTATCGTGAGATATTGAATTTATGGAAGTCCGCAAATTTGTTTAACTGGGTAAGGATATTTATCATAGAAATGTCAAAGAGTTGTGTTATCTGGGAAAATAGGTAGGGGAGGTTGTATCCAACCGAGTGTTAAAATCATGTCGTCAATATATTTTGTTATTTTGTAACCTATTAGCGATTAGTGTCTGTTGAATGACAAAACGTTCAAGGTCATAAAAACAAGGTCACACCGGTAAGACCCGCCATTGCAGTTAGATTCGAAAGCATGTATTTTTTCGCATTACCGAAATGGAAGATGTCCAGCGTTTTCAAGGACGGTATTTAAGAATTTCTTTGCATCAAGGAATATATAAAACGGTGATTGGGATTTAATTGACCGACATTGAGGCGAGCTACGTTTTTTAGAATTAAAAGGTTCGAGGACAGATATAACAAGCCACCATATTACCAACAAAGGTCACGACAAATGGTTCAAACTGACCGCATTTGGGAAATTTTATTACACGTTCTAAAATATGGGGGGGGGGGGATTTGTATCACAAGATATGAATGAGAAAAGTGACAAGAATGGAGACAGAAATTAAATTCTGTATTAATCGATTTGCTCAGATGTCCCTCAGCTTAATTTTCGATGGAATTTACACCTCGAATCCACAAGTATCCCGTTGGAATTCGAGTCTTCAGTTAGAATAGGCCCTCAGTACCCCTTGCTTGTCGTCAGAGGCGACTAAATCGGTTAATCCTTCGGATGAGACCGCAAAACTGAGGTCCCATGTCACAGAAGGCGTGGGAAAGATACAGATCCCTCCCCGCTCAAAGGCCATAAGCGCCGAACTTAGGCCTAAATTTTACATTCTTTCACCGATAATGACGACGTCTCCATATGATTGAAAAATTCCCGAATGGTACAGTAAACAATATACAACCAAACAACTCAATCCACAAGTCTGGGCATGATTGTTACGAAACAGCGAAACAATAGCTTTCATGTTGACTGCGACCGAGCTACCGTACATTTCCCACCGGTTTATATGTTGTGGCGTCAGCTTATTATCTAGTGAGACACTCTATATTTGGGGAAACACCAAGAGGACTTACTTATTAAGAAAAGTTCAGGTATATGTGGGTTAGGAGCTGGCCATTTAATGATAAGCGTAGAAAGATATAAAATCCTTTAAATGAAACGGCTAGTGCATACTCCAAGTAAGAATGCGGTGCTTTAACAGCATATCAGCGAATTGCTGGGGTTAGGACACCATGCCATTAATATATAAAGCAGAAATTAATCACAGCATTTTTCGAACGTATAAATATGTTTCTTTCTAGGTACGTCAGCTTACTATCTAGTGTTTGGTATATATCATGACGTCAGCTTACTATCCAGTGTTTGGTATATATCGTGACGTCAGCTTATTATCCAGTGTTTGGTATATATCGTGACGTCAGCTTACTATCCAGTGTTTGGTATATATCATGACGTCAGCTTACTATCCAGTGTTTGGTATATATCATGATGTCAGCTTACTATCCAGTGTTTGGTATATATCGTGACGTCAGCTTACTATCCAGTGTTTGGTATATATCGTGACGTCAGCGTACTATCCAGTGTTTGGTATATATCGTGACGTCAGCTTACTATCCAGTGTTTGGTATATATCATAACATCAGCTTACTATCCAGTGTTTGGTATATATCGTGTCGTCAGCTTACTATCCAGTGTTTGGTATACATCATGACGTCAGCTTACTATCCAGTGTTTGGTATATATCATGACGTCAGCTTATTATCCAGTGTTTGGTATATATCGTGACGTCAGCTTATTACCCAGTGTTTGGTATATATCGTGACGTCAGCTTACTATCCAGTGCTTAGTATATATCGTGACGTCAGCTTACTATCCAGTGTTTGGTATATATCATAACGTCAGCTTACTATCCAGTGTTTGGTATATATCGTGACGTCAGCTTACTATCCAGTGTTTGGTATATATCATGACGTTAGCTTACTATCCAGTGTTTGGTATATATCGTGACGTCAGCTTACTATCCAGTGTTTGGTATATATCGTGACGTCAGCTTACTATCCAGTGTTTGGTATATATCATAACGTCAGATTACTATCCAGTGTTTGGTATATATCGTGACGTCAGATTACTATCCAGTGTTTGGTATATATCATGACGTCAGCTTATTACCCAGTGTTTGGTATATCATGACGTCAGCTTATTATCCAGTGTTTGGTATATATCGTGACGTCAGCTTACTATCCAGTGTTTGGTATATATCGTGACGTCAGCTTACTATCCAGTGTTTGGTATATATCATGATGTCAGCTTACTATCCAGTGTTTGGTATATATCGTGACGTCAGCTTACTATCCAGTGTTTGGTATATATCATAACGTCAGATTACTATCCAGTGTTTGGTATATATCGTGACGTCAGCTTACTATCCAGTGTTTGGGATATATCATGACTTCAGCTTACTATCCAGTGTTTGGTATATATCGTGACGTCAGCTTACTATCTAGTGTTTGGTATATATCATAACGTCAGCTTACTATCCAGTGTTTGGTATATATCATGACGTCAGCTTACTATCCAGTGTTTGGTATATATCGTGATGTCAGCTTATTATCCAGTGTTTGGTATATAAATCCACAGATATCATCATTGTTTAGAGCTGACACAATCATACTTTCATACTGTTTAAATACAAACAATGCCATTATTTATGTAAATGAATTTATTTTAAAACGCACCATACAAGCAGATTAGGGGTGAGTTTAATGTCATTTTATAGAATCAAAATTACCTTAGCGCATACTATATATATCAGATGTTAGAGCATAATAATATCAATGACAAATAAAACCTAATCAATTCAAAAGCATTTGACTAGGAACCTTCACATATCCAGCGTATCACTTGATAGCGGTAGCAAATAAAAACAAAATATTTGACACTTTCCGCAAGAAATGACTGTATACCTTTATTTCGTGACGTACTTTTTCATTGTGACGTCACATAATGTGATAAGAACTGCGGTAAAGGATTGCTCACTAAGTTTCTAACTAACTACCTTGGAATGGATTGATGATCTCATAGACGTCGAAGCGATAAATAAGTAGAGGACCATTATGTAATCTAAAGTCAAATTTCATTGGGTCAGATGTTTCTGTTTGATACGAATTGTCAGGCCGTTCTTGGCACATTGATTCTGCTTACGGATTACTCTGTTTACGGGATTAAGATATATAGTTCACAGCGGGTGTCACAGGTTGACAGGGGATGCTTACTCCTCCTAGGCATACCTCTGGTATATCCAGTGGTCCGTGTTTAGCCAACTCTAATTTGTATTCCATGCATGATTTATGAAATTGATCACTTTTCGTGATCTTTACCTTCTCATAGAAAAGTGAAAATTGAATTTGAAAACCAATATTATAGAGAAGGGGATTATATGAAAGTGTATAGTTTGTTTTTGAATATTAGTACCAATTTTTATATCATAGGCCTCAAGGGCCTCAGTCCACTCGTCCATGATGTTCAGCAAGATAGGATATATACAGCACCATCTTATGAACTTTAACTCTGAATCTTTAGAGATCTACATGTGTAGACATTATCTGTGGAGTGCCAAGGTCATAAGCCAGAACATCACACAAACTACAGGTTATCTGAGAGAGAGAGAGAGAGAGAGAGAGAGAGAGAGGTAAACTTTAGTGATAAACACAAATTTGTACGTCAAAGTTCAAGATAAAACTATCCATGGTACTCAACACATCTGCACTGATCACTTACCGGTACCTGTCAAATATCAAAGGAAACAAGGTGGACACAATTAGTAGCCGGCATCGATACAAATCATTCTCCAATCACTAAATATGAATATTTCCTTTTACCATTTTTGTTGACGAAGCAACTGTCTATGATGTCAAAAAGTCTAGTCTTTAATTTATCGTGAGGGATAGTATATGATTTCTTGAAGGTTTTATTGAGTACATTACAAGTTTGTATGACCACAGCCAAATCTAAACCAGATCTTCACTTTTAAGCTTAGCGTAAACATTAGCCAACGAATTACATCAGTCTGTCAAGCATATTCACAAGAAATGAGAAAATTTTCGGGCAGAGAACCACGAGTGAAAAGGGAAGGGGGTGTACATTGCAGCATGGGCTTGTGATGATGATAAAACAATGGGTGAGGAGTAAATTAGCTGAAAATACACCAGATATTCATTGCTTAATTCAGCTGGAGTAGAAGTAATTACGCTGTTTCCTTTAACGCTACCCTGAAATTACAATATTGCTAGCGTGTTCGTATTGTCTGTTACTTTTCTTCCTTTTACTACTGTCACTTTTTCGAAAATGTATATGGGATCGAATATATGTAGACCTGTAAAATAATACAGTGGAAGATATAAACCGGGCGACAATCCACGTCCATGATCGAGCTATCTATGATCGAGCTATCCGTGATCGAGCTATTCAACCTCACGCAAGAGATTTCCTAATTCTTCATGTATATTCAAGGCGTTTTCCTTTAAACTAAACTTTTAAATTGTTTTGTACTTTTGTGTAGTTACGTGTTGCGTAATGTATTTACATTAGAAAAGATGCTTGTACTTGATGACACATATGACCTAGATTTTTCTAGATGATATGTTTTGTAAGGTGACGTAACATTTGTCTAGCTATTATGATGTCATAACGGTATCCTTCACAAACAGTCTAGAAAGTTCATTCTTTGTATAAAAACATCGTGAGTTATGTGACTTTAAACTCTGGTTGACAAGTATTCTTTTAGGCACTGGTGATTTTAAGCAATTTTGGATTTAACTGGGAGACTTCAGGATTTGTGATTATTTGTGTGTGTGGATTAAGCTAGGCGTTTCAACACGTACCTATCGTGAGTTAGTATTTTTTAATGTTATATAGTTTCTTCCAATAATTGTAAAATAAATCATAGTAATTTTTGAATTGCCTCTCTTATTGAATTCTGCGCGTCATTAGGGGGATCCTGGTCCACAAAAGACTAAAACAAATATGCACAACATTCGTTCCGTTTGTTGAAACCTAACATTCCCTTAAAACAAGCATAAAGAGACATATCATCAGTATGATAATGTAACGTTCGTAAGGATTACTGGTCAGTTATGTCCTATATATAATTTGTACTCCTTCTATTGCATTCCAAAACGGACATGGAGAACATTCGATTTTTTTCCATTTTCCATCTTTTTCAAGTTGATCACAGAGAGGAAAGAAGGAATCTTTGTATTCTTTTAAATTGCTTAAGTGTTCCATTCGAGTCACAATGCATACCATGCCACCTGAAAATACAAAGCGGAGCTTCATTATGTCTATACATTGATATTTACACCTCCACCAAATTTTAACAACATTATGGAGTATATTATATGAAAACAACAGTGGTACTTCATTTTACTATGTAAATTATATAACAAGCACGGAAACTCAACAAAAGTTTCACCGATCACGGTGGCTCAGTGGTAGAGCTCTCGCCTCGTGAACGGAAGGTCGTGAGTTCGAGCCCCGCTCGGGCCGGCCGCGTCAAACCTAAGACGTTAAAATAGGTAGTGATTGCTCCTTCACCAAGAGCTCGGCATTACGAAGTGAGAGTCACGAGTCTTTCGGATGGGACCTTATAAACGGAGGTCCCGTGTCACAGCAGGTGTGGCACGTAAAAGAACCCTCACTGCTAAAAGCCATTAGTGCTAAGCATAGGTCTAAATTTGCAGCCCCGTCACCGGTAATAGTGACAGTCGCCGGATAGCTGAAAAATTGCTCAGGCGACTATAAATAAAACAAACAAACAAAACAAACAACAAAAGTTTCAGTTCAATATAACAATGATAACGCGATAACACTTACAATGATAACACTGACACCGCAATAACACATACAACAATAACACTGACACCGCCATAACATGTACAACAATAACACTGACACCGCAATAACCCATGCAATTATAACACTGACACCGCAATAACACATACAACAATAACACTGACACGGCAATAACACATACAATAATAACACTGACACCGCCATAACACATGCAATTATAACACTGACACCGCAATAACACATATAACAATAACACTGACACCGCCGTAACATGTACAACAATAACACTGACACCACAATAACCCATGCAATAATAACACTGACACCGCAATAACATGTACAACAATAACACTGACACCACAATAACACATACAACAACAACACTGATATCGCAATAACCCATGCAATAACAACACTGACTCTGAAATAACACATACAACAATAACACTGACATCGCAATAACATGTACAACAATAACACTGACACCGCCATAACCCATGCAATAATAACACTGACGCCTCAATAACACATACAACAATAACACTGATACCGCAATAACACATACAACAATAACACTGACATCGCAATAACATGTACAACAATAACACTGACACCGCCATAACCCATGCAATAATAACAGTGACGCCGCAATAACATGTACAACAATAACACTGATACTGCAATAACCCATGTAATAACAACACTGACTCTGAAATAACACATACAACAATAACACTGACATCACAATAACCCATGCAATAATAACACTGACATTGCAATAACATGTACAACAATAACACTGACACCGCCATAACCCATGCAATAATAACAGTGACGCCGCAATAACATGTACAACAATAACACTGATACTGCAATAACCCATGCAATAACAACACTGACTCTGAAATAACACATACAACAATAACACTTACATCACAATAACCCATGCAATAATAACACTGACACGGCAATAACACATACAACAATAACACTGACATCGCAAGAACACCTACAATAATAACACTGACACGGCAATAACACATACAAAAATAACACTGAAGCCACAATAACCCATGCAATAATAACACGGACGCCGCAATAACATGTACAACAATAACACTGACACTGCAATAACACATGCAATAATAACACTAACACAGCAATAACACATACAACAATAACACTGATACTGCAATAACATGTACAACAATAACACTGACATCGCAATAACACATACAATAATAACACTGACATCACAATAACCCATGCAATAATAACACTGACACCGCAATAACACATACAACAATAACACTGACACCACAATAACCCATGCAATAATAACACTGACGCCTCAATAACATGTACAACAATAACACTGACATCACAATAACCCATGCAATAATAACACTGACACCGCAATAACACATACAACAATAACACTGACACGGCAATAACATGTACAACAATAACACTGACATCGAAATAACCCATGCAATAATAACACTGACACCGCAATAACATGTACAACAATAACACTGACATCGCAATAACCCATGCAATAATAACACTGACATCGCAATAACATGTACAACAATAACACTGACACCGCAATAACACATGCAATAAAAACACTGACACGGCAATAACACATACAATAATAACACTGACATCGCAATAACACCTACAATAATAACACTAACACTGCAATATCACATACAAAAATAACACTGACATCGCAATAACACCTACAATAATAACACTAACACTGCAATAACACATGCAATAATAACACTGACATTGCAATAATACATACAACAATAACACTGACATCGCAATAACACCTACAATAATAACACTAACACTGCAATAACACATGCAATAATAACACTGACATTGCAATAACATGTACAACAATAACACTGATACTGCAATAACCCATGCAATAACAACACTGACTCTGAAATAACACATACAACAATAACACTGACATCGCAATAACACATACAACAATAACACTGACACGGCAATAACACATACAACAATAACACTGATACCGCAATAACACATACAATAATAACACTTACACCGCAATAACACATACAACAATAACACTGACACCGCAATAACACATACAATAATAACACTGACACCGCAATAATACATACAATAATAACACTGATACCGCAATAACACATGCAATGATAACACTGACATCAAAATAACACACGTAACAAGAATCTTGACACCATAATGTTAAACTTAACAATAAGGTTGACATTCAAAATTCATAAATAACAACAGCCTTGATATCATGTCAAATAATGTCACAGTCAGTAAGAAGGATATTACAATGTCACACCCAATGATTATGATCAATTTTACCATTTCATAAAGTAAAAAGCTGTAGATCCTCCATAAGACCAATCGACACAGATACTAGCAGCTTCCCTATACAAGCAATCGACACAGATGCTAGCAGCTTCTCTATACAAGCAATCGACACAGATACTAGCAGCTTCTCTATACAAGCAATCGACACAGATACTAGCAGCTTCCCTATACAAGCAATCGACACAGATACTAGCAGCTTCTCTATACAAGCAATCGACACAGATGCTAGCAGCTTCTCTATACGAGCAATCGACACAGATACTAGCAGCTTCTCTATACGAGCAATCGACACAGATACTAGCAGCTTCCCTATACAAGCAATCGACACAGATACTAGCAGCTTCTCTATACAAGCAATCGACACAGATGCTAGCAGCTTCTCTATACAAGCAATCGACACAGATACTAGCAGCTTCCCTATACAAGCAATCGACACAGATACTAGCAGCTTCCCTATACAAGCAATCGACACAGATACTAGCAGCTTCTCTATACGAGCAATCGACACAGATACTAGCAGCTTCTCTATACAAGCAATCGACACAGATACTAGCAGCTTCTCTATACAAGCAATCGACACAGATGCTAGCAGCTTCTCTATACGAGCAATCGACACAGATACTAGCAGCTTCCCTATACAAGCAATCGACACAGATACTAGCAGCTTCCCTATACAAGCAATCGACACAGATACTAGCAGCTTCTCTATACGAGCAATCGACACAGATACTAGCAGCTTCTCTATACGAGCAATCGACACAGATGCTAGCAGCTTCTCTATACAAGCAATCGACACAGATACTAGCAGCTTCTCTATACGAGCAATCGACACAGATACTAGCAGCTTCTCTATACAAGCAATCGACACAGATACTAGCAGCTTCTCTATACGAGCAATCGACACAGATGCTAGCAGCTTCTCTATACGAGCAATCGACACAGATACTAGCAGCTTCTCTATACGAGCAATCGACACAGATACTAGCAGCTTCCCTATACGAACAATCGACACAGATACTAGCAGCTTCCCTATACAAGCAATCGACACAGATACTAGCAGCTTCTCTATACAAGCAATCGACACAGATACTAGCAGCTTCTCTATACAAGCAATCGACACAGATACTAGCAGCTTCTCTATACGAGCAATCGACACAGATACTAGCAGCTTCCCTATACAAGCAATCGACACAGATACTAGCAGCTTCTCTATACAAGCAATCGACACAGATGCTAGCAGCTTCTCTATACAAGCAATCGACACAGATACTAGCAGCTTCCCTATACAAGCAATCGACACAGATACTAGCAGCTTCTCTATACAAGCAATCGACACAGATGCTAGCAGCTTCTCTATACAAGCAATCGACACAGATACTAGCAGCTTCCCTATACAAGCAATCGACACAGATACTAGCAGCTTCTCTATACAAGCAATCGACACAGATGCTAGCAGCTTCTCTATACAAGCAATCGACACAGATACTAGCAGCTTCTCTATACGAGCAATCGACACAGATGCTAGCAGCTTCTCTATACGAGCAATCGACACAGATACTAGCAGCTTCTCTATACAAGCAATCGACACAGATACTAGCAGCTTCCCTATACGAGCAATCGACACAGATACTAGCAGCTTCCCTATACGAGCAATCGACACAGATACTAGCAGCTTCTCTATACGAGCAATCGACACAGATACTAGCAGCTTCTCTATACGAGCAATCGACACAGATACTAGCAGCTTCCCTATACGAACAATCGACACAGATACTAGCAGCTTCCCTATACAAGCAATCGACACAGATACTAGCAGCTTCTCTATACGAGCAATCGACACAGATACTAGCAGCTTCTCTATACAAGCAATCGACACAGATACTAGCAGCTTCTCTATACGAGCAATCGACACAGATACTAGCAGCTTCTCTATACGAGCAATCGACACAGATACTAGCAGCTTCTCTATACAAGCAATCGACACAGATACTAGCAGCTTCTCTATACGAGCAATCGACACAGATACTAGCAGCTTCCCTATACGAGCAATCGACACAGATACTAGCAGCTTCTCTATACGAGCAATCGACACAGATACTAGCAGCTTCCCTATACAAGCAATCGACACAGATACTAGCAGCTTCTCTATACAAGCAATCGACACAGATACTAGCAGCTTCTCTATACAAGCAATCGACACAGATACTAGCAGCTTCTCTATACAAGCAATCGACACAGATGCTAGCAGCTTCTCTATACGAGCAATCGACACAGATACTAGCAGCTTCTCTATACAAGCAATCGACACAGATACTAGCAGCTTCCCTATACAAGCAATCGACACAGATACTAGCAGCTTCTCTATACAAGCAATCGACACAGATACTAGCAGCTTCCCTATACAAGCAACCGACACAGATACTAGCAGCTTCTCTATACAAGCAATCGACACAGATACTAGCAGCTTCTCTATACGAGCAATCGACACAGATACTAGCAGCTTCCCTATACGAGCAATCGACACAGATACTAGCAGCTTCTCTATACGAGCAATCGACACAGATACTAGCAGTTTCTTCATACAACCATTCGACACAGATGTTAGCAGCTTCTCCATAAGACCAACCGACACAGATACTAGCAGCTTATCCATACATTTAATCGACACGGATACTAGTAGCTCTAAGAACTAGAATATAACATATTTACTGATGATTTAAAAATATGCATTACATGGTTTCACAATTTTTGTGCTAAGAACAAGCAACATTGCACATAAAAGCCTTACATATCACAATAGATTTCAGAAATAAAACCTTAATATTTCAATGAATGCCAAGTGACTTACCTGGTTTAGTTAATCGAATGATTTCGTGCAGAGCCTCGCTTTTGATGTGATTTGGGCCATGACTTCCCACAACTGTGATGATGTCATACGAAGCTATATATGTAAAATAAAGAAACTAGTTTGCAAAGAAAATGAATTTATAATCAGCTTTTATCATTATTATTATTATTATTACTATTATTATTATTTTGTCAGTCTGATATTATACCATAGGTCTGATGTCGTTCTAAATGCCGAAAAATCTATATGTCCCATGAGCTAGAGCAAGATTGATTGATTGATTGTTGTTTCCGCCATACTCAACAATTTTTCAGTTATCTGGTGGCGTCCAGTATTTTTATTGGTGGAAGACAGACCCCAGATACAATGTTCTCAGGAAGAGAACACCGACCTTCCGCAAGTAAATTCGCAAAATTTCTCACATATATCGACGCGAGCGAGAATCGAACCCGCGGCGACTAGAGATGAGAGTCCTTGTGATTTTGAGCGCGATGCTCTAATCACTTGGCCATGGAGGTTCCAGATGACTTCAACTTTGCAATCATCAACTTTCCATGTATCTATGTAGTAATATACCGCTTTCGCCTGCTTATGTTGTGTATATCTCCCAGTTGATTCGATACGCGAGTGCATGCCATTCGTATGAGAATTTTTTAAAGCGAGGTCAACTACTGACAAAAAAGTTGACGTGGCAGGGTTATAACGAATCTCGTTTGAAGTCATCATTTCGCAAATTTTACGGTCGCTATAATGACCTTGTTTGCGATTACAAAGTGTCTCTGGGATATATGTTGAATGATTTGTTTCATGCCCTTTGTTAGACTGTCATTTTTCATACTAACTTTGACTACGGGTAATCCCGTATACTTATTTTCGATTAAGGGCTCACGGCGGGTGTGACCGGTCAGCAGAGGATGCTTACTCCTCCATGGCACCTGATCCGACCTTCGCTTTGTTGGGGGTCCGTGTTGCCCTATACTCGAACTTGTATATGTCTTGGGGATTTATGATTACGATTTACACATTGTTTACTTCGCCATTCGATAGAACAAGAAAATTAGAATATCAACAAGGAAAACCTCAACATTTCTGAAAATCAAAACAATGTGTCCTTAAGAAAATCAATGACATAATTTTGAAAGTGTTCTTACTTTAAATGCTTTAAATAATTGAACTAATTTGCTATCCTTTGAATCTGCATAAATCGTCTTAGGTTCTCCAACAATATCTAATAAATGTCCATTAAATCGAGGCAGTCTACGGAAAAAAGTTTATGTTACAGAGGTTTCAAAGTTTCGTTTGAAATCAGCAGTTCGCAATCTCTATGATAGTTATAACGATCTAGTTTACCAATACACTTTTCCATTAGGTCAAATGTTGTCTGACGAGTTTCATACCAATTACTAAGGAGTTCTTTATACACTGATTATGATAATGATCATATTTTGCAACACACCCTGTCGTTAGGTGGAATGCTGTCTGATGTGGTAGACTATTTTTTGCATACTAATTTTGACGACGGTCTGTGTTTGCCTTACTCTTAAATTTGTGTTCTTTATGAGATTTATAAGACTGTTTACTGTTCGTTCTCTTTACTATTCCTTACTTCTTTACGATAGTGTACTTAAGGCGGGGGTGACAGGTCAACAGGGACGTTTATTCCTCTTAGGTACCTGATCACACCTCTGGTGTGTCCATTGGTTCGTGTGTGCTCTACTTTTAGTTTTGTATTCTTTGTGGGAAATACGAGATTGATCACTGTTCGTCATTTTCGCTTTTCATTATCAGTATTTTTTTTTATCTTACCTGATGGAATATTCAATGGTTTGTCGCCGAGAGCCTCACAGATGTACTTTCTGTATAGTCCCTTCTGTTTGGCAATGTCAAGCATTCCCTGTGACGGTTCCAAAGCGTCAAAAATTCTAAACCCCTTCTTATACATCTACAGTCATAAAGAGATTACTTTACTGAAAGGCATCATGATTGGGTATATAAACAACCATCGAATGATTTTGATTTACCATTGTATTTTTACTATCATTAAAACCAGTAAACGTAATATTTATTAGGGATGTGTAATTTCGTTTTAGAAATAACCATTTTCAAAACTGAGATCTATTCATATTTCTCATATTTTTGGATCAAATATATTGATGAGGTTTGAATTCATGATAGGTAAATTTGTTGGCAGTAGCTGGATGTTTATTACAATCCAAACGGATCGCGATGTATTATTCCGTAACATTGAAAACGATTGCTTACAAATTAACTTAATGTAAAAGGTTAAGCAGCAGAAAATTAATGAAAGGAATCTATGAATTTTATAAAATATTTTCAAGGAATAATCGCACGAACCCAAAAGAAATTTTCTAGTACTTCAAAACTGTATAAGGTTAGCTGTGAATTTTCCACCAATGAAAAAGCGCGTCACCACGTGACTTTGCTATTGCATTTAGAGTCCTCATTAAATTAATTATGGTTGTAAATGCATGCATTTTTCATCTAAAATGTGTTTCACAGTCACTTTAAATGCTGTTACTGAAACATTAAACAAGGAGAGTTTAATATCGGGGCGATGAAGGTTTGGTCTCCAACGTGACAGTGAAATTTGTAGCAAGAGGTTACTCTTGTCATTTTACAATCGTACAATGCCGGCGTTCATCGGCCATTTCTTTCTGATACTAACATACATGGTATAAGATTTGTACCAGAGAAAATAAATATTTGATGCATGTATAAAAAATAAGAGCGACGAATATTAGCAGATTGTTAGTTTGTTAAATGTAAGTAAATGTGTATGTATGTATGTACACTATTTATGCATGCATGTGTGTATGTATATATATATATATATATATATATATATATATGTGTGTGTGTGTGTGTGTGTGTGTGTGTGTGTGTGTGTGTGTGTGTGTGATAAAGTAGTTCTGATAATTTGATAATCTTTATGTGTGTTTACAAACAATAAAGTATTTCTGATGATTTGATGACGTTTGTGTGTGTTTATAAACAATAAAGTATTTCTGATGATTTGATGACGTTTGTGTGTGTTTATAAACAATAAAGTATTTCTGATGATTTGATGACGTTTGTGTGTGTTTATAAACAATAAAGTATTTCTGATGATTTGATGACGTTTATGTGTGTTTACAAACAATAAGGTATTTCTGATGATTTGATGACGTTTGTTTGTGTTTATAAACAGGAAAGGCATTGTTTTATTGATATAGTTTATCCCCTAACGTTTCCTCCAATGACAAAATAAAGCTCACTTCAGAGGAATCCAGGACTATATAGTGACTGTTATAGTCACATACCTAAGTCTTGTAATCACTGACTTCTTTTTAGGGGGGTTGTCCCATATTTCATTTTGGATATAGGCAACTCAAACACATATCATCTTAATCAACATATATTTCCTCATCGTCTGCATACATATAAAATACATAGTGACGTGGTGGATAGTTTTGGATCTGTGTTTGCGAGATAAAACTCGCTGAAATTGAGCATCCACTACGGGGTAGTTACATACCTCGTCTGCTACTAGTCCTGTCCCAGCACCAATGTCCAGAGTTGCCTTCTGAGACCTTTCATCTTCAGGGAAGAGTTTTGTGACAGCCAAAGCTGCACTTTCTGGTGCTTTATATCCACTGCCCAATAAAATCTGCAGACCCAAACAATGCCAAACATGAAAGCAATTTCTTATAGCTAATTATACAAATCCTTCACTATAGCTACGCTATTTCACTATTTTTGGTTGAATTCAGATCAAGTCATAATCTCTTTCTCGTTAAGACGAAGATGCAAAGACGAAAGGTTTGGTGACTAAGCAGCGAAAAATCATCAAATATTTCTTATAAAACATAAAAGCTATATCAGTAGAAATTTGGCTTAAGTTATTTAACACTATAATTCATATATGTAAAGCAAGAAGCTATCCAATTAATTGTGTGACAGGATGAATTGCCCCCGAGTGACACAAATCACCAAGATTTCTAATTGGTAATGATTAATTGTAAAGTAAATTATTGACAGCTATTTTGAATAATACCCAGTTATAACTGAACAGGAGACTGGCATATCATCACAGACGTATAGTTAATGTTTAAATAGTAAATACTAGTAACTTGGAAGAAAATCGATTTTCGTGTAAATCATCCCCCCACCCCCACCCCACGCGTACTATTTCCAAAGTTTTGCAACTTATCAACATGGGATATTTCTATCAAATAATGTTAGAGGATATACCTGTAAATTATCAGTATGTACACGTGTCCACGTTTACTGTATCAGAAAACTAAAGACAACTTATATGTGAATGGTGGAAATCAAAATTCAAAGTTGTATATGATATTTAGCTTAACGCCCCTCTCTAGAATTCTTCACTCATACTCACACCATTACCCGTGAAGGGCTGCAAAATTTAGGTCTATGCTCGATCATTACGGACTTTGAGCAGGGGGGGGGGGGGGGGGGGAGGGGGGCAGGGATCTTTATCGTGCCAAACCTGCTGTGACATTGGAGCTCTGGTTTTCGGACCGTCCAATCTAGTTTCTTCTTTCGACAAGCAAGGGATACTAAAGACCTATTTTAACCCGGATCCCCCCCCCCCAAAAAAGTGACCATTCTCATAAATCCTTAAAATAAATCACAAAATTGGAGAGGGAAAGACAATGACCTATCAGAATTCCAGAAATGGGATAAGGTGCCAGAGAGGAGTAAGCATCCCCTGTTGACTGGTCACACGAGCCGTAAGCCCTTTATGTTTATCAGGTGATAATTAATTTATTGTAAAAATCAGTACGAGAAGTGACGTAAAAGAATATGAAAAACAGTAACATAAGTTTAAATGATAAATGTTACTTATAGCTAAAAACATAAACATTTACATGAATTAGTGGTGTTACGTTTTGCACATAAAATTTTGAGTTTTCATTAACAAGAAACTGAAGAAGGATAGAAGAAATATTTTTGGGTAGAATAAAATGTATCAGAGAATGTTCTTCTCAGGAAATTTACAGAAGAAAAATAATTTAGAAGTTGGAATTAGATAATTTTTTAATGTACGTTTCAAATATATGCTGGCTAATTATGATGATGGGGTTACCAATATCAAAAATAAGTTTTATAATACAGTGAAAAGGCTAAGATAACTAACAGTATTCAATCTCGTAATTCCTATAGCAAAATGCAAATCAGAGAGATGGGCAAACACGGACCCCTGGTCATACCAAAGGTGGGATCAGGTTCCTAGGAGGAGTAAGCATCCCCTGTCGCCCGGTCACACCCCTCATGAGGCCTATATTCCGATCAGGTGAACGGAGCAAGCCGTAATCAGAATACAATTTATTACAATGACAGTGAGAATTTGAAAATAGTCTGAATGATTGATACTTTTGCACCAAAAAATAGATCGTTATGTACTTCATTGAAATTAGTTGTTGTATAATCATATATTCAAGTGCTTTACGTTACGTAATCATATTTGGGAAAGCCAATTAAAGAACTGCATCACTACATTTCATTAAAACATACGAGTATATGATCATGTGTAGGAAGAAAATCTAATTTAAAAAATTTAAGTTCAAATGTTTAATATGTACATTTTTGTAAGATGCTGAAATTATGGAAGACTCTTATTATGTTAAAATGGATGCAGTTATTTAGCATAGAAATGTTAAAGAGTTGTGCAGTTTGAGAACATGTAAAGGTCGACAAAATATGGGGTATCTGAAATATGTGGTGTAGAAAATATATGTGAAACACGAAGAACTTATCGAAATTATGAAAAGTATGTTGATTTCATTCATTAACTATTTTTGTTCAACGGAAAAAGATTTTATTTAGCATTTCAGTCTTATTTTCATTTGCCATTTGATTTTTTAATAACCATTTCTTGCTGATAGCGGTAGGATTGTATCAGCACGTTTGATAAAATTATAGTAAGTGTTATACTTTTATACTTTTAGGTACTTTCGAGGACTACTTACAACAGCCATGTTATGACGTCATACCACAGCGCATTTTTGTCACCTTATTATGATACCAAATGTTCTCATGTAAACACCACTTTCTTTTAAAAGTTAGTATTCCCCACCCTTTGTTTAGAACAGGTTTTAAAGACTGTGCAATTTACGTACTTAAATGAAGTGTCACTTGCATTAACATACCCGCCTGTGAACGAATTCAGCAGGGCCTACTTCGGCTTATGTGGGTCACCATGTGAACGTTTAATGACAAAGGTAGAAAGATAAAACAATCCATAAAATGAAACGTGCTCATACTAAACATGTACTAATTTAAAACCATATCAACGTTTATCAGCGTATTACCGGAGTTGCCTGTATTGGCATAAATTACCATGAATATATTCAAAATCTATATCTGAATAGTGTTACAAGATAAAGCGGATACATATGAATTGCCGATGCATTGAGTTCATTTAAAAACATACATCCAGACTAGGGCACATAATTCCTTCCCGCTTTTTATGTTTTAAATTTTGGTGACTAATATAATACCAAAGAGAAATAAAATATAATCAGTAGATAACCATTTGACATTTGAACTTTCACATGTATGTATACGCCTTCTCACTTGATAGCGGTAGTAGATAACGATTGATTGATTGATTGATTATTTATTGCTTTCCGCCACACTCAACAATTTTTCAGTTATCTGGTGGCGTCCAGTTTTTGTTGGTGGAGGAGAGAACCCAGATACAATGTACCTGGGAAGAGACCACCGACCTTCCGCAAGTAAACTGGCAAACTTGCTCACATAACGCCGCGGCCGAGATTCGAACACGCGCCGACAGAGGTGAGAGGCTTTTTGATTTTGAGCCCGATGCTCTAACCACTCGGCCACGGAGGCCCCAGTAGATAACGACAAAATGCTATGACTACAGACTTATCATTGTGGCGATCTGTGAATGTACAGATTGATCGCGGTAGCTCACCGGTAAAACGTTCGCTTCGTAACCGGGAAGTCATGAGTTCAAGCCCCTCTCGTGTTTTGCATTCAAACCTAAGACGTAAAATAGGTAGTGATAGCATTATGTACAGCAGTACGGTTTTGGAGAAGTTTTATCAAAACTGTGCCATCTATGGAATTTCCCCAGGTTTGTATTGCCCCCATGACACAAAGCTGGATCTCTATACCTAAATGGACACCCAGAATTTTGATCGCAGAAAATTACAATACTCCGCATAGCATTAACCATTCTCCAAAG
Source organism: Ostrea denselamellosa (assembly GCA_024699665.1). Taxonomy (NCBI): domain Eukaryota; kingdom Metazoa; phylum Mollusca; class Bivalvia; order Ostreida; family Ostreidae; genus Ostrea; species Ostrea denselamellosa. The sequence continues at coordinate 3,082,236 of JAMZEH010000006.1, read as the reverse complement.
TGACGGGTCTAAATAGGAAGCGGATTTTTATCGCTCCGGTTTGATTTCACATAAACGGATTACTGCTCAAACTGACATTTTGAAATAAATTTGATTTTACATGAAAATATTTCGAGAAGGCAAGACTAAGGAAGAGAACAGAACGGTCAACCGTAAAGGAATAAACATTGTCCTTCATGATAAACAGGAGTATACTATACCTGGTCATAATCTTTGCTAACATCGTTGTAAGCCTCATTAAGATCTTTCTGGGACAAGCCATTCAGGAACACTTTGCCCAGTAAATTTACTACCCCCTCGTGATCACTGGGAACGCTGTACCGCTGAGATGCCATCAATGGATTCGTAGTAATTACCTACAGTGATCCAAAATATCCGATCATGTTTTCAAGGACAATAAAACTCCTATAAAGCGTAATACAATTTAATGAACCATATAAAATCTAAATTAGACATATTTCACACCAGGTCGTTCTTTACATAAGAATTTTTCTACTCCAATTTCCTAATCAAGAAAGGTTTTCATCGGCTATGACAGGTCAACAGAAAAGCTTACTCTTCTTAGGCACTTGATCCCACCTCTGATGTGTCCAGGAGTCGGTGTTTGCCCTAATCTTAATTCTATATTCTTTATAGGAATTATATATAATAGTAATAATTATTTCTTCACGTTTTCATTTAAAGAAGCTAGGTCCTGAAATTTTGAACACAATTCAGCAGGATACTATAACTTAAACTTTATATTCTTGCAAACATATCACACATCTGTTGCTGAATCCTAAAATTGTGGAAATTGTGTGGCTAATTCAAATTTTGTAATGGTTTGATGGAGACTATATTTTGTCACGGAAGGATTGTTTAATAAAAACGTTCTAAATCTGCTTGATTTTACCATTTCTGTTTCATCCAGAAAATCTTCTGTTCTTAGACCCTTAGATGTGTATTTCAGTTTTATAACGTATGATAAATATAGTTCAGACCTGGAAATAGTTTAAATGTTTTATTGGAACTGTTTATATATGCTTTATAAATTTGGTTGATATATTTTCCCAAACAGAGCACAAACTGTTAAAAAAAAGTCTAGCTTAATACAGTCGAAATTTTGTGTAAAAAATCAGTATTTTGGCCAATAACTTAAAGCATTGATGTATAACCCCCACTTTTTTAAGTTCCATTTTAAAATTGCAAGACAAGACGTTGACATTTATGTGAAATTTAGAAACTGACACTACTCCTAATATGTCTTTTAAGACTCTCAAATCGATATCAGGAATTTTTCCGTATATCAAGTACAAAAAGGTCATTATTTATTTCCATTACGGCATCAAACTTTTTTGTTCGATATTTGCATGATTATAATGTAAAACATAAACGGCACCAATTTGGATGCAACAGATGCGCATTTCAACAAATAACGTCTCTTCACTGATGCTGAAATATCTCGTCAGTGACGCTGAAGTCAAACATGTTGGAAATCCGAAATAAGAACAAACTTGGAAGGACTGAAAGAACCAAAAAAATGTCGAATACTGGAGCCAAATCCGGCTAGGGATCAGTTCATTTAATGATTGATTTAAGTTGCTTATATTGTGTTGACACCAACAGACAAATCAAGTTTAAACGATTAAGTCTTGAAGAAATTTTAAGTGCAAAAAATGTCTACTTTAAAACAATGTATTTGTTTGTTTGTGTATTGTTTAACGTCCCGCTCGAGAATCTTTCACTCATATGGAGACGTCACCATTGCCGGTGAAGGCTACAAATTTAGGCCTATGCTCGGCACTTATGGCCTTTGAGCAGAAAGGGATCTTTTTCGTGTCACACCTGCTGTGACACGGGACCTCGGTTTTAGCGGTCTCATCCGAAGAACCGCCCCATTTAGTCGCCTCTTACGACAAGCAGGGGTACTGAGGATCTATTCTAACAACCCGGATTCACACAGGGATTATCACAATGTAACTCGATAACAACATTTGTTTTTATTTTTAATTTCCCAATTCTCCTAAGTAGAAATCAAAAATACAATAATTGACAACACTATAACACTCAGGTGCTAACTTCTACAAGTACATATATATTACATTATAATCACTGTATGTCACACGTACTTTACAATATCTGATAAAATATTGTTGTCGGGAGTAACCTTAACTTATTTCATGCAGTTGGAAGGTAGACATTCATGCCACTTTAAACTTTCTATGCAATTTTCAAAAACAAGCTAATTTTAACATTGTTTTCAAATTTAAGTTCAACCAATATTAAATCTTGGGACATGGGGTTGTGTGCCCACTTAAGGGTTGTAAAATGGGTCAGTTCATTCGTTAACCTTATCAACAGACAGGCGTCTGAAATTGGTGCAATATAAACTGTCATCTGCTTATATTGAGGAGTACATCAAAATACAATCTTACCTTAGCTTACTTTTCTTCGTTTCCCCGATCTATGTGACAGTATTCTTGTCAGCTACTGATGAAGTGTTCAACTGTTAATCGTCAGCGCATCGATCGGTGAACAACCCCCGAAAAGACAGGTTCCTTACCTAAAGTGTCCTAAATCATGTGACAGACCGTAAGTAGTTTAAATGGTGGATTATGGCAGAACAGAATGGGCATTATCATTACCGAGGATTGACGGAGGTGGGCGATGAAGGACTGATTGACACTTCCTGTTTATTGGATCCTAATTCAAAGAACAAAGTGAGATAGTGTCTCCAGCTTTACTACTGATTCTGAGCTATCATCCATTACCCCATAGTTATGAATACGTTGTACTGCAACCTGTTTTAGATACTGCCTACTCTTGAGTTGTCGTCTCTACTTGATGTTGACCAATCACCAATATTTGTTATAATTGACAAAATAATGTATATTCATGAGTTATTTGTTTGCCCTACTCTTAATTTTGTTATCGTTACAGGAGTTATGAGATTGATCGCTATTCGTTATCTTCACCTTTGCATTCCTAAGAATGTTTTGTTGTACATAGCTTTCGGACAGGGCAATGTTAGTAAAGGATCCAATCTCATGGGAAATCTAGGTCACTATTCAACTATTCTTGTCACCCACTTCTCTCTCTCTCTCTCTCTCTCTCTCTCTCTCTCTCTCTCTCTCATGACCACTTATGGTCATATAAAAGTTTTCAAGGTGCAGATAACAAACACATATCAATCCTATAAGATATACAGAATTAAGAGTTGGACAAACACGGACCAGTGGATATAGCAGGTGAGATAATGTGCCTAGGAGGAGTAAGCATCGCCTGCCAACAGGTCACACCCGCCGTGAGCTCTACATCTTGATAAGATAAACTGAGTAATCTGCAGTCAAAATCAGTGTGCAAAGAACGGCTTAACAATTGGTATGAAGCACGTCAGACAGCAGTTGATCCAATGAAAAGTTGTATTGGCAAACTACATCGTTATAACGACCATTCTTGAAAAATATGAAATTGGCCGATGTAAAAATAAAAAAAAAGTGACAAAGCTTTATAATACAATTACATAGAAGTTGAACATTAGCTGTGATACAATAAATAAAGTATTTCATCTACACTTCATGGTTCTCTATATAAGACCTTTGATGATTGATTGATTGATTGGGGTTCTACGCCGTGTTGGCAATATTTCAGCCATTTTACGGCGACCTTCGATGAATTACAAAATATTGATTATACTCATTGGGAAAAACATTCATTATATAACACATCTTTTTAAAATAAATTAAAACTACAACATTATTTGTGTCTTTCAATTGATAGGAACCTGTGCTATTATCTTACAAAAGGCTCACAGGCCTTAATGGTCGCCTGAGTACCGTAGTACATACATCTACTTCAAACAAGATTCGTTATAACCCTGCAACATCAACTTTTTTGTCAGTAGTCGACTTTGCTTTAAATAATTCTCATACGCATGACATGCTCTCACGTATCGAATCAACTGGGAGATATACACACCATAAGCAGGCGGAAGTGGTATATTACTACATAGATATGGAAAGTTGATGATTGCAAAGTTGAAGTCATCACGTTTGTTATATAATGTAGTTGTCAGTCTGCCATTAGAGTCAATATTAAGTAAAATATCCAAATATGAAGCAGACGCGTCAGATTCTGTGGTGTCCTTTATTTCGAGTTCATCAGGATATATCAATTGGACGTAATTATGAAAATTATGATTGTTGATTGATAAGACGTCATCGATATATCTATATGTATGGTTGAAGGACACGGCAAGTTTGTTTGTTTTTTTTTTTTTGCTTTTATCCTGTAACAGTTTCTGATGAAATTCCGATTCATATGAATATACAAATAAGTCTGCCAATAAATATCTGAAACAGGTCTGCCTTGAAGGACGCCAAATTTTATGTCACATCTATATATAAATGGCAAAAATGCTATTTACGCCAACTTTGACAATTACCTTCAACATTTTAAATGATACATACTAGGTTCAAAACGAACATATGAAAAATTCATACGTCAGAAAATGACAACAGAAACTTGAAAAAACTTTTTCAATGTTATCGTTTATTACCCTGACATTGACGACTGCCTCTTGCAATATCACAGTCTTCCACATCTGCTTCATACTTAGATATTTTACTGAAAGTAGACGCTGGCGGCAAACTAACAATTCAACTTTTTAACAAACGGGATGATTTCAATTTCGCCATCGTCAACTTCCCTTCCGCACATGATCACGGTTTTTTTTAAATCGAGACAGGCTACTGACAAAGAAGTTGATGTTACAGGGGTTTGTACAGTCTCGTCTAAAGTCAGCATCTCAAAAATTTTATGGTTGTTATAACGATCAAATTTGCAAAACAACTTTCCATTAAGTCAAATGCCGTCCGTCGTGTTTCACACCAATTGTTAGGCCGTTCTTGGCACAATAATTCTGCCAAAGGATTAATCAGTTTACCTGATCGGGATGTAAGGTTCATGGCGAGTGTGACCGGTCGACAGGGAAATGGTTGGTTGTTGTTTTCCACCACACTCAACAATTTTTCAGTTATCTGGTGGCGTCTAATTTTTATTGGTGGAGGAAAGATCCCAGATACAATGTGTCCTGGAAGAGACCACCAACCTTTCGACAGGGAATGCTTACTCCTCATAGGCACCTGAGTCTACCTCTGGTACGTCCAAGGATCTGTGTTTGTCCATCTCTCTGATTTGTATTTTCTATAGGAATTACGCGATTGAATACTGTTCATTATCTTAACCGTTTCATTGATCCTTTAACCTAAAGTAAATAAAAACAAATAGATAATAGGGAAGTTGGTTACGGGGGTTGCAACTCTTTCCCCTTTGGTTGAATTATTTTACCAAACAAGGTCCTCTTTGTCATTTTGGGGTCTTCAACTCTCCTTTGAATGGAAAAGGTACAAACATGGGTTGCAACCCTCGCCATTTTGACAATATTCTGGATCCATCACTGAGCGATATAACAAATATTGATGCTCACAAGCTCAAAGTCATTTTCCATTTCCAAAGCTCAGTGCTATTTCACAAATCACTGTCCATTTGACGATTAGGTATGGCGTATGCTATAGGACTAGGTATGGGAGGTGGTGTGTAGTATATAATAAGACGTTTATTTTAAAGACCTGTGTATCAAAGGTGTCCAGAATTCCTAAGATGACACATGTCGTATTTGGTTCAGAGACCTGCCTATAAAAGTTGTACCGAATCGCACGTAAAATGGCACATATCGCGTCAACATGGCGTTCAAAATACGATGCTAGTAAAGTCGTCGTTACGGAGACTTTAAATAAAATGATAACTTCCCGCCTTCGCGTCAGTTCTTAATTACAACATACATCACAGACACGTATCAATCATCTTTTTTCAAAGGGGAGGAGTTGTCTTTAAAAATTCAACATACAAAAATAAAAAGAATCTGTTTTACCTAAATTTCAAAATTGGGGGGGGGGGGGGGGGGGGGGGCTCCTTTTTGCTACATGGGTTAGATTCCTCATTCCAACCTCTACATGCTTCCATTTTCAACATCGTTCCCTACTGTTATGAAACAGTGTGTGGGATATGGGTTTAATCTGTCATTATATCTTATTTTGCATGTGAAAATGACTTACTGTAAATCTAAAATTCACGGAAAAGGACCGTTGTACGAGTGAGGAGGCGGAGGTAGTGTCTCTGATCCTTCGAGCCCGCAGCCTGCAGCATAATTTTCTTATGCATGTAATTAAACAACAATGTTTAAGATGACACAACATAGTAGACAAAAAGTCATCTCTACATCTTAAATTTCTAATCTACGAAATATCAGAAATTGGACATTGCTTTACAAACAACTAGCAGAAGTCAAAATAAACTTCCTTTATTTGGGTCATGCTTCATATTTTTATACATAGAGAAATACTGACATAGAAAGAAAACTTATGCTTGCTGAATGAACAGTGTGAGGAAAACAGAAAATTAAAGATATGATTACACAAAAAACAGACTTCTGTACGTAATAAGAAACGACACTGCCCGGCATCACTCATAATTTCCTCAATATAAACAAAATCGAGGGTCTATATCAATATATTTGAACAGAATCGAAGGTGTATATCATAATATATGCGATGAAATACAGACAAAATTGTGACCTGAAAATTTCAAATTTTGGTCTTCATAATACGACCTCTTTCTTGTCCTCACTTAACCTATATAAAATACATGCTAGTAATTCAAAAGATACTCTGTGCTCAAACTCTGATTGTTTTATTACAAATATTCTACGTCACATACGAGTACTGTTCACCCTCAATTGTGATTGGACAAAATCAATTCTAGTTTCCGTGGCTATTTCTATTTTGTAGAATGGTTTCTGTCTACGTGACTCTTGATAAGACTGTAACGCCCCGTGTAAGTCCCCCACAACATGTTGACAGATCCCCAGTATCTGCCAGGACAGGTCTCTACAGTGTGAAGATACGTATCTCCCCTCATCATAGAGCAGTAGGGTGTGTAGGTCTGTCAGTGCCTGTAGATATTGTGACCTGTTACCTAGTCTGTAGTGACATAGGACAGACAACATGTGCACGGCCACAAAGGGAGATAAATGTAAAATTGGCATTCCGTTCATTTTACAGACTTCTTGTTCCAACTTTAACTCTTCAATATAGCCAAAATCTTCATACAACACAATATCTCTTGTCCAAGCCTTCCTAAATTTAGTTAACATAGATTGACCACATACCGCCTCGCTGTACCTCTGTCTGTCTACTCTATTGTAATACATGATGTGGGGCTGTGAGAGTCTCTGCTTCACTCTATCTGTGACAGTCAGTGCTGTTTGATATCTACCGGTATCGTACAGATATAATGCTAAATACAAACCATCAGATACACAACCTAACTTTGAAACTAGACCTAACATGTGAATTATTGACCTATCAATGGTGTGTATCTTTTTCTTTGATACAAACAAAGTCTGTGTTTTCAATGACATGGAAGTCGATATAAGTACATATATCAACTGATCATGAAATATAACATTATGGCAGGTTGAGAATAACTGATCTATTACATTTAAATGCATCATGTTTAAAATGAAATCTGATACCTTACTTCTAAAACAGATGCTTTCACTATCAAATGCAATATCAATATCTATTTCTGACTTGAGGTTACTTTCCCCTGTCTGCATTACAAAGTATGGATTGGAGAGGGCCGGGATCAGAATCTCTCGGAGCGTGGGACTATGTAAGAGGAAAGCTATTCCCATTTTGTAAAATGTTTCTAACTTTTGATATAGGGACATCTGCTGCGCCCCGACAACTTTTCCTACAAACATGTTGTTCTCCGGAATAAAGAAATTTGGAAGATAACCGATATATACACACTGCATCAAGGATTTGAAACAAAACCACACATGTTGAAGTAATGTTGATGGCAACCATGGAGTTGAACAGCTCTCTTGAATTCTCCAAAATAATATTGTTTTCATAAAATATGAACACAGTAATTCGTCACAAATCACTTCCTTAAGAACTATTTTCATGATCCCGTAACAGAGAAACTGGCAATGGTTCATAGAGTACACTAGCTTTTGCTCCGTTTGTGAAAAAGAAATCCTCCACTCCAAGTCCGAGTTTTGATTTGTCTGTCTGTGTGCGATAGGAACGAGATGAAATCCTTCATCAATAATTGAGTGCAGTACACGACGTGATGGCCATGCGCGAGTCAAGCATCTATCAACCCACGGAAGGGCTGGTAAGGGCCAATGACGGGATTGGAAACATAACGCGACATCAACTTCACAAGAGAGAAAAGTGAAGTTATGACATGGACCGTGCATGTTCTCACCTTCATTGGCTGGATTAAATCCATTCAATGATTGATGATATCTCATCCGGAGTATTGAACTAGAAATGTATACGGTATTGTTTCTCTCCAATAGTGAGGACATGACAATTTCTCGATTTGACGGTGTGAGTAGTTGTAATCTGGCGAATCCCGGGGGAGTATCAGAGGTTTCCATATAGATAAGTGTATGTCTGGGTGGATGATAAAACGAGGACTGAGACATCTCAAATATCACCTTATGATCAGGATACCACTTCATGTAATCCATGTCAGATGACTCAAACCTGAATCCCTCCCTATAACTACCACTCATCATCAGTCTCTCTCCATTATATAACTGTGAAGGTTTCTTTATCATCTCTGCCGTGTCCCACATATCCCTTCTGAAGGTCACTTCTGTCGGTGTCCCTATCTCACGACACACACCCACATACAGGACTTCTGATACACGGGGAATGTGATCCATCCTGTAACGATTCTTTAACGTTAATTCACACAATACATGTTCACAACCAAATAAAGATCACCCTACCACAGGATTCCCGAATTCTATATATAGTCAATAGGAAATACCCGTCTTCGGCTACTTTTGTTTTAATCATAAATTTTTCAAAGTGACATTTTATTTACAGAAATATAAACATTACAAGCTACACTTTTTCTGTTTTGTTGCCTCGTATATACATATCACTAGGATCAGTAGAATGTAAGCAGAAATAAGGTTTAGGTTATAATTCTACGTTTCAATGCATCCGTTATATATAGCGTATTACCCCGAGGATTTATATAATGGACAAAACACTATTTCACATCAAAAGAATAAATTAAACACATATCAAAAGAATGTAGTAGTGTGATACACAATATGGAATTAGTATACCAGATACAGAGAGAGGATCAGAACCCCCAGATAGATGTAGAGATACTCAAAGGTTTTCTTACCTTCTTCTCTTCATTCAGTTTCATTTGTAAACTACTTGAAGTATTGAGTAGAATACATTAACACCATCACCCACCTCCGAACAATTTACATTAAGAGATCTTCATCCCTATCGGGATCCTCGCCTGTATTATTATTATCATTATTATTATATTCACTTATATAGCGCAAAATTACGTATAGTTTCTATGCGCTTTACAGTGGTTGTCCTAATGAAGATGAAACACTTATAAAAAGAACTGTTAAGAATAAAATAAGTACACAACATCTTTTCTCGTAAACTTTCAATGGTGTATTAGCTCCATCAGCCTGCATCCACTCAACAAAATTCTGATACATTTGTTTTCAATGATGGAAATGTGGTCATGTTAGATTACGGGTATCTGAATTGTAATCACTTAATAAAATCGAACCCCCCCCCCTTGTACATTGATTGATTGATTGATTGTTGCTTTCCGCCACACTCAACAATTTTTCAGTTATCTGGTGGCGTCCAGTTTTTATTGGTGGAGAAGAGAACCCAGATACAATGTAGCAAGGAAGAGACCATCGACCTTCCGAAAGTAAACTGGCAAACTTTCTCACATATATCGGCGCGAGCGAGATTCGAACCCGCGCCGGCTAGAGGTGAGAGGCCTTGTGATTTTGAGCGTGATGCTCTAACCACTCGGCCACGGAGCCCTCCCCCCTTTTGTAGAAACGGACCAGGGTAAAGTGCGTGACCCGAATCCAAGATGGTGACAGGAAAGTACGCTTCCACTTTACTCCTTAAATTCTTCATGTTTTGTGTTTTAATTAGTTTCTTAATTCATTTTGGATCAATTAAATAGGTAGTGCCAGTTTTAAATACCTCAATGGTGTTAAATTGCACATATTTAATAAGGAAACCCGCCTAGACCTTTTTCTATAGATTACAGTTTCTGGAATCTTTATGCACGGTTAGGGGAGGCCTATTTTTTACTTGAATCAGTTCACCATTTTTTCTGTCAACTCAAACTTCGTAAGGGTGTCGAAAGGACTACATTTTGTGGCGGAAGATTGTTCACTCAAAATGCACTAAACCTGCACGATTCACCGCATTTGCGTTTAATCTATTAACAATACTCACTTTCATTCATGTGTCAATTGATATATCTCAGTGAACTCGAAATAAATGACACAAAGAAGCCTTCCATGTACGTTTTATATATATAGCTTTATATTGAGCAACGATGGTAACAGCAAACTAACAACTCGAAGTTAGGACTTCAGGCACTCCGTAAACCGGATCAAGTTATAGGATTGCATGGATTCTGATGATCACAATATTTAATAATCAGTTCGTAAAACAAAATGTACCATTTCGCGTTCTGCTTAACGTTTTCAATTTTATTTTATTTCTATTTTTTTATTTTTGTCATAATTTTGTTTTTTTTAATTTTGTTTCCTTTTTTTTTGTTTTTTGGTTTTTTTTTTTTTTCTTTTTTTTTTTTTTTTTTGTTGATTTATTTGTTTCTTTATTTGGTTTACAATTTTATTTTATTTCTATTTTTTATTTTTGTCATTGTTTGTTTTTTTAATTTTGTTTCCTTTTTCTTTTTTTTTTTGTTTCTTTGTTGATTTTTTGTTTGTTTATTTTGGTTGGTTTTTTGGGGGGTTTTTTTTGGTTTTGTTTTTTTGGGGTTTTTTTATTGGTTTTTTTTTTTTTTTTTTCTTTTTCCTTTGAATTATTTATTGTTGATTGTAAGAAATAAGATCAATGAGTAAACATTTGATCATGAAACTTGTTCGATGATTGTTTTGTGTTATTTACAAAGATTTGACGATATTCCTGCTATATTTTGGCGATGGTTTGAAGCCTCGATTCATTTCTATGGTGAAAATCTTATACCCGACAACTCAGTATGAAGAGGATTAAAGAATAAACCATACTACATTGAATATACAGTGAAAACGGCCCACCCCTAGAAAGTGCATGTCGGATTACTCAGTTTCCACTGTATGTCTTCTGTGGTCATGTGACTGAATTAAAACACATTAAGGTATGAAAGCGTGACCTCGTGGAACGTTTAGGTTTTTCGATTGATGCAGGTGCAGTATCAGCAAATATTCAACCAATTCTGCGTCATTAACGACGATTTAAATTCAACAGTTGAAATTGAAATTAAGAAGTTACCAATAAATGTTAAATAAAATAGTGTGCTTTTCTTCTTGCACAATAGAAACCAACAAATGCACACTATAATGAAAGCATCGCAATTTCGTCGCAGAGGTAATGTTTATTGAAGAGCACTGTCACAGGAATGGTTGTTGTCTTGAGTAATAAAAAGTGAAGATAACGAAGAGTTATTAATCCCATAACTCCATTAGAGAATACAAAATCAGAGTAGGGCTAACACAACCACAAGGACACATCAGAGGTGCAATACAAGATTGTGTCATTATCAGCGCCAGTTTGCAAATAATGGAGAGATGATCACACTCCAGTATGTATCTGTAATTGCCCATCACCAATTAAAGGCTTTTGCCATTAATTGACAGTGCACAAGAAAAATCCTTCTACATAAACTTCTGCCCGTTTATAGAGCAAGAGAATTCCTTCCACATGAATTGCCAGTTTACGGAGCACGGCAATTCTTTCTACATAAACTTCTCCCTGTTTACAGAGCACGGCAATTCTTTCTACATAAACTTCCGCCAGTTTACAGAGCGAGAGATACCCTTCTATATGAACTCTTGCCAGTGACTTTGTGTACATGAAGTAATAACCCCTCTCTAGCTGATCAATGTTGAAGAAACACCTGTTGCAGTTTTATTCAATGTTATGCAAGCATTGTAAAGACAAACTGCAATAGATTTTTCGACAAACTCTTTTATCAATTTCTGTTGCCAAAAGAACAATTTTCACATTGGACCAAAAACAAAATCTCCTCCAGGTGGAGCATATCCCCTCGCAACGAGTGTCTACAAGCGTTTTCTATGCGGTCCCGTACTGACCTTGAGAAGTCAATAGGATTTTTCCACTCGTGATAACATTTATACATGTGAACTACGAACAGAGGAAATGTGGCAAGTTGAGCGTCTACAAGCCCGCGCGAAAACACCCCCTCCCTTTTCGCAATGAATTACAAGGCAAAAACGAATGTTGATACCAAACCACTCAGACACGCAAAACATCAACCTCATGTAACCCGTCGGTAGAGCACTAATTACTATGGAGTGGGTTTTCATAATTTAATCTCGTTAGAAAAAACCTACAACATTCATACAACATACTTAACATTCATACTTTACATACAATCAGTTCACTAACAATGATTTTACACATATATATATATAGATACTTAGAAAGTAATAAATTAAATAATAAGTCATATGCAAAACCTTACCAGCCTACATCCCTATTGTTCTAGGTGTTGACACCTTGATGGCGAGTGCGGGAATAGTGCTGTTAAAGTGTTAGTGAAAAGAACTCACTCTCTCTCTCTTACACCCTATCTCTCACTCCACACTATCACGTGACACATACAATGAAACTAACTACAGGTAAACCTGAGAGGCGGATCAAACCAACACCTGGCTACATATTCCCCCTGCCAGGAGAAAATGGCTCCTGACATTACCTAGACAAGGATACCAGGGCATGGGCAAAATACCATAATACATCAGTAATGACACTGATGAAGAACAGACTTCATTGCTGTTGTCATTATAATATATACAAAGTAAAAAATCACAAAATTAATTTGAAGTATGTAACTTCATAAATAGGAACAACATAAACACACAGACAAACTACGCTACGCAAGTGTCCCTTACTAAGAACGTCTAATCCGAACTTACACCAATGTCTCTAAATAAACACATTTCGGATCAACATTCTGCACATACTGCCACTCTCCATATCGTTCTGGCGGTCGACGAACTCTACCACTTCTCCTGGGAGGTGGTGTACTAAAACTAGGCGAATTAACTGAGGCTCTTGAAGACGGAACTGTGGAATAGTGAGTTGATGTTTCATGTAAAGAGGACAAAGGCTCTCGTCGACGACGGCGTTGAGGGATTATATACACTCCTCTGTCATTCTCGTCTGACGATTCCGATTCAGAAGAACTCTGGGATGAATCACATGAAGCTACAGGAGCTGGATGCTGTTGTTTCTGTTTGATCTGTTTGGAAACTAAATTAGAATCAAAATTAGTCGGAATGCAATTAAAAGGCAACAGAAAATTTCTATGGAGGGTACGGGTAGATCCCTTCCCGTCCTCACGTTTTACAACATAAACAGGAATATCTGAATTTGGTATTTTTGAAATAAAATGAACTTCTCTATCCCACTTGTCTGCAAGCTTATGTTTTTCCTTAAAACCTACTTTTCTAACTAGAACTCTATCCCCAATTTCTAACTTAGAATTTTTCACTTTCCTGTCATAATTTTCCTTGTTTTTGTCCGAAATTCTCTGTGATTCTTCAGTAGCAATCTTGTATGAATACTGTAGTCTATCTTGAAGTTTCCTAACATATGACTGATGATCTCTGGATCCTTCGTTTCCTGGCTCAATTCCTAAAAATGCATCTACTGACAAGCGTGGGTGCCATCCAAACATTAGAAAATGTGGTGAATACCCAGTGGCATCATTTTTAACTGAATTGTAAGCATGCACCAAGGATGATACGTATGATTTCCAATCTGATTTTTCATCTTCCTCTAAAGTACTTAACATTTTGATGAGAGTTTGATTAAACCTTTCTACTGATCCGTTGCCCTCAGGATGATACGGGGTCGTTCTGGATTTTTTTACGTTGGCTATCTTGCAGAATTCTTTGATGACCTTGCTTTCAAAATTCCTCCCTTGGTCACTATGCAATCTGTCAGGAAAACTATAATGAACTATGAAATTTTCATATAAAGCTTTAGCTGTAGTCGTTGCGAGTTGATTTTTACAAGGGACCGCACAAGCATATCTAGTAAAATGGTCTGTCATTACAAGAATATTTTCAAATCCACCTTTGCTTTTCTCTAACGACAAAAAATCAATGCAAAGAATATCTAAAGGCTTGGTCGAAGTAATTGGACAAAGATCTGCTCTCGCTCTGACAGGCGTTTTGCTTCTAATACATCTTTCACAACTCTCAACTCTTGCTTTAATATCTGCCTCTAAGCCTGGCCAATAAACTCTCTGCCTAACTAACCAAACGGTTTTCTCAATGCCTGGATGTCCTACTTCCTTATGTAATCCTTGAAATATTACTTCCTTAAAGTGATCTGGTAAACAAAGCTGTAAAATTTTTTCTCCATCTAGAAATGAATTCCTGTACAAAATATCATTAATGATCTGAAGTTTCTTCTGTTCCCTAAGATATCTCTGAACTTGTTTGGTTTCTTTCCTACCCTTCTCTCCCTGTTCTAAAATCTCTATGACCCTGGCTATGGTTTCATCTTCTTTCTGTTCCTTCCTCCAATCAACATCTGACATATCTGTAGTTGTAAAGGCATCGTCTAGTGGAAAATTCTGCGATAAAGTTTCTGCAGCTGAAATATCTAGAGATGCTGAATTACAAATGGCTTTAACTGAGTCCGAAAATAAACAAGATTTTCTAGAAAGTGCATCTGCATCGGAGTTAAACTTTCCTGGTCTGTAAGAAATGCTGAAATTGTAATTCGCAAGTGCGGAAACCCATCGATGACTTGTTGCATCTAATTTAGCCTTGGACAACACATATGTCAGTGGATTATTGTCGGTTATCACTTCAAACTGATTGCCGTATAAGTAATCATGAAATTTGTCAGTGATCGCCCATTTCAGAGCCAAAAACTCTAATTTGTGAGCCGGGTAGTTTCGCTCTGCGGGTTTTAACCCTCTACTTGCGTACGCAATTACCTTCTCCACCTTGTCGTGTTTCTGATACAACACTGCTCCCAGTCCATAACTGCTGGAATCCGTATGTACAATGAATGGCTTGGAGTAGTCTGCATAGGCTAATACCGGTGGCTGTACAAGTAAATCCTTGATCTTTTCAAAAGATTCCTGTTGAATATCCTCCCATTTCCAAGCTGGTTTATGCTGCTTCTTCTTAGCTTTCTTGGCTGTACTATGTCCCTGCAGTAAAGAATTTAATGGTTGTACAATCCTAGAATAATCTTTAATAAATCTACGATAGTACCCTGAAAATCCTAAGAACTGCCGTAATTCCTTGATATTCTGTGGGGTTTTCCAGTCTTTTACTGCTGATAATTTCTCAGGATCTGCTGCGATTCCATGTTCTCCAACAACATGTCCTAGATATGTCACAGATGATCTGAAAAATTCACACTTGGTTGGCTTAAGTTTTAGATTATGCTCTGACAATTTTCGAAAGACAGATTCTAATCTACTTATGTGGTCCTCAAATGTTCTAGAAAACACCAAAATATCATCCAGAAAAATAAGACATTCTTTCAGCAACATATCTCCCATACATTTCTCCATCAGCCTCTGGAACGTGGCTGGAGCATTTGTCAGGCCAAAGCTCATGCGGTTGCATTCATAAAACCCTAAATTTCCAACAGAAAAAGCTGTCTTCGGCTTGTCTTCTTCAGCTACGGCAACTTGCCAATATCCTGAACGCAAATCGAGTTTGGAAAAGAATTTAGAACCTGACAAAGTATCCACAACATCATCAAATCTGGGAAGCATGTACGCATCTTTGCGAGTTCTAGAATTTAGAATTCTGTAATCTATACAAAACCTTAAACTGCCGTCTTTCTTTTTGACAAGTACCACATTCGAAGAAAATGGACTATCTGATTCCCTAATTACCCCTGTTTTCAGCATATCATGGATGTGTTGCCGAATTTCATCATACATTCCAGGTGGAATCTTACAATAAGGCTGTTTAAATGGTCTATCATCCTCTAACACAATTTTGTGTTCGACAATATCTGTTTTGCCTAAGTCATTAGAATCTTTAGAGAAGACATGACTCCATTTGCATAGAACATCAGAGAAAAGTTCATTCTGTTCAGTAGTCAAGTTTTTCATATCTGTCTGAACATTTGGTAAAGACAAATTATGCTCATGATTCGCAGTACTACCAGAATGTTTCTGGGATAGCAAGTTATCCACAATCTTAACCTGACTAAGTTGGCACATCTCTGACTTGGGTCTGATAGTAATACTCTTAGCAGTAATGTTGCAAATTTTGACTTGAATTCTACAACTGCTAGTCTTAGTATCTACCTTGACTACTCTTGGACAAACTATGTAGTTTGACTCATTCTCAAAGCTTTCAGTAATAAACTGCATATTCTCACCCTGAACACCTCTAACCAGACCTTGCACTACATGAGATTGGTATGGCTCCACAACAACAGGCTTTTTGTTCAGTGACCGCACACAGTAGGATCCTCTCATGCTTTTGACTGCTATCTTCCAAGCTAGCGGAACATCTTCAACATCTGAAACAAAATCTTTGTAGAATCGTATAACATTTGTTCCCAAAATAACAGGGCATTGCACATTGAACTCATTGTCTGGTACCACTAGAATAGGTACATACAGTTCTTGTTCACAAAGTAATGGTATGCTAACACAACACTCTGCATAACCAAGGTAAGGTAACACAGAACCATCTGCTACAGACACTTCAAGTGAACTTATGTCTCGTAACTCTGGTTTGTCAGTCAAAGTATTGTAACCTGACAGTGATATGGTGCTGACCATAGATCCACTGTCTATAAGTGCTAACATAATCTGATCTTGGATCATTATGACACTTTGATTACTTTCACCCACTAATTGACAACTTTGTTGGCCATAAGATTCACCAACCCTTGATTGGCCATCAGCAAGGGTGGTTAATCTTTTGACTCATTTTGTTTTCCAAACCTTTTCTGTCTACCATTACCTCTGTATCCTCCACTTTTATATCCACTTGGGTGATGTTCAAGTCTCTCGAGAATTTTGTTGAACTTGTCATCCATTTTAGTTTCTATCTCACTAACCTTAGCATCCAATTTTCTTTCAAGTGCAGACAACCTTTTCTCTGTCTCATCTGTACCAGTTGTCATAACATGATTGTGAACTCTCTTCTGTTTGGGTACATTTGTACTAAGATCACCTGATTTTGATTCTCTCAGTGTACTTACACTGCTGATGCTGATTTCCTTTTCTACCTGTCTAATTTCTCTAAGCAATTGATCATAATTTTGAATTGTGTCATACTTGTGTCTTGTCTGAGATTTGAGCTTTTCACAGTGTAAGGATGTCCAAAACTTGTGTCGCAAAAGATCATTTTTGGCTTCTTTGAGCAAATGCTTATTGTCGATAGCTGTTTGTAAAAGGGATTCTATTCTGCAACCAAAAGATGTAACGTTTTCATTGGGCATTTGAAAAGAATTGAAAAACTCCTGCATTATCATGCCATTGGTAGAAATATCTGAGAACAATGCATCAAGTTTATCTAAAACTTCTTCTGTAGTAGCTCTTTCACCTAAAGGAATCAACATTTTCCTAGCTGTACCTCTCAAGGATCGACGAATTGCTTGCAATAAATGACTAGAACTTACCTCTGGATCACTCTGTAAACATCTGATTTCAAATCTCCATTCTGAGTAACTTACATCTCCTTTCTGAGGTTG
Organism: Ostrea denselamellosa; assembly: GCA_024699665.1. Classification (NCBI taxonomy): domain Eukaryota; kingdom Metazoa; phylum Mollusca; class Bivalvia; order Ostreida; family Ostreidae; genus Ostrea; species Ostrea denselamellosa. Next base: position 3,064,381 of record JAMZEH010000006.1, on the reverse strand, counting down.
TTCATCTCCAGAAAATGGTGGAATCTTGGGAATTACCTCCGATGAAATAATATGCGAATGATTATTCCTACTAGTAAGTTCTACTCTCTGATCACCAGGATTTGTTAGATTCATGTTGATAGTATCTGACAACTTAGCTCTACCTCTTCCAGCAAACAATATCTTGGGTATTGCTCCTTGAACACCAGCAGGTGTGCTTGTCTTTGGTAATATATCATACTTACCACTTGCTAGTAACTTCTGGATCATAGCTTCCTCTGTATTCACATCCTCACCTCCTTCCGCACCTTCACTTTGCATACTTACACCTGACTGCAGCAGCAGACAAAAACACGCAGACAAAATCACGAACTGCAGTATAAAGTAGCAAGTATCGGTACGCGAAAGAAATGTTCGACTCGCTGCGCATAAACAAACAAACATTTGCAAACAAGTAATTCTCACAAACTAGTGAGCACCTCGTGACATTTGATATGTCGATGTAAACCAAAACATTGGTACATTACACAAAAAGGACTAAGTTGTGTATAAAACAAAACTCTGAGGTAGTGTAGGACGTAGGGTATATATGAAAAATATTTCCCCAAAAATCTATGCATATAGGACTATTGGGCTGAATAACTTCGGGAATTCTTATCCTGCAAGACTTACAACACCACCAATCTGTGACTATGTTAACTGTCAGATAACCTGATATCAACCAGTAAAGAAACAGCAACTCCCACTTATGAGTCTGGTACACTCTGAACTTACTCACTTCCTCGCCGTTCAAAGGTTATTACTGGTCTGTTAATATAGTGCATATTAGATTGAATGGTCTTTCTACTCTAGTATCAGACAGTGTTGTTATCAACATGCAGGTAAAGTGAGCTATCTCCTAACCCGATGTGCAAATATATCATTCCTAGCACAATAAATACTAGTCACTAAACATACACAGCATATGAAACATAAATCAAAAAGTCACAAACTTATCGCAAATGCTGACGATGACAAACTGCATGCACAATGTAAACAAATTGACATTACATGAACAAAATAATGACAAGACAGATTGACAGCACAGTAATACAACAAAACATCAACATAAATAAATAAATTGTCAAAGAATTGGCAAAATTTTTAATTACCAGTACTTAGAATCAAAGTATTCCAGGTCAATTTATCACAAATTGCAGTTCCTCGTGTGAACGGGTAACTTCCGGAATGATGGGTATTGAATACGTCGTACGGAAAATAGTTTGTAACCGAACTTCGGGTTTGATTCGAGCTCGACGGAATCCTGTGACGTCACAACGAAAATTGTCGATGGCCACCACTCGGCACAAGTCGGTAATAATCGTAATTCACGTGCGCACAAGCATCCTGAAATGGCGGATCCTAGAATTTTCACAGCTAGCTGACTATGCAATTTTTTTCTTCTTCACGGCACATACACACACAACGCAATATAAATTCAATCACTGCAGTTGATTCAATTGAATATTCAATGATGAATGGACTTGCAGAAATAGTAGAGATAGGGTATACTCGAAGTATGGTGAATTACAACGAATTTCTTAGTGTAGACTGGCTCCAACTTGACTTGAAATTAAGGAACGTGGGCGCCAATGTAACCCGTCGGTAGAGCACTAATTACTATGGAGTGGGTTTTCATAATTTAATCTCGTTAGAAAAAACCTACAACATTCATACAACATACTTAACATTCATACTTTACATACAATCAGTTCACTAACAATGATTTTACACATATATATATATAGATACTTAGAAAGTAATAAATTAAATAATAAGTCATATGCAAAACCTTACCAGCCTACATCCCTATTGTTCTAGGTGTTGACACCTTGATGGCGAGTGCGGGAATAGTGCTGTTAAAGTGTTAGTGAAAAGAACTCACTCTCTCTCTCTTACACCCTATCTCTCACTCCACACTATCACGTGACACATACAATGAAACTAACTACAGGTAAACCTGAGAGGCGGATCAAACCAACACCTGGCTACACTCACTTAAATAGTTCGTAACGACACATTGCAGGATTGTTTACCGTGGGGATCCAGGTTAGAGTACATGTAGGTCCTCAGTTGTCCTTTCTTGTCGTAAAAGGCGACTAAATGGGGCGGCCCCCCGAATGAAACCTCAAAAACGGAGGCCTCGAGTCATAACAGGTGTGGCACGATCAAATCCGTAAGCACCGAGAATACGCTTAATTTTACAGCCCTTCACGGACAATGGCGACATCTCCATCCAACTGATAGATTCTCGAGCGGGACGTTAAACAATATATAACCAAACAATTATATGCGTTGCACATGAAACTTTTACTTCAGTAACATTATTCAACTGAATGATCAGAAACTATTCTTTTTCTCGATGAGCAAGTCATACACTAGAATGTTGAACGGAAAACTTATTTATCAGCTGACTACACACAGTGATGTTCTTTTTGTCTCCGATTTTCCATCTAATGTCTTGATCCCCAGAAGCAGTAGAGTCATTTCTAAAAAGAACACCAAACTTTGCTCCCAGGAGTAAACCATTAAAGTAAAAGTTTAGAATCCAAATTAATAATAAAAACACGTTAGGTAAAATGTTCCAGTTTTATTGAATATCTTCACATGGAATAACAAGTTATCACAGAGTTCACTCATTCACGAAAAGCAATGAACTTCAGGTTGCAATCTTCCCAATGGAAGGAAAGAGAATTTACGATAAACACAAGACGTGCGCTGCATAACAAGCTTTCTCCTCTGTTAGCAGTGAACCGATCGACGTTTCCATCATTAACACTATATATCAGTGAATTTAAAACTGAAAACTTCTCCAAAAGAATGCGTTTGACAATTATTTACACCTTACTTCTTAGCATAACAAAAATGTTAATATTGTAGTTCTTATCAAATCTTAATAAACATGATGTCATACCTAGACCCAATTTCTGTTTTCATACGGAGAGAAATAAACTTGTGAAGTTTCGTCCTATAAATGCAGCTGATCATACATTGTACCAATACTTAATACCGTACACATTTCACACTCAGACTAATTCCTACACAGCACTGACACGGTTAACAATAAATCAGTTTCACACCTGTGTATCTTTCACATCCTATCATAAAGAGGGGTATATTCTTATATATTCATTGGTTACCATGCTCTGACAACTTCATTTCATTCATGCCACTATCAATTATTCTTTTCATAAGCCATGTGCCTTCCACACTAAGATTAAAAGGTCAAAAAAAGTCAAACATCCACATTAAACACATTCTGTGGACTAGTTCCTGTATATTTTCACAAAAATGTACTACTAGTGTACTATAAAACATGGGAATGGTTGGGGGGGGGGGGGGGGGGAATCTTTGGAATTCACTGAACTGACTCCATTACCAACTTTTTATATTTAGCACTCACAAATTTACAGAATAATCTGGAAGATACAATTTCAAAAGAACATTTGCAAGATATACATTTAGTGAATATTCTTAAGAATTTATCTTCAAAAACATAAAATGTGTATAAATATCCACATCATACCATTTTCAACTTGACAGAAGCATCGCACAATATCATATTAGTTAATAAAATGCAATAATATGTTGATTCGCTCTAAATCTACATAAGATGGCCATATTGAGTATCTGATGACTTACAATCTTTGAAAAAGACAGGATACATTCTACACTTAACAACATAACTTTGACCTTTACAAGCTTCTATAGCAAACAAGTAAACAAAATGTGATCAATTGTGAATAGAAATTCCTACACACAGACTTCTACCATTACAAAATAAAACGTTATCTTCATTACATTTAAGTTACAGTTCACAATATATTTGGACTGGTCACATTTCAAAAAGAGAAAGTTGCACAAAGTAATATTTTCACTGGACAATGACAATGTTTCCATACAAATCACCTGAAAAAAAATCACATTTCTGACGCAAGGCAGGAAATCACCTTCAATTTTACCTCGGCATAAAAAGCACTCACATTCTTAAAATGGCTTTACAACAATAATTTGACAAGTGTATTCAAAATAAAAACAAGAACACTCTATACTTGTACACACAGCTCAAGTCTCACATCATGGAGAAAAATATATAATTCTATTAGAAAAATTTTAAAATCTTCTGGTATTTTAACATACATGCAATAAATGCACGTCGCTGCATGTTCATATATGAATTTTCAATACGTTGATGAATGAGCACTAACAGAAAAGTCCAATAGTCTCTAAGAGAAATATTTCTTTTCCCCACAATGAGTTGATTTTCATGCTCTGTAGGTCTTCAGTGTCTAATGATGATCCTAATACACAATATACAGACAGAGGGGGCGTGTTATTGTATCATAATACGCGACAAGTCATTCTTTCTTTCTGCTAAGATCAAAACAAACTGAAATGCATAACGTTCTAATTGCTGGGTAATATTATGCATTTCATTTACTGAATTAATGCCATGATTACATACATCAAAATTAACTTAGATTTGTCTTACTGCCATTCCACATTCTGTGACATGTTTTGATAAAAACACAACACAAAAAAATCCAAAATCTATATGCTGCTAATTGCCATGTTTCACAAACACAGCATCTCTAATGCATTTAAAACTATAATTACAAGTATATGTGCGATTTATGAAAAAAAAAACTTGTGTGCTTCCCAAAATTAGTAGCATCACTATGGCAACATCGTCAACAACATCCTGACTTTTGCTGTGCTGGAACCTCATCATCGACAACGACAACACTTTTTCGGTTTGAACCGTCTTTCTGACCTCTGTTATTATCTTCTCCCGCTTTTTGTATCATACCTACGCAAAATAAATGAAATAGAATTAGGGACATCTGTACTCATCCAAACAAATTCCCCTGCTGGTAGCCCATGAGTGTAGAGTAATGTACGATGTCACTCTGATTAGGTCAGAACCACACTTACATTGTGTACATACAGTCAAACCTGTCTCACCTGACAGGCCTTGGGTGACAAAGTAGACATAGCCCCCAGGTTGAAAAATAATCATGGGCAAACTGTACGTTGTTATTTAGTCCGATCATGGCAGTCTCAAACTGAGAAGCACTTTTGATGGACTGATTCACTATTTTCCCCCAAACATTGTTTTCCTTTTTAATGATCAAAATCTACTTCTAATAGGTTTAAAAGGTTTCACAAATGAATTAAAGTTATACATCATCAAAGAAGCTCGTTTTAGAGAGTTATTATTTTTTTGTGGACAAAGATTGCGGTATGTTATTGTTTACAAAGTTTTCAAAAGAAATGGATATCAATCTAAGTTCATTATAGATGGATATCAATCTAAGTTCATTATAGATATCACATGTCAAGAATTGTTTTGGTACAATGTGTCACCTAAAAGTTAAATTTGTGACTGCGGAAAATTAGGATGCTTGAAATTACATGATTAACATTACACAATGATTTGTTTATAAACATAAAAAGATTCGAGTCTTTGTTTATGCTGGGGCCAAAATATTACTTTAATCCTTTAACCTCACATTTCTTACTACAACATTTCGCTAGGTTAGGATAAGCACAGCGAAGGCGCCTTTATGGAATTCCATGCAGATACCATTTCAAAAGAGTCCTACGGACAACTTTGTTTCTACTGACCTAAGGTGTGATACTGACCATCACATTTTTACACAATCACAGTAGATATTCATGTCATGTGAACAAATTTCTACTTTCACTTCTGTGATGACAATGTACTGCTTTTCTATAACACTTACCTTTACTTAAATCTAGAAACATTTCTTCTATGCCTTTGCCAAGTTTTGCAGATGTATGAAAATGTCTAGCACCCACGGAAGCAGCATAGCTAAAAAAAATAATACGAATGTTAATCACATCAAGGAATTAATAGGGGCCTCTGTGGCTGAGTGGTTAGAGCATCACGCTCAATATCACAAGGCCTCTCACCTCTAGTCGCAGCGGGATCGAATCTCGCACACGCCAATATATGTGAGATAGTTTGCCAATTTACTTTCAGAAGGTCGGTGGTCTCTTCCCGGGTACATTGTATCTGGGTTCTCCCCTACACCAATAAAAACTGAACGCCACCAGATAACTGGAAAATTGTTGAGTGTGGCGTAAAAACAAAAATCAATCATGGAATTAATATATTTGACGCAAAGTTGATGATTAATTCATCTACATTAAAACACGGTTATAGTGAACCTTCAGAGCAAGCGAAAAACAGTTCATTATAACCAAGTTCATTATATCCAATGAAAGTTTCATCATTTTCCCTCTCATGCGAAGAATAAATATCACTTTGTAATAAGATTAAATTCATTAGAAGTGTGTTTTACTGTAAATAAAATACATGGTATATATTTGGATTAATAATTATTGAATTCACAAAATAAGCAATGTTCTGTATTCAGGTGATATATCTGACAGACTTGACCTAGTAGAGGAATCGCAACTACAAAATTTCATTATCAGTTTACTCTGTGACTTTTTAAACATCTACACGTATCACTCTTATTTCAAAACTGAAGATCATTTCCAACCTATTAAATATGCATTATATTGTTTAGCTTGTAAACATAGTTGATATAAAAATTCTCCATACTTTTTAAAAAATAAAGACACTTTTTCATAATTTAATAAAATATCAAGTTTGTTAAATAGTCAGGCTTGTGAAAACAATGATACATTGCATTCATAGCTCTGAACATGCTACATTATTTCATAATGACGTACTTATCTTTTCGAATATGGACTTGGTCATTTGTCTACATAATATGCTTGCATGCTCCGTGAGCTGTGAATTGGATACATCCTGTATCAAGCCAGAATTACACTACATCGCCAGCACGTTTGTTGTAGACATGATGTACTCTACACTTAATGACAAGACATTGACATGAGAACTACGAGGGGTGGGATTTTAAATTCAGTACAATAAGAACAGCCTCCCGTCTGTTTACCAATGGTCAGCAGTGTGGATAGATATACATGTGTGATGGTGATGCAATAAAACATTCAGTTTGGGGAGCAGCATTTTACATGTCCACAACTTCCCATCAGTATTCCCAGACCTTGGGATTATCACCCCCCCCCCCCAACAAGGAACACTTTCTTCCATATATATATGCTTACAACTCAGTCTGTCAGGAATAAATTTTTTTTATATACTTAGGCCTCTGTGAGGAATAATTATTTTGTTGTATATTATTTATGCATCTCTGAGGAGTATATTGCTCTATATTTATGCCTCTGTGAGGAATATTCTATCAAATACTTACGACTCTGCTTCTGCGACCGACACATGTCGTTCTTTTTCTAAATCTATTTTATTTCCTGCTATGCAGAGACAGATATCATTTCCTAACATTTTTCTCAGCTCCTTCACCCAGTTCTTAACCTAAATAAAATCAATAATAATAAAATAAAATTCAATAAAATTAGACACATTTAAATACCGGACCTATGCATACATTCATCATAAGTATCACACATTGCATACTTGATTCTGAAATGCCTAAGCAAAATATTTCTCAAACAACAAGGATTCCAATATAAGTGACAAACTGTGAGGGTTCCAGTGTGCAGAGGCCAACTAATTCTAATAAAATGTCCAGCGATTTTTTTCCGCATCTCAAACCTTCGAATAACACAAAGAGTTTTCTTTGGCCCCTTCCAATTCGAGATGAGGTTTTAACTGCATTTGGCAATGGAAATGCTACTATCAGATACTTGTATAATTTCTGTAGTGCATTTATTACCTGGCACAGTCAGAGCTAAAGCACTGTTTGGCTTCATCATTACTTAGCAATTCTATGTATAATGTGCATTTTCATATGTTTACTCAACTATAAATTACTGTTCTCGTTTCACCGCCAATGAAAAAGCTAACCTAATAATAACATTTACGCCAGTTTTTTTGCCTTCAGTATCTTTACCAATTGTAATGATAGCCATTTCCTCATGAATGTGATGCAGTTGCAAACAATGTGCATATGAATCTTGATAAATATAGTACATACATTTTAACAACTAAGAATTTTTAAAGAATTGACAGTAGAATGTACTTTATAACAAAATAAATTTCATTTCTGAACATACACAAGGGCATGAATTACAATGCTTCAAGCCAGCATCCGTCATGAAGCATGTTTGCCCACACACTTCTACAAAACCTCGTATATTTTCAAAAATTAAATTTATTAAGTAGCAACTAATTGTGAACTAAATTTATTAGGTATTCCACAGATGCGTGTACCCCTACCTTCTGGAACGAGTCCTCGTCTGTGATATCATACACCAATATTGCACCATTACTGTCTCTGTAGTAAATAGGACCAAGGGCGTGAAACCTCTCCTGTCCAGCTGTGTCCTACAACATCAAACACACAAAATAAATCATCTAAACATATTACAGCTTTTCTGCTCTAACTCTGTTGCTGAATGTCACTGACAGAGAGCCTTTTTTGTTGTTTGTTATTTTACAATCCTTTTGAAAATTGTTGTCTCGTGTTAAAGACTTCACTTGTCTTCAAGTGAAGTGCCACAAAAATTGGTGCATGCTTGGTGCTTGCAGCTGTAACAATGAGGGTTCTACGTTGTGAAAAATGATTATCATGACACTGAACCTTTGATTTTCAAGTCATATCAGAAAGAGCCATGACTATCATGTCTTATCATAAAGACCAATGACTTTCCCATCATATCAGAAAGACCCACAAGTTTCCAATCCTATCAGCTTACAACTATTATAGCGTTCTCAATAAATTCAGAGGGCAGGTAAATTAGAGAAAGTAAGAGAAATGTTTGAGTGCCACAGGAGACATTTCCTCATATTTAAGTACATAAATAAAGCATTACAATCATTTGTAAAAAGTCAGTAAATTGCGTTTATTTACATATAAAGAAGAGAGCTTGGGCTGAAGTTGCTTATCCTAACAAGTTCATACATGTCCTCTTGCTATATAATATCCCCTCAAGACCAGTTACTTTACAAAGGCTATATTAAAAAACTTGAAATTGCAGACGATAAATGCTGAAAAGAATCTAACTACTTGTTTATAGAAATTGTATCTTCTGTTCATGTATAATGTAACAATTATACGGTATTGACTCTCAGTTTTCAATAATGTCTAACAATTCAAAAGTTCAACGTAATATGTAGAAAGGTTATTAGAATTCTGAACAAGATTCAATCCCCAATGAATCTACCTAGCCTGGGTTTCTTCGCAAAATAACCTGTTATTTCGTTGTGATGCACACGCTACTTCATTTTGCTTAATTGAGATCGGGATTACCGAAAACAAATCTGGAAATAGTCTTCATGTTTTTGGAATAGAAACCGAACCATGACAATGCGCAATCCAATTTAGTATTTATCTGTTTCTACTGATCTGATATAAGGATTCTTGGTGAAACTACGAGACAATAGATATAAATGAAAACCAAATTTGACCAGGTTATTTTTAAGTACTTAATGATATTGTGCAACACAAATTTTGTGGGAAAATCTGTTTTGTAGTAAATCCATCTGCGAATAATGAACTTTTCTTGCCAAACAATCGTTATTTAACTATTGAACAAAGATACAATAATAAACAATGACATCAACAACGGAAATGGTATTGTGCCTTTCAAATATCAATTAAATTCAATGTTTCAAAGTCTTGAATCATAACAAGCGTTCAATACCAATAATCATTGTTTGAGTTCGCCCACTGAGATCAGAAAGGTAGTGTAGAGGCAAAATTTTGCATGATCGCTAGAAGGCTCTCGAGCAATCTCGACGCCTTAAAAAATCAAACAAAATCTTCGATTTGCCATCTTTTTTTAAATCATCCTATGGAAATTTTTAGGCTTCTTTTTTAAGAAAAACACCTGCATTTCAGCATTAGGAATGAGGCCAAATCAGCCCTCTACAGACCCCTAAAAAAATCTCTGCATAAATTGTTGCAGGATGTGACATTTAACAATCAAATATTTCAAAAACTCTATGATATACATGTATCTATGACCATCGTTATTCCAAACTTCATCAACCACTACTGGATAAATAAAAGACAATACAGTTCTCACCCATATCGACAGATTGACCCGCTTTCCCCCAATGTTCAGTTTCTTTGTCAGGAAAGATGCCTACAACAGAATACATGAGGATGTAAGTCTTTGAAATATATATATATATATCATCATTTGATTCATAAATTTACTTTGTATCACAAATAATACAACTACAATCTGGCTAATGATGTATGTAGTTAATTTAGCAGCAAATCACACTTTTACAGTGACTTCTACCAAACAAAGAATATTTTCCTGTGACAAGTTGCTGCTTTGCTTGATGCTGACTATAGCTGACACTTGAAATTCCAAGACCCATCTGTCCGTGTTTTGATTTTAAAGATGAATGGCAAATCACATCAAATTTAGCAGGTTTTTTTTATTCAGAGACATGATACAACACCTTTACAAATTTTTGTTTCAAACTATTTGAATAATTTGTGGAGTTTGAAAATATGCAGCTTATTCCTCCCTATAGGTAACGCAATGCATTTTACCTGTGACAATACACTAAAGTACTTTGTCCAAGACATAAATTTAGTGACATTTTTAAGACAAAATATTCTCGAGTACCCTATTTTGATTTCCAATTCACTTTTTTCACTCTCAACTGATTCTATAAGCAAGAGCTTGTTCAGTGTTTTTAATCAAGGCGGGCGACTGATATCAAATAAGTTGACGTTACAGGGGTTGCAACAGTCTCATTTACAATCAGCATTTTATAACGATCTAGTTTGGGTCAAACGCGTCATTGAATGTAATGTTCTGCATTAATTGAGGCCATTCTTTGATTTTGATTACAGTACTGCACAGTTACTCATTCTCTGTTCAATCAATCTCGATATTGAGCTCACGGTGGGTGCAACCAATTAACTAAGGATATTTACTCTTCCCAGGTATCAGATTCCTCCTTGTTTTTGGGGTGTTTTTTTAAATGAAGTTATGAAATTGAACACTGGTCGTTATCTTCATCATGCAGTAATGACTGTTTGGTATTGATACACCTTAGTTTAACTTCGGTTTGTTACCTGTAATGTAGTAATGTGTTTGTCGTTAAATTTGTTTTCAACATATCGCAGGACCAATGAAGTTTTCCCAACACATCCCTCTCCCAGAAGCACGCACTTGAACGAGAAGTTACGGCCTCCCGCATCCGCCATTACTGTGGTTACAACGTATCTTACGAGAATTCAATAATCTTGTGATACTTTGCTTAAAATGCTATAATTAATTATGAAATCATCGTAAAAATAACAGTAATTCTCCTCTCCTATCTGAAAAATGGCGTTTCTGTATGTTTACGTCATGAAAATGGGGGTCACGGGTTTCTTCCGCTTTTGTTCCTTATATCATTGAAAAATATAAACAAAATTTTACAATATTTAAAGAAAGGATTGTTTCGTATTTATTTACATTTTTCAGCTTTCATTTTAATTATAAAAGAAGTTTAAGTATGAAATATTTGAAATGCGTTCGTATCTTTACTATATTTTATCAATTTTCTCAAGGATACGAGGAATATACTCGTGTGATTTGACGTCATTTCTAAATGACAACATTTAGCAAATCTTGAAAACATGGCACTACAATCACAGGTAAAGAGATTTAAACAATTAGTGAATTCGACAAGGTTATTGGATCGTTACTTCCTCAAGAAGACACACGAATGTCTTCTTAAGAGTTCTGTCTGTAGCCCGTTTACCACACAATGTCCATATTTCATGTTTGGCTACAAAGAAATTTCTATCAAGTACGCGATCATGCTAAACTAAGGATGTTTAAAATATATTTGACAGAACTCTTTGGATTTTGCTCTTTTGGTTATTGTATTAGATCTACAACGCCGTCGAACCTTAAAGGGGCACGGACACGATTTGAACTGAAAATATCCATTTTTATTTTTATTTTCTTATGTTTACAATACTTAACTAGAGTAATTCTAATGGTCAGTAAAATTTTGATTATCATTTGTTGAGTTACAAGTGAGATACAGCATTCACAATTCTTCGTTATGTAAACAAGGCTCATGCCATGTTTTCGTTTACATATAGATTTGCTTAAAAGAAAGTTTGTTTTATACAAAATGAGATATGACAAAGGCTGCAAATTGTTTAACTGTGTTCATAATGAACTTGTAAATTAAAAAAGTCTGCTTTAAATTTTTACTAGTATATTTAACCTATGTATGAATAGTGAGCTCTGTTTCTCTCATGTAACTCGACAACTAACATTCAAATTTTTGCTAACCATTGGCAATACCTTAGTTAAGCATTCTAAACATTAAAAAACGGGAAAATAGAATTTTGAAAAATTTCAGCTTGAATCGTGTTGATGTTTCTTTAATTCTAATTTTAAACCAAAATAACAGAGGCTAGAGGAATCTTGCTAAGAACAATCAAATAAGTATTGTTCTTGCTTTAGCAGTTATGTTTGTGACAAATTAAAACAGTATTGGGTAGCATTTGTGTTAGTATTTAATTTCAGTTTTGAAAAAAAATTGTAATAAGTATTTTAGAGTTTGAACTTTTATACTACTTTGCATTAAATACAATTGAAATTGTTTGTGTTTCAGGTGCTATACGAGAAGGAGGGGGTTTATATTCAGGTGAATGTAAACTCAAATACTTCAGACAGAGATGCGCACATTCCAGGCAAAGTGTATCTCATCAAAAAGGTCAGAGTTGAAAGCTACAGATGTAGCATAATGACAGATAATGATAACCATCAGAGAATGTAAAGCAATATGAACTGTAATCGATGGTCACTTTTAGTTTGTGTAAATTCATGTCTGATAATGAAAGAAAAGGAGTTACAGTCTCTGCACCATCAGTTTGTAGAAATGAGATGGTTATTGTTTTGCAAGTTTGGTATACAAGTGACCTTAGTTCTAACACTCAGAAAAGAAGAAGGAAGTCAATATTTTTAATCATAAATTTTAAAGTTGAATCATCGTAAGATTTATATTGGAGATTAGTTGGATTGCCTTATGTGATAGATTAAATATTGAAACAAACATCAGTGTCAACTCTGCTTGATAAGTATTACTGGCCTTTGATAACGTTTTCAAGAATGAAATATTCAGCATTGTTGTAAAAAAAGCACTGTGTACTACAAGTTATGTTGATGCCAATTTATTTGCGCATCTTAACTTCCTTATTGATCAATTATCTTTGTTTTATGTTAAAAGATTTACAAACATGGTTTGTGAGATAGCTAATCCAAACAAACAGGTATAAGTTTGTGCTAATGGTAAACATAGTTCAATTTTCTTACAATCATGCAACATCTTCCAGAGGAAGCTGGGATTATAAATTGTGTAAGATTTACATCTAAAAATTGATCAATGTTTTAAACTATTGGTTTGCAACCCCTTGGTTGAATACATGAAATAGGTAAATTTATATACATGTATTGTAGTACACAAATAACATAATATATAATATATATAACACTAATATATACATATATAAATTAATTTTTTTTCCCTTATGAATCTAAAATGTGAGTGTCAGAGATTTATAATGAATATGTGAGTGCCAGAGATTTATAATGAAAATGTGAGTGTCGGAGATTTATAATGAATATGTGAGTGTCAGAGATTTATAATGAAAATGTGAGGGTCAGAGATGTATAATGAAAATGTGAGTGTCAGAGATTTATAATGAAAATGTGAGTGTCGGAGATTTATAGTGAATATGTGAGTGTCGGAGATTTATAATGAATATGTGAGGGTCCAGAGATTTATGATGAAAATGTGAGTGTCAGAGATTTATAATGAAACTGTGAGGGTCGGAGTCAGTGGGTGACAGGTTTCTTTGAATTTTTTTTTTATAATGAATTTAAAATCAGTGTATGAATTTATTACTTATTTCTATGATTCGTTACTTTTAGTCGGAGGGAATATTTATCGAGTGGAAAGCAGAAGAAGTGCTGATGTTGGAGGGACAGAATGCAGCTGACCAGGAGTGGGCAGTAATTGGCTCCTCCCTCTCTGTAGGATACAAACCTGACAAGGACTCGGACGCATGTGAGAAAAACTGACCTTGTTTTTAATCAGTATATGATGACTTAAAAGACAAATGCTCGTACATGTACATTTGTTCAGTCAGAACTCGCCAACTAAAACTCGATGGCGCTGAGGAAAAACTGAGAGATATCTGAGGGTTTGAGATATTGAGGTTAAGATACATAAAGTTGGGAATTCCAACTCACTTCATTTTATTCAGGAAATAATGTACAAAATACCGAAATACATGTCATGGTTCAGAATACAGGAAATTTACGTTTATCTTTAAATTGATTTTTTCTTTTCCAGTAAATATGAAGGCAGAATTAAGGAAGAAGTACAATATCTGCTTTGACATATTGGACCTGAAGAGTTTTAAAAGAAGTGCTCCGAATCATGGCTGGGCGTACATTATATTTATACTGAAAGACGGCACCACTTTTCCAGCCTTGCATTTCCATAACGGAGGAAGCAAAGCGTTATTGCAACATTTTGGAAAATTTATTCATATAAAAAGGTACATTCAAGTACCACATAATTTTTGATATAGAATTTAGGTCCTTGTCACAGATAACTGATGGACTCGTGTATTTGTAGGTTAGCTTCCTTTTTTTTGCTAGTGTATTAGTGAATACAGATTTTGTCTCATATTGTTGCTGAGGTTTTGATTATAAAAAATGTGGAATTGTTTTACAAATTCCTTTAAAACTTGATTACAAGGTCTTTTGAAGAGACGCTAGTTGCTGTGAATCCCTTTTTGCAGGTCCCCCAATGATAACCGCTTGTTCATTGTTCAAGAACACGATCCAGACATGTTGTCCAAGTCTTTCGATGAACTTCACCTATTTGCGGATTCTTCAGGAGATTTAGTGTCGGTGAGAACTTTTACTTTTATCTGCTTATCACATTCTTTCTTCTGGATATTTGATTTAAACTAATAGTTAACCATACACTGTAGTTTGTGTATTAGAGGATGAAATTTCAATGTTAACTACAACCAACATTAGCTGAGGTGTAGACTAATATGTGTTACTCTTAGCTTAGATTTCAAAAAATTATTTTCTGTCTCAGTATTGCATCATGGTAGATGTAACTTTGGAATGGGACTATGTAAAGTACATTGTGCATGCTTGTGTTTTTTAGTCTGTGACACAGGTAAGCTTTGATTGACAGATTCCAATGCTTATGTGCTGCCATCATACTGTTGCATATTGGAGTTTTCTCTCGTGTAGAAATAGATCTGTGTGCTAAGTATTGGGGAAATTTTCATCCTCATATTTTGGGTTTCTGACCAAATGTCTTCTGGGTGAATTTAAAACATGGTCAGTATTAAAGCAATCTGACACATACAGCTTTAAAACATGCCAGGCAGAAATAGGTCTGATTTATAGTGGAGTGAAATCATAATGTTTTAGTTGGAGTTTAAATAATGTTGGATGAGAATTTCCAAGTCTGTAGTTCATAAGTAATATTCTAGCAGTGAAATGTAGTTGTTGGGATTTGTCAGAATTAATTTTGGTACTCTGAGATACCTGTACTCTACAGGTGCCGGGCCTGCATTTCACAGGTAAAAACATAAGCTATAACTTAACTCTGAGATATTACTCAAATTTTTACTGCTCAAATAAACGTGGTAAAAGAAAACTTAAATTTAAGTCTGAGATTTTTTAGAGAAATCCAAGCCAGGGTATACACATTTTAAATGTTCAGTCCTCTGACTGAGGACAGTTTTCCACAATCTGGACTATCTGGCATGTGACAGTCTGGACATAGGGCGAGATCACTGTAGTTTTAAGATGTTTGATGTACATGTGTAAACTTTATAATTAACTAAACTGTCTTTGCTAAAGCAATTAACAGCCGTATCTAATTCCAGTTAATCAGCATAAAAAATATGTGTCAAATTGTACCTGCAGTCAAACCTCGTTATCTCGAACTTGATGGGACTGAGATAAAATTCCGAGATATCTGAAGGTTAATGATATTGGAGGTAAAATACTTGAAGTATAAGTGGTTGGGACTTCTGAATCACTTCGACATATCCGTGGTATCTGAGATATTGGTGTTCGGGATACCGAAGTTCATCTGTAGTAAAATAGTTTAATTGACAGTGAACACAGATTTACAGCTTATCTACTGCAAATGATGTTTTATCAAAGTTACAATGTAATGTCCAAAAATTCATAGCTCAATGATACATAACTTATATCTATCTGTAGCTAGTAAAGTATTCTGGTAAGGTAAACCAGTAGTTTTGAAAGTTGTAAAAGAAAATAAAATCCATGAATAAGAGCATTAAAATTTTCTAATTCTGTGTGTTTATTAGTGACAATATTAATTTGAATTTCTAATTACTAATTTGCATGAATATACTGTGATGTAAACCTGTAGTGTATGATGGCATGCTATGGTGGAAAAAAAAATGTTGTGAAAGTAATTTATAAGTTGACATTATAACAAATATTCACTTGTATCAGAAAAAAGTTCATTTCACAATTTGGTCATTCATTGTCTTTATTATGGGTCTGAATTTTCCATTTCCCCATCATGCACGAGGTATACTAATATATACACACAAATGTAGATATATAAAAGCTTTTCTACAAAGTACATTAATACTGTTCCTTATACTGAGAAACAATTGAAGTTGTATAATGTTTCTAGTGCACTTGTATATGAACCAAATAACACTATATTGAATAAGGAATGTTTTCGTACAGTGACATAGTCTGTAATGTTTGTTTGCAAATACCAATCTCTGCATGCCACTTTAAGTACCCAGTCAAGATTTCCCGATGTGTGGGAAATATCAAGTACTCCAGTATATTTTCCCAAGGAGTTCATGAATTCTCATTCATTAAAAATAAAATGTCTGAGTCAGAATATTGTTTATTATTTTCTCACAATATGCCTGATGATGCAAACATATCTTTGAAGTAGATTAGGAAAACAAGGTTTGATTCATTTGATGTGTTGCCCTTATTCATGAAGGATGAAACTGAAACGGGTCAGTAAATGTGATGTTTGCTAAAATCAGATATTGAATTTGACATTAATAACTTTTAAAGTTTTCTCTTATGTAGTATTAGACCTATCACATCCTGTGATCTAATTTTGTGGTGTTTTGATATGATTTTTATGCGTAGGGATTTATCATCGTTCTTTTTACTACTGGTTACCTTTCTCATGTACTTTCTTTATTACAGGTAAAACATTTCCCTTCAATTAAAAAAAAAAATCCTAAATTTAAGACATTCCTTACAAAAGATTGCATAGAACTTATGACAAAAGTCAATTTTTACACATTTTAGTATAATTTTCTATCATTTTCAGAATCAATTATGTAGATATCAGTGATCATTAAAAGTCGATTGCATTCAGGAGTGATCCCCCCCCACCCCCACCCCCACAAGTTTAGAAGCTTGATAGAGCCCTGCTGTGATATCATTTTAAGGTGTCTCACTGCATCTTGACAGGATTTATCAAATCAGCACAAAATAATTTAATCATGAAAGTTGTGATGATATGTAGTAAGTACATATGTCAAAAAGGCAAAAAATGGTAAATTTTGGAAAGAAAAAAATACATGATTTTTGCAAAAAAAAATTTCAATGAATAACACAGAAGACACTGGTGGATATGAATTCAGAATCAGTGTTTCAGTAGCCCGATACCACAGGTGCTCGACATTTTAAGTATCTATAGCTTAATTAAAAAAATTGTCTTCCTGTAAACAAATTATTCACAGTTTGTTTACAGGAAGACAGTTTTTTTTTTATTATAGATATTTAAAACGTCAAGCGCCTGTGTCCAATACCTTATCCACTGTGCCACAAAGAAATACAAACAAATTGATCAATGCAAATAATTTCACAAAATCTCTGAATTGCCATCTTGTTGACGTCACAAAATGTACAAGTCTTGATGTAGTGAGCTACCTGAAAATATTTTCCAAGTTCAAATTCAGAACCATGTGCTCGTGTATTGGCCAAGATTTGTCAATATTTATAAATTTCCTGAATATGAACACTTGTCAAATAAATATAAATGTATTCTCTGAAAAGTACTCACTTGTATTTCATTGTTGAAAACAAATCTTCATTCTTTAAAGATATTATTGTCAGTTTCTTTAATATAAAATTATGGTAGGCTTTTAGTGTCTTTATATGTCACAATTTTTTTTTTCTGTTAAGTTACTGCATGTATTGCTCATATTTACGCGGATTTCAGTGGATACTATCTTATCTACATGACAACTACTGAGATTACCAATAGTTATCTGTGGAATTATATATATAGATATCATAATACTTTTCAGAAATTCATCAAAGACCCCTACACCACAACTCTGGGAGGCTTCTCCAAAGTGACCAACTTTCTGCGGGACACAATGTTTCAGCAGGAACCAGTGGCTCATCGACCCAAAGAGGAAGTGGCGGAAATCCTGCAGGCAGAGGAAATACCAGGCATGGAAATCAGCCAACAAGAGGCGGGGTTCGAGTTTGTCACCAAGGTAACCATCATAACAGTCTGGAAAAGTTAAGAAGTTTGCTGGTAGTACACAAATGAAATGTTGAAAATGATCTTTTTGTGAGGGTGTTCTTGATTCGATGCAATTATGTACAGCACAACACAGTTAGAATGAAACATTAGAAACAGTTAATTTTAATTCACAATAAATAATTGGTTTTCAGCTCAATCCCCCCTCCCCTCCCGACCTTGAAAGGTTCATACTGTTGTGTATGTTTTGGTCACTCAGTAAGTCAGTTGGTAAATCAAGTGTTGTCCACTCATTATCTTATGAACCCTTTGCTTGACCAAGACATCAAACTTGTTACAGCAAATCTCCCTTAATAATGAACACAAATTCACACTTATTGCAAAATGATATTTATTACCATATGAGAGGAAAATAAAGAAACTTTTACTGGAATAATGAAGTTCGCTTAAATCAAACTACTTTTTGCCCGTGAGGTTAACTTAGAACCATATTTTGATGTAGAGTGGTTTTTCCAAAAGACTAAAGGACTTTGTTAATTTTGAGGATGTGAGGTCAAAGGTCACACTACTCTGGACAGGAAGATGTTGCCCACTCAATATCTTGAGACCCCTTTTCATGACAGACATCAAACTTGGTACACTGATACATTCTAACCCCTAGGGAGTAAAAGGTCATGGGTCAAATTACTTAGGGCATAAAAAATATTGTCCACTTAGTATCTTGTGAACCGTATCATATGACAGTCTACATTAAACTTGGAACAGTTGTACCCCTAAAGAGTAGATGAATTCCCACTCAAGTCACAAGGCAAAAGATCATGATTGAAGTGGCTGGTTATTTGGAAATGTCTGCTCATTATTCTGCGAGATCAGACTTAGTATGTGTGATATAGTAGCCCCGTGACAGGAAGACAATGGACATTTTCCACTATTATTTACACGTTCTAAATTCACCTTTATGATTTGATACAAATCGTGATGCAGTGATCTCAATTGATTATTTTCAATTCGACTCCATAATGTCTGTTATGTAGGCATTTATTTATCAGTAAAGTTCAGTATTTTGATTTGTTTATTGCTACCTGCAATCTAAACATTAACACAAACAGATAATTTGTGACTAGTTAAGATTAAGATTCCAACACACACACACACACACACACACACACACCCCTCCCCTCCCCAAGTACGTACAATCTTTTTTATCCAGATTTCAGTAAAAACACTGTAGTGTAATTATTTCAGACTTTAAGAAATGTTTTAGAATTTTCTGTGGAAAGTTTAGTCGCTTGAAAAAATTCTTCATGAATGTATATACATGGACTATGGTTGTCCAACATTTTGTCCCTATATTTTGTAGACCAAGCTGCCTAGTAGACCACAGGTGACCAGAAGTAGCCCTTTGACTGCCCAGAAATGGTCTAAGCACATGGACACAGATGGAAAAATAAAGAACATAGAAAACCTCAAAGATGTCATATTCAGAGGGGTAGGTGAAACATCACTAAGCTGTGTGTGTGTGGAAGGGGGGGGGGGTGTAGTCTGTGGTTACTTGTCTGGCTGAGTCATGTACTATGTTACATGAGATAAAAATGGCTTTATAAGCTCCCATACATGTGTTCTGTTGACTATGTAAAAGTTGACATAATTCTACATTTTGTACCCACCTATTGCACTCACTTCTTTTTTCTTTTTCTTTTTTTTTTTTTTGTTTGTTTGTTTGGTTCTCATCTATTTACTCACCTTTGTTCTCACCTTTGTATTCACCTTTTCTTCTGACCTTTTTATTCACCTTCTGAATTCATCTTCTGTTCTTACCTTTTTCAGGGTATAGAGCCCAGTATTAGGATAGAGGTATGGAAATTTCTCCTAGGTTACCATGATTGGCAGTCTACCTACAAAACAAGAACTGATGAGAGAAAACGAAAAGTGTGAGTAGACTAGTATGAAAATCAGGAAATTCTCGTGAAACTTCTTATGTTTTTGTAATTGTAAAAATTGTGAACTTTAGCAATGACAATTTTTTTTTTAAATTATGCAAAGATAACAATTTCATAAATAAAGCTTGATCTGCAATACTTCAAACTTTGGAACTTTGTGAGTAAGTTTTAGAGCTTTTCCTATTTACTAGTACAATCTAACACAATTACAGTGAACACTCTTACAAGAAACTCATGCTTATTGTGACATGATTTTTGTTCCCTGTAGTTTTAAGTCTTATGATGAACTTATTCGATATTACAATGATTATAATGAATCAACATTGTTCATCTCCAGCACTTTGTTACATAGTTACAAAATTGAATGAGTTGTAAAACAGAAACTGTCTTCCACCATCTCATCTACCTCTTAGGAATGTTCTCTCGTAGTCAGAATTGTGTAGCCCCACAGGGATCCAGGTTGTTAGAATAGATCCTCAGTACCCCTTGCTTGTCGTAAGAAGCGACAAAATGGGGCGGTCCTTTGGATGAAACTGCAAAAACAGAGGTCCCGTTTCACAGCAGGTGTGGCACGATAAAGACCCCTCCCTGCTCCAAGGCCCTGAGCACCGAGCATAGGCCTAAATTTTGCAGCCCTTCACCGGCAATGGTGATGTCTCCATATCAGTGAAAAATTCTCGTGCGGGATATATAATCAATCAATCAATTACAATCAGAAGTGTGTCAGATAAGAGCAATTATGTAATCAATCAATCAATTACAATCAGAAGTGTGTCAGATAAGAGCGATTATGTAACCAATCAATCAATTACAATCAGAATTGTGTTGGATAAGAGCGATTATGTAATCAATCAATTACAATCAGAAGTGTGTCAGATAAGAGCGATTATGCATTGTTTTTACAGAGATGATTACTTCAGGATGAAGTTACAATGGAAGACAATCACTGATGCACAGGAAAGAAGATTCTCACTTCTGAGAGAGAGGAAATGTCTCATTGGTTAGTTTAAACTCGTGACTTTTGTGTGTGTTGAAGGCGGTGTCATGTTAATTTCAGTATTGGGAGAAAATGCTGTATGAATGCTGCAGGATTTTAGAAGGGGATATGATTTTCTTGTATGAATGTTACTGAATCAGCATTTTTCTTGTTGCATGGCATGTTAGTTTGTCAGGCTGTTATGGAATTCACCAGCACCGGTTGTCTGGTTGTAATAACACTGAAACACGTAAATTATCTGTACTGTGATACGCCTTTTTTTTCTTTTTTTTTTTTTGGCTTTGTGATTACTGTAGTTGTTCAGTAAAATAAATCGCAGTATTTCTCTCAATTTTTTGACGATTAAATAAGGTGTTTACCTTTGTCCCAGGTCTGTATATTAGGCAGACTGAAAGTGAGAAGCAAGGGAGGTAACTGAGTAATGACAGATCCTGGAATGTAAAGACATTGTGGGTTTTTTTTATTTGTAGAGAAAGATGTGACGAGGACAGACAGGACCCACAAGTTCTTTGAGGGGGAGTGTAACCCAAATCTACAAGTGTTAAACGATTGTCTAATGACCTACTGCATGTATAACTTTGATCTGGGTAAGTTGGAGATAGATTAACAGCGAAATTCTCAGCCTCTTTAAAAAGATTAACAGCAAAATACACACCTCGTTAAAAAGAGGCCTCCATGGCCAAGTGGTTAGATCATAGCACTCAAAATTACAAAGCCTCTCACCTCTGGTCGGCGCGGGTTCGATTCTCACTCGTGCCAATATATGTGAGAAAGTTTGCCAGTTTACTTTTGGAAGGTCGGTGGTGTCTTCCCAGGTACATTGTATCTGTGTTCTCTCCTCCACCTACACGAAAACTTGGCACCACCAGATAACTGAAAAATTGTTGAGTGTGGCGAAAAACAACGAACAATCAATTAATCTTTAAAAAGATTAACGGCAACAAAAGATAAACGGCAAAGTACTCAGCCTCCTTGAAAAGATTGACAACTCAGCCTCCTTAACTTCACATTGTGTTGGTATATCGACACCACATCTATATAAACTGTTTACAAGTAACAAACACAAGTGTGACTGTGCTGTGATTCTATGTAGGTTATGTTCAGGGAATGAGTGACCTCTTGTCCCCTGTCCTGGTAGTCATGGAGAATGAAGTGGATGCTTTCTGGTGTTTTGCCGGTCTCATGGAGCGAGTGGTGAGTATCGGGAATTGTTCTGTGTTAAAACTGTGTAACACTCGCACGGTATTGAAGAGCCAGCTTTACTGGTTATACATCCATGTGTGTGTAATGTAAATACACATGGTCATGAACATTATCTAAATTATGAGGGAGTGAATAACCAGTCAATCTACAGGTAAATGTCAGTAATACAACAGGGAAATTATCTAATGTCAGTAATACAACAGGGAAATTATCTAGTGTCAGTAATACAACAGGGAAATTATCTAATGTCAGTAATACAACAGGGAAATTATCTAATGTCAGTAATACAACAGGTAAATTATCTAATGTCAGTAATACAATTATAATTATAAGTGTGTTCATTGTATGAGTGTTTGTTATAAGTGTGTTTGTTGTAAGCATTTTTTGTTATTAGCGTGTTTGTTATAAGCATGTTCATTTTAATTTTGTTTTCGTTGTAAATGTCCATTATAAGCGTGTTCTTTATTACCTTACATACAGTAAAACAATGTAAAGCATTAGCAAACTTCATGCTAATCTACTTTATTTAAGGATTTGAATGTTTAGACAAATCAAGTGTTTGTGACTTGCAGTTCAAAGATGAGGGGTGTTGTTTTCATCTGTTTCTGGAATTACAGCTTAAACTAAATAGAGGCTTCATTCTTAGTGAACTGACAAGTCATGGTCAAACTTATGAGACTGGTAAAGGTCAAGGTCATTTATTAAGGTCATATTTTTATAATGAGACTTATGTGTGTTGCCCCGCTCAGAAGCCTGATAGTGATCAGCAGATACTCTGTGCTTTTCCCTTTAAGTGCTTGGGTATTCATTGAAATGTATCATTCATTCAATTAATTAAATGGATGTTAAAGGCAGAATTATTTCTGTTGTAGTGTGATAACTTTGAGATGGACCAGGCCGGGATGAAGGTCCAGTTGTCTCAGATTCATAAACTGATGCAGTTTGTGGACCCAGAGTTATGTAGCTATCTCGGTAAGTGGCATGTGAAGTTTCCCCGAAGGGAACGCGGGATGTCCCAGAAGTTTCCCCAGAGGGAACACAGGATGTCCCAAAAGTTTCCCTGGAGGGAACGCGGGATGTCCCAGAAATTTCCCCGAAGGGAACACGGGATGTCCCAGAAGTTTCCCCGCAGGGAACGCGGGATGTACCAGAAATTTCCCCGAAGGGAACATGGGATGATCCAGAAGTTTCCAAGGAGGGAACACAGGATGTCCCAGAAGTTTCCCCTCAAGGAACACGGGATGTCCCAGAAGTTTCCCTGCAGGGAGCATGGGATGATCCAGAAGTTTCCCAGGAGGGAATGTGGGATGTCCCAGAATTATCACAAAGAGATGCTGTGATCTTTATGTTCAGTAACAAAATTTTGAGAAGAAATATTTCTCTGTTTGATTTATGGTATATGAGCATCAAATATTTGACTATTTTTCTGATTTTTAGTGAACTTTGTGTTTTGGAAACTTAATAATTGCAAAATAACTATCATGTTGTTGTAGAGCTGTATTTATAGTATTGTTTTTTCTTTTCTCAGAGAGCCATGATTCAGGAAATTTCTACTTCTGTTTTCGATGGCTACTGATTTTATTCAAGAGAGAATTTTCCTTTAATGATGTGATGAGATTTTGGGAGGTAAAATATCTGTTATGTTCACTTTGAATGCTTGAATGTTTATGGCATTTGTGAGTTCAAATTTATGCTTAGTAAAGATTATAAAATGTGACAGAGAATTCAGATTAATTTTGTGTTCAATAAAATGGTATGTTATTTAATCAATTGTTTACAGTAAGAAATCAAATATCAGGGGCTTGATCAAATGTTAGATGACCAAGATGTCAAAGGCCCAAAATCAGGTCAGGGCCCTGGATCAGATTTTAGGGACTTTGGATTAGATGTTCCAAGATCAGATGTTAAGGGCCCAAGGTCAAATTTCTTCAACACAAGGATAAATGTAGGGGGGTTATGATTCTCTTCACAACTCTAGTTTTATTTTTGTCATAACCTATAAACTATGCAAGATAGAATGTTCCTGTTTTTAGCACTAAAAGGTCAAGGTCAAATGCTGAATTCCTTGTCAGGGTCAAGAATATATGTAGGGGGTTTATGATTCTTTTCACAACTCTAGTTTTATTTTTGTCATAACCTATAAACTATGCAAGATAGAATGTTCCTGTTTTTAGAACTAAAAGGTCAAGGTCAAATGCTGAATTCCTTGTCAGGGTCAAGGTCAGATTTGTCCTAAGAGGAGTTGACCTCATTTGGAAGTGTAAACCTTGCTTACTTAACTTTGTGTGGTAAAAGGAATTTGTTGATATTGTAATATGTCATACAGTGTGCACATCATGTTTAAACATGTAGGGTATCACACTGTATCATTCATTTCATGATTTTCCTATTTCATATATGTTCCCAAAAGTGAGTAATTCTTCAGGTATATGCACACCTGTCATTCATCTTTTAATGCATGGTCACATTCATGAACTCTTCGTTCAGGTATTATGGACGGACAGACCTTGTAAAAACTTCCACCTGTTAATTTGTCTGGCGGTGCTAGACACAGAAAAGGCAACCTTGATGGAAAACAAATTTGGCTTCACAGAAATACTCAAAGTAAGTTTTTCACAGTTTGCAACAAACATTTTTAAATTTTCGAAAACCTCTACAAATATTTTTTATCTTCACTAGCCAAGGGTGACACTCCACTTTTTTCGCTAGTGAAGATGTTGGACTGTTTATCAGACCAAAGAGAAATTCACTTTCCCAAAATCAAACACAAAGAATTATACTTTTTCAGTTCTGAGCAAAAGTACATTAAAGAGATAGTGTAACTCATTTTGGTGATTTTTTTTTTTTTTTTTTTTTTCGCCCTGACTCACCGTTATTTCTTTTTAATGTTATAAAAAAAAGAAAAACGAATGATATTTATCAACTTTGAAATGTTTGCATGTTTATCAAAAGTTACACTAGGAACGAACTCGTTTAGCAGATTGAATTTTGATCCCTGCGGCATGATTCGAAGATTGTGATTTTTTTTTTTTAACTTGGAAATGAACATGTTATTGTTTACAGGAACTGACTTGTACAAGTCATGTGGATTCATTTTAATTCTTTAACTGAACAAATTATTCTTCGCTACCCTTTAATCATGTTAATTGATTAATTTATTGGATTTTAGTCGAAATTACTTCAAAGTGTGATAGAACACTGTTTATTATTGATTCTGTCTTGGCACTCTATTTATAGTTATATATTTTTAACGGAAAATCAGCGACTTTGTTGAAAAGCACAGGCCCGACGATTTTGTACACATAAAAATTTAACAAGCCCAATTCCAATATTACGGGACTTGGGTATTTCAGTGGCTAATTTTCAAAACTGCAGTCACATTTGAAAATCTAAGAAAGTCAGCATCTTGCAGTCATTTTTGGGTCAATTTTATCGCCCCCACATAGCAACGGTATGTGCAATAATGTCTTGCTTGTGTGTGTGGAAACTGTTCATAAAAAGAATACTATTTATGACAAATATTCATATCTTACATGACAAAGTGGATGTGAGTAATTTTTACCTAAAAGATACTTACATAGAAGCTTCTTGTTTTCTTTAACCAGCACATTAATGACATGAGTGGGGCCATTCATTTAGAAGACACTCTGAAGAAAGCTGAAGGTATCTATTTACAAATAAAGGACAGCAAAAAGTTATCAAGTGCCGTGGCAGAGATTATAGGGCTGGACATGGCGTCACCAAGTGACGACGGCAGTGTGGCATCCAGAGAAAAGTCACCGCATTTAGATTTAAATCTCAAAGAAAACGGACTCCACACACCGAATTCCGGGTCAGGCACCACAGGAAATACCCCCGATGACAGTAGTATTGAAATTTTAACAGAAAATGGAGAAATAGGGGGTGAATAACTTTTACAACTGATTGTTATTTTGGGGGTTCGGTTTAGCCACACAGAACTTTGATATGCGTGTGTGTGCCAGATCTCGGGACGGAAGTCTTTCTGACATTGACAGAGGTGAATGTACCGTGTACAAGATCTTGTGGAGGAAAAATGGCCAGAGTCAACATGGGATTTATCATTAGATGTGCTTTGACAAGTAACGGCATCCAAAAATTTTCTCCAGGTTAAAGATTGCCCGACCATATTTGTACCTGTTCATTATTTATGTACTTTGATTAGTTTCTTGTTTAGCCGATTGTTGTAAGTTACCTATAAAGACACACACTAATTGTAAATTACCTATAAAGACACACACTAATTGTAAATTACCTATAAAGACACACACTAATTGTAAATTACCTATAAAGACACACACTAATTGTAAATTACCTATAAAGACACACACTAATTGTAAATTACCTATAAAGACACACACTAATTGTAAATTACCTATAAAGACACACACTAATTGTAAATTACCTATAAAGACACACACTAATTGTAAATTACCTATAAAGACACACACTAATCGTGTTTTTTATGGCTTGAAATACAAATACCCAAGCACTGATGGTTTTAAAGCCTGCTGACGTTTTTAGGTATTGGTACAAGTGATTATCGTCTTGATTTGAAACATACAACATGCTTAAGTATAGTCTGTATTGGTGCGAGTCTTAGGAGAGGTCAATATATTTTTATAACACTTGTTCAATTTTTCTTCTGCAACCAAAACCTTTGAATATCGTCACTGGAGTATTATCATTGTACATGGCATTGATATTCTACGAAAATATAAAATAGTGAAAGAACTGTTGAAATTAAAAGTGAATGGTTTTTTTTTATCATTTGATGGTATTGTTATATGTGTGGTATTGATTTTTTTTTTATTTTTTTTTTTGAGATTGGGGGGGGGTAGAGTTGTAAATTAATATTGTTAATTAAAATGTGTTCACCACTGTTTGAATTTTGCAAGCTGGTTCCTTTATAAATGTTTGAATTCTTAGACGTGTGTGTGGACCAAAGATGTTTTGTTTTGCAGAAAGATTGTTTCACGTCTTTCATCATCAACACATGTACGTTTCTTTTCTACTTTTGTTAATTATGATATGGACACACTAATTCATGTCCTTCATGAAATGTTGCAAAAACAAAACTCTCTCTCTCATTCATTCATTTTCTCAAATCAAGACCTCCACAAACAGTAGTTTACTCTGGTATCTGGGATGGGGGGGGGTATATTCAAATATATTGATTTTCTTAATTTGCTTGAGGGGGGGGGGGTATTTTATTTTTAGGTATTGGTTTTTCTATATTGATACATGTGTATGCTTTTTCCAGTCATAAATTTATTTTTGGTGTCAGATTATTTTTTTCCCCACTTGATTGTTTGTATTGAATGGTGAATAGTAATTAAATTTAATTGCAATTATTTTACCGGGATGCTGGCTACAGTTTTATTATGCAGTTATAAATTTTGGGGGGCAAAGTGAAGGCATTTTGGGTTGTAAGGGGTAGAGGTCTGTTTTCCCAATGATATATCGTTTGAACTCCCGAGTTATTGTATATACTGTATCGTTATATTCATTTGTTTGTCAGTTTTAAGATCAGCGTTAAGTAATCCAATGCATGTGTTTGTAATGGAACATGTCATGTGGCAAGTATCACCAGGGCTAGATGTAATGTGTGGTTGCTTTGAAATCATCGCATTTAATTTATGTAAATTTTAACAGAAAATAACGGGGATTTGATTTTAAACTCATGTAGTTTTCATGCATATTCTTCTGTATGAATGATTCGGAACTTTTTCTATTATGTTAAATGCAGTGAAAATCAATAATTTCAATGCCACCTGCATCAACCACTACTTTTGTCCTGTATAATTTAATTATGATCAAAACCATTCCATGATATTATGCAACCATTTGTAGGTTGTACGTTAGATGTTGTTCAGCTTTAATTTGTAGCATAGTTTTCAAAAAGTATTTATCTTGATTCATAACATCCTAATTGCGTTTTTTGATTGGAACATATTTTATTGACCAGATGTTACAGCATGATGATTAGTGGCAGAATTTGAGGGGGAAGTGACAAGGGTTGCAACACACACACACCCTTTGGTTGAACAATTTTTTAATAAGAAAATGTCATTTTTTGCCATTTTGGGGTCTTCACCT
The DNA here is from genome assembly GCA_024699665.1 of Ostrea denselamellosa. Classification (NCBI taxonomy): domain Eukaryota; kingdom Metazoa; phylum Mollusca; class Bivalvia; order Ostreida; family Ostreidae; genus Ostrea; species Ostrea denselamellosa. Next base: position 3,035,550 of record JAMZEH010000006.1, on the reverse strand, counting down.
CCCACCAAGATACAAATTTGGGTTGCAACCCCTTTTAAAAACTTTCTAGATCCACCCCAGTTCATACAGTCATTTTTCACACCTTCCTAGCGAGCAGTGTTTTGGGAGTCTCTGCACTTGTGGCAGCTCCACTGGGGCTCATGCCCGATGCAGTTTTTATTTATAGGTACATATATGTGCCTAGTTACTTTGACTTATGCTCATAAGTCGACAAAGTTAGGACTTTGAATTTCATTTAATGAGCTTCATAAGCCAACTCAAGGCTTTGGTTCTCACTTTCTGAATCGTCACGTCTTTTTTTTTTTCTTTTTTTTTCACAAAAAGAAACCTTCACAGTTGATTATTTGACACAATACAGAACCTAGTCAGAGACACAAAAAATGTTTTAAATTTCGGGATATTATGCATGTACAGGTATTCACTGGATATTGCCTTTCATTACGTACAAGAACTGTTAACAGATTTGGCATTGATCTAGTCAGTCATTGAAGATTGTATTAAAGTTACTGGTTTTGGTGCAATTTCGCAGATCAGTATTTTTTACAGAATTATCAGATGGAATATTTTGTGTCCAAGAATTACTGAAACATACGAGGGTCAAAGCAAATGTACTATATTATTTTCTTTTTTTTTTCAATTAAACAAAGTTTTACAGTTAATTTTAATGTTTCATTTTCCATTTGCGGTTAGTTTTTTGGGGTTAGGTTTTGCATAATATTAGATAAATGTGATGATAGGGTAGCAATGTACTGATTTGTAAGAAATTGAAACCAGAAGCAAAAAATGTCCAACCCACCAGCTCGAATGTTTTAACATGCATACCTCTGTAGATGATTTAATGTTTTTATTAATTAGTATCTTTTGTTCCTGTTTATTATGTGTACATATTATTTATGCTGAGAATATGTTAAGTACAGCACTGTCAGCTTGCCAAAAAATTCCTGTGAATTGTAAATTTTTATTTTTTGAGGGGCGTGTCTGTTGAATGCTGCTTGTATTGTACGTTGATGATAAGCTTATGTGTAAATCAGTTTCTTTCTGTGATACAATCTCCAAGTATCTGTTATTAAATTATTCCTGATGACAAACGTGATTGAATAAATTATCAAATATGAGAGTTGATGGCATTCAGATTGAGTTATCTCCCATGATGTTCAATCCAACATCTTGCAGATCGGTGAATAAAATGGATATTTAAGAAAAGTTGAGAACAATATTTCTCGCACATAATTACCAGTGTAAGACAGCGTTTTCTGGTCAACCAAGCAAGATTTTTCTTTCTTGCACTGCTGCTACGACATTGATTCTGGCATTATGATTGGTTGGTTGTTGTTTGTAGTATCTCCCATCGAGAACTCATATTATATCATCACCAGTTATAGGTGAAGTACCATAAATTTAGACCTAACCTTAGTGCTTACATCCATAGCAGTGAGAGTTCTTTAATGTGCAAATGCCTGCTATGGTGTCATGTATTTTTTATGATCTATGTTACATGGTGAAGTAAAATATTTTTCTTTCTTTGTATTTCAATTTGACGTAGTTTTTGTGGACAGTCTCGAGTCTTAGTTTACGCATTATTGGGTCGGTGGTCTCTTCCCAGGTGCATTGTATCTGGACTCTCTCCTCCACCTACAAAAACTGGACGCCACTAGATAACTGAAAAATTGTTGAGTGTGGCGGAAATCAACAATCTAACTATCAAATTAGTTTTTGCATTCAAGTTCTAATGAAGATTTTGATGAATTTAAAAACAAGGATTTTGATAATTTACATCTTAAAGTTCCTGAATTAAGAAACTAAAACTGTAGATAAAATGCGAGAAAAGCACTCCTCTGTTATTAACTTGTGTAGAATACAAAAATTCCACTTCAGGGACAAGATTTGCTGTCTAGTCCTCAATCAGCAAAGCCTCATCATAGACTGTGAATTTTGTCCCCTAGGTGGAATTTCTCAATCCCACACTCGTACTAACGAAGGATTCTATCAATATCATGTGCGAAATACTCGTTCGTTTTAGGTGGGCATATTAAAATTAATAATCAAATAATTAATAATAAAATTAATTGAAAGTTCAAATGGAAGCTCAAATTTTGGGAATGTTGCGAAATGTTTGTTTTACATACTTGCAGACACTCGGTTCACGTAAAGACACTTCCAGCTGAAGTGCCACAAATTTAGACCCATGCATGGTACTTCTAGGGCTGGTAGTAGTGACAGTTCTCAATCTTGCCAACACCCAATTGCGACCAGCAAAAAAAAAATCGCTTTTGTAGTTTTCGTCTCCCTCCACCCCTCTCCTTTCTGAGCAGAAAAGGTACAAAACTTTCTGGCACCGCCATTGGAAAACCAGGAATGTTCCCTTTAATGATTTCAGCTGAAAGCTTTTACAGTAATGCAAAATACACGGCCATGGCATGTGATACGCCTGTATCATAAACTGATGTGTGCATTGGACACCTTGGTAAAACAATTGACTTGACAATATAATGATATCTTCAATTATTCAAGTGAGTACATTTCAAAACATGTTTCATTTTATTACATGTATTTAAATTTCTTTAAAATATTCAATTAAAGAAGATTCATCATGATACAATCACTAACAATTTTGGGTTGGACAAAGAAATGCCTCATAACTTCAGGATCCACGTCCTTCTTGTATTATACTCCTAATTAATCTTTAACTGGACAGATGCAATTTGGCCCATATCAAAATGATTTGTGCATGTCCAGCTGAACTCTCTGAAACACTACATTGTCTTAGATCATTACTCCCAAGGGACAAATGAACCTGAATTGGACAGAATTTGGCTGCAATCAGGCTCCTTAAAACACCACGGCTTAGATCATTATTCCAGTGAGACAATTCCTCTATCTGTTGTGTGATGTTCATTTCAAGTCTTTGCAAATATTGTAATACATTTTTATCATTTTATGAAGAAAATATGTATTTCTTGATGTGATAATTATTGAACAAGTTACTCCTCTAAAACATGTAGGGATTAACTCCCTTAAAACACAGTTTTTTTTAAAGTACTTAACATTTAAGTTTTAATACGACCCAATTTGAAGCTGCAATTTACATTCCTCAATAGATGCACAAATGACAAAATTTGTTGATTCTAGGACTCAAACTGACACAAGCCCGAAAAAGGGTTATGACATCTTAATTATAGGTCACAGTGACCTTGATTTGTAGTGTCACACACCATCTACAAAGATACATTAACTGACCATGTTTGATGACTCTAGTCAATTACAGTCAGACAGGTTTTGCCATATCTTGCATTATTTAGCCATATTGTCTTAATCAAAGGTCAAAGCTAACAAAGTTTGAAAATTCTAGATCTCATAGTATTTAGGTTACAAGCCAGAAATGAAGCAGGACAGGCACGATTGCCACACCATAATAGGTTCTGTTTTAGACAAGCTTTAAAAAAAAGGAGCATCCCACATTTAAAGTAATACTAGGCGTCCTTTTGGTGGCAAAAATTTTTGTTTCAAAATTGTGATTTACTATTTCATGACACAAAAAAAAAGGTTTATAAACTTTTATATCAATATTTGTTTTAGAAAGTTTATTTATAGACTCTGAATGAAGCATTATCGTCTTCCCATACAAAAATACATTTCTATATAACATTATGTATTCAATAGAACCAAAATCTTTATTTTCATAAAATTTTTAAACTTAGTTTTAATTTTATAACTGGTTATGGTTAAAATTACATACAAAACTATCATGATAGCACATTTTTACAACAAAATTAAACTTTCAGATTTAGAGCCGACATGAAATGAATATTTTGCAAACACGTCTCATAAGCAGACATTCATCTTGCATACCATCTACGAAAACGACATATAAACCTTTTTCTATAATAACGGCCAAGGTTCAAGTTTTTCAAAAGTTGATCAAAGCCCAAGGTCAAGAGAGTAAAACTTTTAGTGTCCAAAGAAAAATCTTGTCACCCCAAAAAAGATTTTGTCACCTAAAGAAAGACCTTGCCACCCCGAAAAAGATCTTGTCACCCCAAAAAAGGTCTTGTCACTCCAAAAAAGATCTTGTCACCCCAAAAAAGATTTTGTCACTCCAAAAAAGATCTTGTCACCCCAAAAAAGGTCTTGTCACTCCAAAAAAGATTTTGTCACTCCAAAAAAGATTTTGTCACTCCAAAAAAGGTCTTGTCACTCCAAAAAAGATCTTGTCACCCCAAAAAAGATTTTGTTACCCAAAGATCTTGTCACAGATTTGAAAGTCCTAGCACTAACAATTCAAAAGTTACAGTCAAAGTTTTTCTAAAGAAGATCAAACAACCCCAAGGTCAATTAAAGATCACAAGCTCAAAAATGTGGTTCCAAAGGAAAGGTCACAAGAATGCACATGTGAAATATGAAAGTCCAACCTCCATCCATTCAGAAGTTATGGCTAATGTTCAAATTTCTGTGGACATAAACAGATGGAGAGACAACAGACAGACATTATATGCTCTCAAATCTCCGATTACAGGGCCATAAAGACGTTGAATAAAACTGAATACATTCATCACATTTAATCCAGGGAATAGAGGCGATACAGACACACTGATAATAAGTGGCTTGCTTTTAAATTTTATTGTTGAGCAAAACTAAAAGGACACATGACCGGGCATTGACCAACACAAATTATAATCTCCAAGATATATGTGATTCAAGACAGAAGACTGCTTGTGTTGTTTAAATGTTAATTGTTTTGTTTTGTAGTTAAATTCGAGTGGAGAATTCAAATTCATGTCACAGTCAATCACAACAAAAGTTCAACTCTACCATGATGATTGCACACCTCCTTACCCCCCTAAAGTGAGATTGTGATTTTACCATGATGGGTCTCCCTTCCTCCTGTCTGTAATAAGCTCCCACCCCTGTATCTATGTGACATCTCTGAAATGATAAAGGTACCCACACCATGACAAGTCACCCCGTCTCGTTACCAAGATGAGAACCCCCCCACTCCCCTCCCCTTTATATTTGTGATTTTTTCCATGATACGCTTCCCCTTTAAGATGAAGAAAAAGTAACTGGGAAAGTGTACTACTTAAGCCTTGGTTACATAAATGGGATATGTTTTTATGTTTAAATTGAAACGAGTTCCTCTTTTGGCATTCTTCTGTTGTTTACTAAAAACATGTTTACGAAATTTGAGCTTTGATTTTACAGATTGTGTTCACCTGTTTGTTCAACAGATTATTCTACTATGATTGATTTAATTATACTGGCCATTATTAACAATCCAAGCCCCAGTAACCATGCAGTCAACAAGGCTGGACATGCCCACCCCTGGTTCACGTCCCCCATTGACGACCACAAGATACAGCTGATCATTGAACTGAGATGAAAAAATTCTAAACCCAATGTTACTCTGTATTAGAAACATAATACTAGGTTCATTTCATGTTTAAAACTATTTCACCCAAAAGAGATAAAAAAAAATAATAATAACCATTATGATGAATTATTAATTTTATATTGAAATGTGGCCAATGAGACAGAAACAGCCGTGCATTTCAATAATGCAGTGTATTTTTTATCACACAACTTATATCAATCAAATTCTGGTGTAAGTGATTGATTGATGACAATTTATTGAGGGGCTCTTTCAAAAAGATACCATAAATCTGGAAATTTTTGCATACATTCATTTTTTCAAAATTCAATCAAACTGTGAAACATCAGTATTTTTTTATGTGTACTGAAACGTTTGCAAATCAGTTTAGTCACTAAAGAACAATATAGGAAATATTAGTGTCACAAAAAATACTTTTGCAAATTTCATAGACAACTCCCCCCCCCCCCCCCCCCCCCCCCCACCCCAAAAAATCTCAAATTAAAATCTATCTACAGCAAAAAATAATCAGATTTGCCAAAATTCTTTGATCAAATTTTCATCATTGAACTCTGCACTGATGTCTATAATGCTATCACAACCAATGTTGTAGTCAAGACTCATAGCATCCAAAGCTTAATAGCAGAAAGGGTTTCTTTCAGCAAGGGAGATAACTCAGTTGAGAAAGTCCTAGAGCCCATCAGTGGACGTCACGTCCCCTTACATGATAACTCACATGAACATTTTAAGAAAATACTGTGTCTTATTTCAGTAATTATCTGGACTCGGAGGTCTGAGGAGCTGAATACTTTATATAGTAAAACACGATTATAACAACCATCCAGGGCCACTGAAACACAAATCATTATCTCCAATACAATTTTCATTACTTTTTTCTCTTATGGGGAATAAATATCACTTTGCAATAAGTGCATTCGTAATAAGTGTGTTTTATTGTAATATATGCAAAATGAAACCCAATCCTTTTTTTTCCAATACAGTTTAATAAAAAACAAAATGAAAAATCAATCATGCTGCAAAATGTAGAAGAATATACATGTAGAAATAAATGCCAATAAATTAGATACAGATGAGGAAGCGATGAACTTTCACAACGAATGCATCATCACGTTGCACTCTGGTCTAAATCGGGGCGCCGTGTTTGGATAATTTTGGGTTTTTCTCCTCCAAATTTGATTGGTGGATCTTCACATATATGGACAACTATGGCTGGGTGTTTGTCTGATGGGGGGTGAAGCTCGTGTGACATGCCTGCAAAAGAAAGGAACGATATTACTTTCCCATAACGTTTGGGAGGAATAATGCATAAAATTGTCAGAAAAGAAAAATACAAAAGCCCCTGGCACGTGACCACACGACATGCTGACTGCAAGCTTATTGCTTTCATCCACTTACTTATAGAGAAAACTAAGAAGAACAAAGGGTATTTCTTTAATGTCGTTTTTGCATCAACAGTACGATTCCGTTTTGTGACATTTTATGATATTCCCCTGGAGTTGTTTGACGTATCCATGCATCCAATCTCAATCGTCCTTCACTGCCCTGGACTTGATTGTTTCTTGTTAAATATTGATTTTTGTCATCTTAAATCATCAACAAGACAGACAACACACAATGTGCTCATAAAAATCGGTTTCATGAAAAATAAAATGAATTCTGCTTGAGATACCAATCACTTCAGTCTTACACCACTTAAGAAAAATAAGAGCCCCTCCCCTCTACTCACCCCCATCTTACCAGAGCAGTTAAAGAGCCCCCTCCCCCCTACTAGAGCAGTTAAAAAGCCTGCCCTCCTCGTACCAGAGCAGTTAAAGAGTACTCCTGTACTGAATAGCATGCTTAGTGCAATCTCTCCAAAACAGTGTCACATGTAAACACGATGAAATGCAGTTTGTCAAACAAGAAAGTCTGATCTTATCCCAGACACCAATCAATACTAATCACATTAAACATCAAAAAACACCTCCAGCACCGCGTCAGAAGAAAGGTTATGTCTATTTTTCACCTTCAGAGTTTTTTTTTAGGTATAGATTCCATCCCCTAGAAAGATAAACTGACGCAGATAAACGTCATATCAGTCCGGTTTTGGTGTAAGAAAACATTTGAACACCATCAGATTTATGAATGGGTGTATAAAAAGGAAACACCCAAAAATCAAATGAAATGAAAAGTTCTTTCAAAGATACACTTTTTCCTTATAATAGGTGTCCACAGGCTAGAGGTGCTCTCTGTACTCAACAAACCGAGACAAGGATAAAAAAAAAAAAGGTTTTGTTAACTTTTACGTCAGTCTTCTTTTATATAGCATTTACTTAAATTTAAACTTATATTTAAAAATATTCATATTTCAGTGGAGAATATACTGGAAGAAATTACATAACACCAATTAGACAAATAACATAATTCATCTGTCAATCACCATATCTTCTGACAGTAAAACGGGTCGAAGATTTATCATTAGGTAAAAAGGGTCGAAGATTTATCATTAGGTTTTACCTCCTTCAGACTTCTCAGTGTAATGACGGAGTTCTACTGTTACTAAGCATTTATATGTCAAAGAATGAATTCACAACCTTCTGGAGCAATGACATGTTGTAAATACACAGTGCAGTACATATCTGTAAATTAAATATTGTGATGAAACATTCCAAATTCTCTCTCTCTCTCTCTCTCTCTCTCTCTCTCTCCTCTCTCTCTCTCTCTCTCTCTCATTAAAAGATTTTATCTAAAATGATTTCCTCACATTTGTGATCAATGAATTATGTATTGCTATGAAACTCTGAAACTCTCTCTCTCTCTCTCTCTCTCTCTCTCTCTCTCTCTCTCTCTCTCTCTCATGGATGTATTGACAAATGATACCTCAAAATCAAAACTGCATATTTTATTAAATATCTGATTTTTTTTTTTTTTTAACATTTGTATGATTGACTTTCTACAATTATGACAGAATGTCTGGAGGTCCACTTAACATCATGATTATGAATAACATCCACACAGTAGATCTTTTATCATTCAATGTATTGATTTGAAATTTTCATAGATCATTAACAGAAAGGTTAATGCCGAAGGAAAGATTTTGTAATCCTCCACAGAAAGGAATTTCCTCCACCAAATTAAAAGATAGAGGATAAATGCGAATACATCAGCTGAGATATGTGGGCTTCAATACAACAGAAAAGTGCAAGGAAAAGTTTAGTAACATTATATGCTTGAAAAGTCCAAAATTAAGTTTAGCAATATTACAGTTAGTACTCTCTCTCTCTCTCTCTCTCTCTCTCTCTCTCTCTCTCTCTCTCTCTCTCTCTCTCTCTCCACACACACACACACACACACAAATGCATACACAAATGCAAACACACACACACACACACACACACACACACACACACACACACACACACACACACACACACACACACACACACAATTTTCAAACGAGTTTCTTAAGTACAGAAAACAGAGTTCTAATCAACATACCATAACACTGAATAACACCGAGTTCTAATTAACAGATCGTAATAATTAGTTCTTGTTTGTTTGTTTGTTTTCCGCCACACTCAACAATTTTTCAGTTATCTGGTGGTGTCCAGTTTTTATTGGTGGAGGAGAGAACCCAGATACATTGTATCCAGGAAGAGACCACCGACCTTCCAATAGTAAACTGGCAAACTTTCTCACATATATCGGCATTAGCGGGATTCAAACCCGCGCCGACTAGAGGTGAGGGGCCTTGTGATTTTGAGTGCAATGCTTTAACCACTCACCCACGGAGGCCCCATAATAATTAGTTCTAATTAATATATTATAATATTGAGTTCTAATCGGTATATCATTACATTGAGTTTTAATTAACATACCATAACAATGAGTTCTAATTAACATATAACATTCAGTTTTAAAACACAGTCCTAGCATTTGCAGACACAAGTTTAAAATGATTGTGTGTGTGCAGAAATTACTTAAGTCTATATTGTGTGTGTGCAGAAATTACTTAAGTCTATATTGTGTGTGTGCAGAAATTACTTAAGTCTATATTGTGTTCCTAACTCATCATAGACTGCAGGAGTCTGTATACAAAGTTCATAGTGGGTATAGAAACCAAACAAGTCTAAAACGAATTCCTAATCTGTATTATGTACACTTACTATTCTAGAGACTATTCAAATCTCAAATTCCTGGAGAGTTTAGAAACTACTCAAGTTTAAAATAACTTTCAAGAGTGTGTAGAGAGTATTCAAGTCTAAAACAAGTTCCTAGAGTGTGTAGAGACTATTCAAGTCTAAAACAAGTTCCTAGAGTGTTTAGAGACTATTCACATCTAAACTCCAAGAGTGTGTAGAGACTATTCAAGTCTAAAACAAGTTCCTAGAGAGTTGAGAAACTATTCAAGTATAGAAAGTGATCTTAGCATGTTGAGTAACAATTTGTATCTAACTCAGTTTATCAGATATGCATGCATCAAGCACATCAATCAATGTTTTAATTAATTTTTAATTAATCAGTGCTGATAGAATCTCAATCAAAGCTAGCAGTGTTTGTAAAATTTTCCCCAGGAATATATCTCCAAGTTGTTGTCAAGTGAGCTAAAAATACATTTTGGGATTTTTTTTTTATTCCTATGATTAATCAAATATATATGACACACCTGACAGACTCTGAATACAAGGAAAGTAATTGATTTTCAATTCTGGAAATGTCAAATTGAAAATCAGCTTAAAATAATTGCAGTTTTAGTGTGACGTGACTACTGGGAGATAAAATAATCAACCCCCCTGTGAGACTCCTCAAAACCATAGAATGACTGACCTGCCACCTTGTACTGATTTACTTATCCGTTCAGATAAGGTAGAAATTTTAGAAGGGACAATCGTAGCCGACATTTTGTTGATTTGTGACGTAAGTCCTTAAAATGATGATAATAATGTATTTAGTCAAACTAATCTCAAGAGATGAAGTTTTATATCAACCATGTATCTAGGCAATTTTTTAAAATTATTATTATGTTTGCTAGTAATATAAAAATAAAGTGTAAATTTCAAAGCAAAATGGAATATTTGTTTAATTTTTTTTATTTTGTTAGTAAAGGTTATCTTCATGACTTATAGGTAACAGTTTACCAGGTTCTAGGGATGTAAAACTAACGCAAAAACAGTTTTGATTTAGTCTCACTTTTTCATTATCACACTGCTTTTATAAAGTAAGACTCATTTTGTAGATACATGGACATACATGTACAGCTCACAAATGTGGCTGGTCCAGAGGGGATGCTTACTCCTCCTAGGCACCTGATCCCACCCCTGGTATATCCAGGGGTCTGTGTTTACCCAACTCTTAAATTCTCTCTATCTACTCCTTGCATCACAGTTAAAAGATATATATATTACTTTCACTTGTAAAACACATTTATGAAATAACATCAAACGCATTTAACTAAATTAAATTACAAGGAATGAAAGTAATTTTATACAATATAAAGTAAATTAGAATGGTTTACTTTCTTTCATAAACACTTCAAGGTTCATTAATACATAAATTGCCTCCGTTTCCTTTATACTGTATAAATTAAGTAGAATTATTTTTATTTTTTAAGTAGGTACTTTACATCATCAAAATGGCAGACGTCCTTAAAAACTATGAATGAAAAAATAAATATCACCAATATTTTTCTGTTCATTTCAAAGTTCAATGTGTAGCGGAGTATCTCGATCAGTGGGTTAGCACATCGACTGCTGATCTGTAGATCGCAGGTTCGAATCCAGCAGGGGTTTTAAATTTTTTAAAGATTACTTTCTATCAAAATTGCATTTTTTCATTAAATAAATAAATTTGAAAGTTTTCAATTTTAAAATATTGTTGTACAGATCCTCCATTTTTCATCCACTCAGATTCTCAGGTGTAGCATTCCTCTGTAACTCGTGCATGTATTAAAAATTTGGTTTATTTTTCACCGTTTCTCAAATGGATTAAAAAAAATATTACTTAATATAAATGTAAGATCTATCCGCCTTAATTCAAGAGAAATTCTCTCTATTTCTGATAACTTTTGTGGAGGACAATTTAGGGGGGGTGGGGGGAGAGGCTGCTTAATTATAATATCTTTGTTCAATGACACCTACTTTCAGGAAATAAATTGTTCACTTTCAGGCTGTTCAATACACAATCAAGTTCATCTCTGACTTAAAATATGGAAAACTAACCTGATGTCCAAAACATTCATTTGACTTTGCTTTATAATATTTCCATTGTAAATGATGAAGCTATGGTAACACATAGTTAAGAGGTTAACAATTTCGAACTGCAGGGTATTTTTTTTTAACTTTGCTGAACTACAAATCCTGAATGCAGTCAATCAATGGCATCAAATAAAAAAACACAAGAAACAAAAGAATAGATTAATGCCATTAATTAATGACACAGATTACAGCTTGAGAAGTAAAAACATTGTTTTGGCAGATACGAACCGCCATGCTGAATATTTACCTTGCATGTAGGTAACACTGTTGACTAAGCCAGCTTAGATCACAGTTAATCTCCTACAGTTGTACTATACAATAGAAGTTAGATGACGTTAGTTGGAACACTTGATTTCATGAAAAGAACGTGTTACACCGACTTAGGACTACTGTTACGCTATGACTAATTAGCACACAGCATTTCAGCTTAAATGATAAGAAAAAAAGAGAGTTCTTTTTTGTTGTTTGGTTATTTCTTGACTCCACTTAAGAAGAATTACAAGAATTTATTTTGTAATTCATTATTTACTTTAATTTCTGGACATTTCTAATAAATGCTTGCTTCATAGTGAATAAATTCATTCCATTGGGGGGGGGGGGTTCCACTGAGTGTCCCTTTGTATCCTTCAGCAATGACAGCAGCAGAATGTCTAAATGAAGTTCAAAAACACTGCTGCTATTTCAAAACATAATATATTTCTAGACTACATTAAATTCCTCTTAAACATCTCAAAACTTCCTTACCAGGAGCCAGGTTTGCAACAGCTGAGATAAGGTCATAGTTTATGATTGGATCAGCCTCGTGTGTTTGTTCCCATCCGACGGGGGGTGAGGCGGGTGGGGAGATGAGGAACTGTTTCTCCAGGGGAGGGGGGTGTAAATGCGGATCTTTGTTTTCATCCTCCTGATCTTTGGGCTGTGAGAGATAAGTAAAACATTTAGATATAGGTAATATTGTGTCGTACTGTCTTCAGTTAAACATTGATATAGATATTTAGAGAAATAAATTTTATTTTTTGTAAATATTTAGGGGCATGAATCTGATGAACTTCAATGCTTTATACCGCCATACTTCGTGAAGTATGTGGGCGTAAAAACACTGTCATTCTTATCTTCATGTATTTTCAAAAAATTATTTTTTAACATGTACATTCTAATTTCATTCCTGTTGGAATGTCCAACCTTTCAAATAGATATTGAATATTTATCAAAATCCATACACACATTGTTCACATTTGCATTGTATTCATGAGGAAATGGCTATTGTTGCAGTTGATAAAGAAATCAAAAACAAAATCACTGAATATTTATGTATATATTATCATAAGTTTACAAGATATGTGTACTTCATATTAGCTAAAATTGCTAAACTCTAATGTTTGATAAAAACAAAAACAAAAATAAAGGGGAGGACCCAGGATTATTTTTGCAGGGAAGTCATTGCACATGGATCTTGTACAGAGCCCTAATCCCAAACGAAAACTGAATGGATTTTTTCCCCAAACCTATTAGTGCTTACAGTAAAGCTGTGTCATTCGACGTGTTCTGGGAGACACATTTTATGTCGGATTAAATAGTACATCAGATTGCCCAGTGTACAGAATATGGAAAAGAAAACCATTCCTGAATGAAAACTCTGGCCATAATATGAAAGGAGGATAACAGTGTAGGATTGGACAGTTAAAACTATACATCAGAATTAGAAAATTCACAATGATAGTAATGTGATGTGTTCATTTCATATCCGATAGATATTAATATGATCATCAATTGTTTCCTAATTTATCACCTTTCAATTGAATATAAAATTCCCATGAACTGTTAAGGTACAGACCCTGCACAAAAAAGAGACTTCACCAAATGTGTATCTTCTTGGTAAGCCCATTCCGTGTTTGGAATTTGTTATCTTAAACGTTCCCCTTTCCCAAACCTCCTTTGTAAATGTGACCATACATCAGAGCTGTCACTCCCCTCAAAGACAGATCAAATATCAGACCCTTTCCCAATAACAAAAAAATCAGCCATTTTCCCAATTTTATGTGCCAAATTTCCTTAATGTATTTATAAACTTAAAAAAACATTGTACAACATACACTGGTGGAGGAAAAGAAAAATCAATAAACAGAGAGAATAAATAGAAATGTTAAAATGGTTGTTTTGTTGTCTCTGATGTTTCAAACTTTATTTGGATGGGAAAGACGATAAGCTCAATTTCCCAAATTTATCAAAAAAAAAAAAAAAAAAAAAAAGGATGATGATTAACGTTATTAAATCAGGCCTGATCACTGAAACAACATGTACAGTGACGGCTCTGTATACTGGACTCACAACTCAGTGTTCATCAACAGTCAACTGTTCTGTCTACAGTACACTAGCTTCGTTCCGCACATCAGAATTTATGAATCAAAATCATTTCTGATCAGCAACTCAGTGGCAGATATGGAGGAGGAAAGGTATATAGGGATTGCAAATCCCCATCACCTTTGACTGAACAGTTTTATAAATTTTGATCATATTTAGGGTCCGATATCCCCCCCTTTCTCGGTGGTTTCCCTTGGGGATCTGGATTAGAATAGGTCCTCATTACCCCTTGCTTGTCGTAAGAAGCAAATAAAATCAGTGGGTTGGTCCTTCAGATGAGACCGCAAAAACCAAGGCCCTGTGACACAGCAGGTGTGGCATGATAAAGATCCCTTCCTGCTCAAAGGCCATAAGAGCCGAGCATAGGCCTAAATTTTATAGACCTTCATCAGCAATGGTGACATCTCCATATGAGTGAAAAATTCTCAAGCGGCATTAATCAATATTGAACCAACCAACTTCCTGTGTGGAAAAGGTACTACCTTGGGTTACAACCCCACCCAACCCCCTTTGAAAATTTTCTAGATCCACTCCTGCTTTTAATCTTCAACAAAAGTACATACTTGGGCAAAATAACACTTGACTCTCTTTCCATGAAACTCTACTTCGTGGAGGTGAATCCTCGCAGTGGCTGCCATTTCTGGTGTGGAAAAATTTACTCTTGCACGTCGAAAAGATCTGAGGTATAGAAATGAGGCCCTCTCGTTGTACTTTCTAAATAATGACTCAAACTCTGCCTGAAAAATAAAAACATCTTCCAGTATACCAATCACTTTAATTGGGCTAAAATAAAATTTATTAAATGATTAGGAATTTTGTTGCTCTCTAATAGGTCCAGACAATCTTTCTTGGGGATTTCATCTCAATATTAACTTTGGGAGGTTCATTTGGGATTTCCCTACTGACCATAAATATGCTAAACAAGGTATTATTTTATCTCGGAATAATTATATGTTTCGGAATTTAACTAATTGATGTGTATAAATGTAAAGGGCATCCATGGATCGTAGAAAACTGTTTTCATGTTGAGAAATGTTGTAGAAACCCCCTTCCCTTTCTAAACTATGAAGAAATAAACAATAAATTTCTTTTTTTTTTTTTCAATTAGTTAAATTCAATTAGTTAGCCTAACATTTTTATCCACCAATCACACTGCATGTTTTTAAGTATATATATAAGTTAAATTCAATGCTGTTTAGACATTACCAAACATTATTAATTATTGTCAAATTACAATTACTATTAACCACAGTGTAAAAATTGAGAATACAGTTTGTAGACTTTGATTGTTTATCTCTCTCTCTCTCTCTCTCTCTCTCTCTCTCTCTCTCTCTCCTCTCTCTCTCTCTCTCTCTCTCTCTCTCTCTCTCTCTCTCTCTCTCTCTCTTATTTTGAAGGAATGAAGAAAACTGTGAAAACTTGTAAACATTCCTGGTCATTTGATACAGCAGTTATTGACTTTTGATGAGTTCTTCTCATAGCTATATAGACCTGGCCAGGTCCAAATGGTCACATATAGACCTCATCATAAGTCAATATTTAAGATAG
Organism: Ostrea denselamellosa; assembly: GCA_024699665.1. Taxonomy (NCBI): domain Eukaryota; kingdom Metazoa; phylum Mollusca; class Bivalvia; order Ostreida; family Ostreidae; genus Ostrea; species Ostrea denselamellosa. Next base: position 3,020,022 of record JAMZEH010000006.1, on the reverse strand, counting down.
TGACCCTCACAACACAATACATATTGTGATACATCTATGGTGATATGGTTATTTTCAATGCAATATCCGTCAATTAAAAATCAAAACTATGTACAGGCAACAATACATTTCAACACCTACTATTCATAAAAAAAAATCTTTTCACATCTAAACTTTTGTACACACTAAAGTGTTCATTCTATTTCACGTTTCCAACATTTAAAACCAACTGCAACTTCTTTACAGTAACTCAGTGGTTAAAGCGATTCCCTTTGGTGTTTGGGAGGTCATAAGTTAAAGCCCATCTCATGCCATGACCTTGTAAAATCTAAGACATAAACAGTGCCAGTGACTGCTCCCGTACTAAACACTCAGCATTTACAAGTTAGAATCATGTCTTCAAATGAGGCCATGGAAACCAATTCCCATGTCGTAAATTTATTCTCGACTCCTCAATTTGATGGACCTCTCCATAAAAGCTGAGGTCCCACGTCTTACATTTTTTTCTCCCATTGTTTAATGTTAACATTTGTTGTTGATTACAAAGTGAAAAAAAAACAAAAAAAACGAAGAGGTGACCACACGAACTACAGTACTATATAAATAGGAGGGGGGGGGGGGGGGGGGGGGGGGGGGCGGGGGGGGGGATTCTTCGAAAACTCCAATACACCAAGTGAGGTCCAGGTAAGGTACTTTTGGATGACAACTCCATCAAATTCGAGGAGTCTATACTTAATTTTAAACACATCATTCCTTAATCATGTTATTACTTGATCTTTTACCAAATAGTGATTTTTGTTTTCAATTAGTACTCAAATTTCTTGCTTTCTCTAAGAAAGATTAGTGACATTTAAACTGAATTATCCTTTCTTTTAATGAAATGATAATTGAAAGATTTAAGGTCACCGATTGGTCAGCTGAATGTGATTTATATGATTTTAAGGCAGTCACAGGCAAGATTTGCAACCCTGCATATACCATGAAATGAAATGAAATTACCAAAATTCTCATCAAACACCAAGCTGAAAAAAAAAAATTTGAACAAAATCAAAATCATGATGAATCCTGTCAGTCTTAAACTTTGATACCAATTCCATGGATAAAATACTAGTACTTTTATACACTTTTTTTTGGTTGCCATGCTTTACTTGTTTAATACTGAGACACTGCCTGTTGTAGACCTGTGAAGTACCACAAATTCAGACCTATGATTAGCGGTTATGGCTGTAGCAATAAGGGTTCTTTAACTTGCCAACACCTGCCATGACACTCAGGGCCCATGACACAGGACAAGACCCGTGACACAGGACAAGACCCGTGACACAGGACAAGACCCACAACACAGGACAAGACCCACAACACAGGACAAGACCCGTGACACAGGACAAGACCCACAACACAGGACAAGACCCGTGACACAGGACAAGACCCGTGACACAGGACAAGACCCACAACACAGGACAAGACCCACGACACAGGACAAGACCCACGACATGGGACAAGACCCACGACACAGGACAAGACCCACGACACAGGACAAGACCCACGACACAGGACAGACCAACGACACAGGACAAGACCCATGACAGGGGACAAGACCCACGACACAGGACAAGACCCACGATACAGGACAAGACCCACGATACAGGACAAGACCCGCGACACAGGACAAGACCCGCGACACAGGACAAGGACCCATGATTCTCACTTCTGTTACAGGCTGATCATCTGCTGAAGGAGAAACACTTTGTTTTAAATAAGACTTAGGTTTGACATGGCCACAGTGCAAGAGGGTCTCGAACTTAGAACCTCCAGAAAGTCAAGGTCAAAGAGCAAACTGGTATGCCGTGAAAAAGGAAATAATGTTAAAAGGGTGGTTAATACACCATTAGCTATTAAGCAGATTTTATATACTACATGATTGATTGATTATTTATTGTTTTCCCGCCACACTCAACAATTTTTCAGTTATCTGGTGGTGTCCAGTTTTTGTTGGTGGAGGAGAGAAACCCAGATACAATGTACCTGGGAAGAGACCACCGACTTTCTGTTATACTACATGAAATGTATGTGAAAATTTAGATCTTGTTAAACATGTCGATCTTTAAGTTCTTATGCTCCCAGTGGGACCATGATTGACATTTTATTTTTCTTTGTTTTAGTTACTGTCATAATTGTGACTAGTGTGTGTATAAACTTTATATAACCTGCCAATTCTTTTAGTTAATTTTCTAGTGGAGCCATACTTAGACGTCAAATCCAGCAAACTACCAAATACATTCTTTTTCCCCACAGAATCAATGAACTTCAACAGAGACTACACACATGCATTAAAATAATGTGAATTTAAAAACCAGAGCTTTAGAATGCATATTGGTAACAAATAAGATGATAAAATTCTTCCGTTTTTCACACCACAAAAATTTGACACGGGTAACACGTGTATGTGTTGTAACACAGTTCAGAAGCCGAAGCTTTGTTTATACCAAAGGTCAAGGTTACATACTGCTGGGATGAATAACTTACTGTTTCGTGCATCCATTCAGTCTGACATAAAATTAGAAGCCTAGGCTATTGATCTTTTTCAAGACAGACTAAATATGATCGAACGACATGTTAAACTCACAAATCCCAGTTAATGAGATACAGCAAACTCCCTACTATTTACTAGGACTTTTGTACAAATAAATGTCGTGGTGTCATTGATGTTTGACAATAAACACTAACCTAAATATAAACTATTGCCCCCCCCCCCCCCCCCCCCCCCCCCCCTCAAACTGATTGCTTATAAATCATTATTTATTTCAAAACAAATCGTGAGTCTCGTCAATATTAAGTCAATCAATCAATGCGAGCCTACCTTGCAATTCATATCATCGAAAATACACTCATCAAGATTGGTGACAATCAGAGCATCGGGTAAATCCTGGAAATAGAAATTGTCAGACTGTCTCTGTGTGCTGGGTACCTTGTCAGCACACTGGGAGGAGGAGGGAATCTCCTCGACATTCTCTTCGGCATCATCCGCCATCTTCAACCAATAAAATGTCCGTTTACTGTTATCGCAATATCGACACAGGGGATAGTTTAAATGTCATATAAATCACTTAAACGCATACGGTGACTAAATCCAGCACGCTCTGTACGATAAAGTTGGTAATATATTATTGTCTTGCTTTGTAAACGACATGAACGATACATAGCAATGTGCGTCACAAAAGGTGTTTCCCCCAAAGGCATTGTGACGTCATGTTTCTATAAATTCTTATGATTTTTCACAAAGGCGGATTTGATTACAACATTATATTCTTAATATAGCATTACACAGCAATCAGATTATACTTTGAAGTAGGGAATGAAATATTTATTTTTAAGTGCGTAACGTGGGTGAATTAATATTCTTTGGTATGCAATTAAGATCTATGGTTCGAATTTCCTCCATTGTTTACACATGTTGCAGTACTAACTTTGCATTGATCTACTACTCTGTTGCTAATAATAACTCTTATATTGACCGAGACGCCTACGTTTCGTTGTAATTAAATATGACTTGATTAATGCATATTGTTGTAGAATGCCAAATTTGTATCTTTTCTGCGTTTCAAGGAAAGGGGGGGGGGGGGGGGGGTGTTAGACCCGTAAATGACAAAGAACGACTGTTTGTTAAAAATGTTAACTCATAAACGGGGAGTGCAAACCCTAGAGGCGCCACTGCGCTGTCATTCACAAGACAACCACAAAAACTTTACTGTGTAAAGAAAGGTCTGTGCAAGGAGACACTCTGTACTCCTGGTTAATCACAGGGGCTCGTCACCAATTGACTCTCTCTGTTCTGAATGTATGTGTAATTATAGATATAGATGGTGTTAATTTTAATGAGACAAAAAGTTCGTGACGACCCCCTGTGGGTTAATTGACGAAATCAGTCGAGTGCAATAATATCATACTCAATCGGCATTGTTTTGGTTTTTTTTTGGGGGGGGGGTTGTTTGTTTGTTTGTTTTTGTTTGTTTTGTTGTTGTTGTTGTTGTTTGTTGTTGTTTTCCGCCACACTCAACAATTGGCTTTGTGATATACATATATATATATATAATATATATATATATATATATATATATATATATATGAGAAATGAAAGCGGTACAGTTGTTAAATAATCTAATAAAGTAAAATCAATTCGTACATATATGGGTAATCTCGATAAAATAGCAACAATAATGGAATGGTGGAACAATATTCCACACAGTCAACTTACAAACAGCAATATAAAGGTGTGCAACGGAGCCTTTGTACGTTTTATATGAATTCTACAGGGATTTCCAGCTATTTCTCTTATTGAGTGTACTGAAATCACAATATTTTACTGTGCATGCGATAAAGTTAAAATGTTCAAACACCAGAACAGTTACCCGGCTTCAAACCACCTACACTGAATTACAAGCATCCAATCATTTTATGTATTGCCTCACACCAATGTGCTTTTACTTCATTTTATTCATATTTCAGATATCGAATTCCTTCTAAGATCATTGGGTTGAGAGAGAGAGAGAAAGAGAGAGAGAGAGAATCTTGTACTAGTGTTGTCAACTTAGCTGTAGGACTGTAGCTCTCTGGGGACATCGTCAGGATATATCTTTCAAATTCCCCTAGCCCCCCCCCCCCCCCCCCCCCAAAAAAAAGAGAGAGAGCTACAGTCTTGCAACTGTTTTCATCCATAATACAAAAAAGTTCACCAGAGGCTCTCTGCGAAAAGCCAACTTTTCTGAATGAAGTGATTGATTGATTGATCGATTGATCATGATTGATTGATTGATTTCGTCCCGTCGATAATTTTTTACTCATAATGAGACGTCATCAGTAGTAGGTATAGTACCACAAACCAGACCTGTGTTTAGCTCTCAGGGCCGTAGCAGAGAGGGTTCTTAAACGTGCCTACGACAAGGGACCTCCGTTTTTCAGATCACATCAGAAAGACGCGTGATTTTCGCTTTTAAATGTTGAGTGTTTGGCGAAGAAGCAATCATTACTTATGTTTACGTTGTAGGTTTGATGCGGCCATGACACAAGTGGGACTCCAACTCGCAACCTCCCGGTTACGTTGCATGACATGAAAAAATGTACAATACAAATGGAAAACTTACAATACAAATGATTTTTTTTTACACATGAAAAATTATACAATGCAAAAGATCAATTAAATGGTATTAAAAGAATTATTATAAATTGAAGATCTTTTATGGTGTATTTACTAAAGAATTGTTATAAATAGAAGAAATCCTGGTAAAATCACTCAGAGGTACGAGTTTTCCGCCTAAAAAGAGAGAGGAAAATGGTAAAACAACAACAAAATAAATAGATAAATAAAATTTTCCGGTTTTTTATTATCATTATTTTATTATTATTATCTTAAATTATTAAATTAAACGCTGTCAACGAAAGAGTTTTACACCCCCGTAAACTTCGTTTTAGATCCGCCACTGAAACCAGTTTCATTCAGAAGATACACCCAACCGATAGTTATCAAAGAGGGGCTACTCTACCACAGGAATAGACCACAGATCGAGGCTTCCAATTCGGAAACTAATAACGGTTCAGTAAACACTGTAGAAATGTTTTGGTTTCAAAGTTCGGAAGATGCGTTCTCAGCTGAAAAAAAAAATCATCTTTGCCTATTTTATTTTATTTTATTCAGTTAAATTTATTTCATTTTACTCAGTTATAAACCTATTTTATTTTAATCAGTTAAATTTATTTCATCTTACTCAGTTATAAACCTATTTTATTTTATTCAGTTAAACTTATTTTATTCAGTTCAACCCATTTTCTTAATTCTACATCGATCGAGCGGCCAGTATGGGTCTATTTATTGGGATGCTGAGTTTGAAAAATTAAACTCTTATTGCTACATATTATGTGGAAAGCTTTGGTATTGATAAGGGAAAAACACACGTGTCTAATTTCTGTCTTGCGTAAGATTACCTGGAGAATTTAGTTTCTAAATATATGTACATTTGGAGGAAGAACTTGTAATTTGCCAGAACTTGTTTCATAAATACAGAAGAGATGGATCTTAAGGATGTTCGTATTATAGGATTCTGGAAACAAGCATGAAGAAAGAAACGAAGACGAAAAAAAATCTCTATTTACATCTATCTATACATCCATCTATCTATCTATTGTCTATCTATCTATCTATCTATCTGTCCGTCTGTCTATCTGTCTGTCTGTCGCGCTGTCTCTTTGTCTGTCTATATCTATCTGTCTGTATGATTGCCTGTCTGTTTGTCTGTCGTTCTGTCTGTCCGCTGTCTTTGTGTATGTTTATATGTATGTGCATGCCTTTTTCCGATATATTTCTGTATAAGACTGCATTCCACTTTTGTGGCCCTATCTTAGCTGCAATATAATGTAGCCCTCTCCCATATGTCAGATAAAAAAATCAGAGAGGGCTACATTATCGGAGATAGGCCCCCCTACCCCCCTCCCCCGTGACTATGATTTGAACAAACTTGAGGATCTGTTCTACTTGAAGATGTTTGCATATTATTCTGACTAACCATGACCCTGCTGAGAGTATGACTAACCTTGACCCTGCTGAGAGTATATCTAACCTTCACCCTGCTGAGAGTACGACTAACCTTGACCCTGCTGAGAGTATGACTAACCTTGACCCTGCTGAGAGTATGACTAACCTTGACCCTGCTGAGAGTATTTTTAAAGATTTTTGCCCCATGTAAAACTTAAATCCCCCATTGTAACCCCACGCAGTCTAATTAAAATTAGATACTTTGATACGCCCACTCAATCTTGTGTAGTGATTACGTGAGCGGTCTGAATTAAATTAGACTGAGTCCTACCCTACCATGAAGGCCATGTTTTGCACAAACTTAAATCTTCATTATATCAAGAAATTTCCACATAAGTATCAACATATCTAATTAATTTTAATATGATATCATTGGCATATAAAGAAAATGTTATTTAAATGCTTCAAACATAAATACTATATACCAAAATCGACCCTGCCCTGGCGTCAAAACCCCTACCCCGGAGATCATGATATTTTCATTTTTCCTATAGAGGCCTTCCTGTTCTACTTGACAATTCGTTTAAATTTTCTTACAAATCCCGGTTATCGAGAATATTTCTGAAAATTGGTCAATTTTTGGCAGTTTTACTCCACCCCTTAGACCCCGGAAATGCAGGAGTCCTGAAACGTACAATTTATGTCCTCCTTGTCTCAAAAATGTGTCACGCCCAAATTTTAAAAGAATTGGAATGATGGTAGTTACACGAAGTTGAAAATATTCAATTGTTGACGAACACATGTATGGTCGTTTTGGCCCTACCGCTTATCCTTTGAACCATAAACTTTACAAGTTCAATAAAAGAAAAAGACTACATGCTTCTTTTAAATATCACTTAGTTTCAATTTAGTATCAACAGCATCAAAGAATATGTCATTTAGATGTTCTGCACATAAAAACCCTATGCCAAATTTGGCCCTGCCCTGGAATCAGAACCTCTACCCCTAGGATCATGAAATTTACAATTTTGGTATTGACCTCTCTGCACTACATGATAATGGTTTTAGGTTTTCTTACAGATGTGCGGTTGTAGAGGGGTGATTTTTAAAAATTAATCCTTTATTGTAGGGTTTGCCCCACCCCAAGGCCCCAGGGATGTAGGAATCCTGTAATTTGCATGTCCCCCTTTATCCTAAAGAAACTTCACGCTAAACTGAAAAGAACGGGCATGGTAGTTGTCAAGAAAAAGTTAAAACTTGTGAATTTGTTAGCACACAACGGACGTCGCACGAAGACAGACGCAAACCAATTGCAACTGAGTGACTAGGGTGATCTAAAAAAAATCGAATTCCCTTCACAGACATTATATCGCTTGGTTTCGAATTTACTATTATACATTTACTTTAATGATAAATTCGGACCCAAGTCATATAACGGCCTGTGATTCCCGTTACCCAGGGATACCCTGCACCACGTTTAGTTGAAATTGCCCCCCGAGGGTAGGGTGGGACCATAATAGGGGATAAGAGTTTTACATGCGAATATACAGGGAAAATCTAAATATGGGCAAAGGTGACTCAGGTGAGCGTTGTGGCCCATGGGCCTCGTGTAACGACTCTATTAGACCTGTGATCATTAAGTAATAAAATGTGTAATGATTTAAGGTATATGAAGACATTAGAAACCATTTGATTCTTGTAGTTTTAAGATCCAAAGAATGAGCAGGATGGAATGAAGAGATCACGTGCTCTTGGTAAAGCTCTTACCTTGCACTCGTTATAACAGTTTGTCAAATTGAGGTTTTTGTCGAATTATGACGGTGTAAACTTATTTGTCTTGCTGATTGATTGAAGGGGGCCTCCGTGGCCGAGTGGTTAGAGCATCGGGCTCAAAATCACAAAGCCTCTCACCTCTGTCGGCGCGGGTTCGAATCTCGGCCGCGGCGTTATGTGAGCAAGTTTGGCGTCCAGTTTTGGTAGGTTGAGGATACAATGTACCCGGGGAGAGGACCACCGACCTTCCGAAAGTAAACTGGTAAACTTTCTCACAGATATCGGCGCGAGCGGGATTCGAACCCGCGCCGACTAGAGGTGAGAGGCCTTGTGATTTTGAGCGCAATGCTTTAACCACTCGGCCACGGAGACCCCGTAAAATGCAGTTGAAATGTATCCTGAGCATAGGCGCTTACTAGGCGCGAAGATCTGAGTATAGGCGCTTACTGGGCGTGAAGCTCTAAACATAGACGCTTACTAGGTGTGAGTCTCTGAGCATAGACTTTTACAAGATGCGAGGGTCTGAACATAGCGCTTACTAGATGCGAAGCTCTAGGCTTAGGCGCTTACTGAGTGCGAAGCTTTGAGCATCGGCGCTTACTAGGCTCGAAGCTAGTCTAGTATTGAATCCCAGTGGTCTGAGGGCGCTTAAGACCCACTACGGTGTCAAAACAGATTCAAACGTTATTTCAGCAAAATTTAGACCCCAAAATGTTGTTAAAAATAGCTATTTCACCTAAGGACTACACTAGATTGATTGACCACACTAGATTGATTGATTGACCACACTAGATTGATTGATTGACCACACTAGATTGATTGATTGACCACACTAGATTGATTGATTGACCACACTAGATTGATTGATTGATTGACCACACTAGATTGATTGTTTGACCACACTAGATTGATTGATTGACCACACTAGATTGATTGATTGTTTGACCACACTAGATTGATTGATTGACCACACTAGATTGATTGATTGACCACACTAGATTGATTGATTGACCACACTAGATTGATTGATTGACCACACTAGATTGATTGTTTGACCACACTAGATTGATTGATTGATTGACCACACTAGATTGATTGATTGACCACACTAGATTGATTGATTGACCACACTAGATTGATTGATTGTTTGACCACACTAGATTGATTGATTGATTGTTTGACCACACTAGATTGATTGATTGATTGTTTGACCACACTAGATTGATTGATTGACCACACTAGATTGATTGATTGTTTGACCACACTAGATTGATTGTTTGACCACACTAGATTGATTGATTGATTGACCACACTAGATTGATTGTTTGACCACACTAGATTGATTGATTGATTGACCACACTATATTGATTGATTGATTGACCACACTAGATTGATTGATTGATTGTTTGACCACACTAGAAAGACGCCTGTTGTGTTGAATTAATGAGTGTCCTTAAAACTGAACTACATAATCAGAGATTCAGGGGCATACAGTTTGTGTCAGTCTGTCTGTGTTTATCTTTGTAAAAGCTTTAAATTTGGCCATAACTTTTGAATAGATTGTGAGAAAATATTTCTTTTTTCTTTTGGAACCAAATTTTTTTAACCTCATGACCCTGACCTTGGAGTATGGCCATTCTGGTACACCAGTGTTTACAAACACATTATGTTTGCTCCTGTTAGTAAATTTATTGAAATTTTCAGGTTCTAAAAATCCGTGTATTGCATAAAAACTGTAAAGTTTGTTTTAAAGTAGTTACTTTTAACTATTTGCTATGCATTTAATGACAGATTACGTGTTCAAAGCATTGGAACTCAGAAATTGTGAAGACTTTAAAGGGGGTGGGGTGGAAAGGGAAGGTGTGCGCATTGAAACCAATTCTTGCTGTGAAGGCAAATTCAATGAAGCTCTCTTGCCCTACACATAAATTCTTTTAATAATTCAACTCAAATTTTGACTGCTGAAATAAAAGAAAACTCAAACTTAAGGTTTTAGTCTGGATATCATTCCTGGGATCGAGGTTCACGTTACATCGAACTTATTGAACGTATGCACTGATAAAGTAGTAGTTTGTTGGTGTGGCAAATTGCTTTGATGGTTACTTAAAAAACCCCACCTCTTTCATTTATTATTCAGTGAAGGTTGAAAACTTTGTCGGGGAAAAAAAAAACCCGACTAATAAATTCTTGTTTAGTTGAAAATGAAAAGACAAATTATTGATTTGCTGTTATTAAAAAGTTTCGGTTTCACCGCATAGCCAAGACTTGCAGGCAGTGGAAAAGAAGGGTGGGTTGATAGTTCAGCTTAAAGTGTCCTCTTTTTTTTCCATTTTTTATTATTAAAGAACTTTATCGATAAGAGAGAGAGAGAGAGAGAGAGAGAGAGAGAGAGAGACGGGAAGGGGGAGAGAACTCGTATACTCTTCAATGAATCGGCAAGTCGTAAAATAAATTTGTCTTTCCTAATTCGTGAATCTTACCAAAATCTGAAACTATACACTATTGTTACCTTGAAATCAACATTAAAACATGTTTATCTGATTTCACACCACAACACGAACAATAAATGGCGAAAATTTATACAAAACACTTTGTCGTTTCTTTTGTGTTCGCGCGCATTTCCGGCAAGACTTGCACATGGTTGACAGCCAAAATTTTGCAGAGTACACATTGGTTTCGGTTGAGCAGTGATGGATCAAATCCCGGCCGCCATGGATCGGCACTTAGACGTGATTCAGTGTCGCAAAGGTAAATCTTATTATTTTGTATGAAATACCCCCAGAATTATAAAGATTTTCACTAAGATTTCAAGCTGAAATTTCTCGGTTAACATATCATTGATTCATGATCGACTACAATGAAATTGTCAAATTGAAATGTGATTTTAAAAATTGGGGAATTGAACTTGTTTACAACGTGGTCCCACGTGTTTTTTGTTTCATCAAGTGGTTGGCACAGTTTGTCCTTGTAATATAGATCTAAACAAAAATGATCCATTGTTTTGTTGATTGAATGGTTCAGGTGACGGATCAAGAATTCTTGGTGGTGTTGATGGTAATGCCATTGTTGATGAATTACTGTTCGCCACCTGGCCTCAAGACCATAAACTGAGAATAGATTTCAGTCAAGATTTTGATTACTTGCATCTTAAGATTTATTTGGCACAGTCTGGCAGGTGTTTAAAAAAGAAATGCTGTTTAAAAAAATAAATTCGAAAAGCAAACATTTACTGAAATTTTATTTGTTTACTAAAATTATTTTAAAAGTCTCTTCTCAGTTTATGGTCTTGAGGCCTGTAATATATATGTATCATTATTTCATAAGTGATTTCTCTGTTCTCTGTGGAAAGTGGCATTTTGTGCACTGGCAGTTACACAATCTAATATTGTGGCATCACTGGAGCAAAGAAATTTAATGTGATGTTATAATTGAGCAACATGATTCAACATTTTCGAGTTTCGTGAGAATGTACAATGTGGTTTGGTATATATGATCAACTATACCGAGGCTAGTAGTCTTGTACACTCTTTAGGCATTGCAGATTTTAATTGGTGATATACAAGGTCAATTACATTTTACGTCCCAATGAATTTTGAATTTCACTGGGGTGTGGAAATAATTTGGTAAATGATTAGTTTTCTGGCATGACAGTAGATTTTGATTGTGTGACCAATGACCTTTTTACATCTTGATAAAATACTGAAAGAGATGGCTTCATTATGAACACTTAGATTCTAGTGGAACATTTTAAAAACTAAAGTCAACAGTGGTTGTAAAAATACGTGCAACAAAAATCAGGAATACTAAGAAAAAAACTGAATGTCCTCGTATACTAGGGTAAAACTAAGTGTAACTTTTATGTACAGTGTTCACATTTGATCAAGCTTCAGAACCGTAGCTTTGTGGGTAAAGTTTGGGACAGACTAGAGAGGTACAGAGCCACCTTTGATTTACTGTGCAGTCTTTTTCTGTGCTTCTTTTAAGGTCTTGTATCACTGTAGTCGTGCATCAATGTCTCAAAATTTTTTTTTTGAAGAAATTCCTAACATATTTTCCCCAATATATGTGTCAAAACATACGTTTAATCATTCATTATAACTGCATGCTAGATCCCCTTCTTTGCATATTGTCGATTTTCCCCAATTTTGAGGCTGGAAATGTTTAGTAACAAACTGCCAAGTCTTTGTAATTTGAGGCTCACAATTTGCTTTATGTGTTAATATGGCACATGCTTGTAAAATTGTAAACAAAGAATTCTTTGAAATATTAAAAATAAATGCCATTTGTTGACATGAAAGAAAATTTCTGATTTTGTTTTATTTTAACAATTTTCAATGGAATGGCTTTTGATGCTATTCTCGTACAATAAAAAGAATGCTGCATGCATTAGGATTTTTCAAGGTCTGATTTACTGTTGAAATTTGACAGTATGCCCCTTCCAAAATTAGTCAAAATTTTTTACCTTTTTGTAAACCCCCCCCCCCCCCCCCCCCCCCCCCCCCCCAAAATCATTTTGTAGATTAATTTTGTAACTTCAAAACTATAATGTGAATGCTTATTAGGCCTTTCTAAAACAGCCTTGATGTGCTTAAATTGCATGATTTTGCACACCCTAGCAGCTTCACCTCATTGGCACTCAGATTTAGCCTGCAGCTTTTAATATTTCCCCTTCATGGGTTAAGGGTAGTCAAAATTTCCTGGTAGAAAAATCTCTGATGCAAACCAATATCTTGAAGCATCAAATGATTTCATGTCTGGAGGTAAGCAAGCCTTTGTTTTTGAACATTTTGAGTTTTAAGGGTCATGGTCACCATCTGAATTTGAATTCTGGGAGTCGGAAGTTTTTTTGTTTGTTTGTTTGGTGTGTTTTTTTGAGGGCCACACTTTTTTTTTAAATATTAATTTAAGCATTTAATTTTGATCCACACTGTATATGTACACTACAGAACAGTGCCTGGTTCAATGTATACAAAATGAATATCTTCATAATTCATTAATATACTTTGAATTTTCTATAGGTCACTTGTCATCATATCACACTTTAAATCATTATGTATATCTGGTCAATGTTAGAAGGTGTAGCCATTGAATAATAAGCACATCTTGCCATCGATATGATTTACACCGAGTCACAGGACTCAGCAGTTTTATCTGTGAAGGTCTACACTATAAACAATAACCACCAAACTTTGCGAGTGCTCGGGAAGCTCAGTGGTTGTTGCTTACGTTGTAAATGAGTCTGCAGACTCCAGTGGTTAAGAACATGTGCATGCTGATCATCTACGCAATCGTTCTCTTGATTTGTTCATCAGCGTTTTATTTAATTCAGTGTTAAATTTAAATTTGAACAATGACACCATGTTGAAACATCTTTTAAAAAAGACTGGTTCTTTGCATTTGTTCTTTATACTTCTGGGAAAGAACATTGAGTCCGATCACAAAATGTGAACTTTGTATTTTTTTATCTGCATCATGGTGACCTTTTGGGTGATGCTTTTGAGGGTCAAAAGTATTTGTATATGTGAATTACGCAGAAATTTGTATTAACGGAAATACTGCTTTGCAGTATCTGGTTGCTGTTTAGTGGAGTAGGGTAGAATGGGTCTCACACTGCCGTACTCCAGTATTGGAGTGTCAGTATTGCATGTTCCACTCCATTAATTTTAAGAGTTCTGAGGGCGTACTGACTTTATCGGGCAGGGTTGTCAATATTCCCAAATTGGGCACAATAAAAGAACCAATTTCCAATTGGGAACCAGCGAAAATTTCATGATTATTTGTTAAGATATTCCCAATTTTGTGACAACGTAAGATGAATTTCTCTAATGATCACCTAATATTGATGAAAATGATTTGGTCAGATTGTGAATCTTTTAATTAACATACATCACCTAGGTTTTTTTTTTTTCAATTAAATAGATTTCAATTTATTTATTTTTTTTTTATTTATTTAATTATCTTTTTTAAGATTTAAGAACTAAGATAGATTCTCAGTTATATTCACTCAGCTACCCCTGCCCCTCCACCTCCCTCACATGCACACAAAATCCCATAAAAATGCAAGACGAGTAGATAGGGAAAAAAATCAGAATTTTCGTGTATTTTGACAATCATTGGTCATTAATTTTGATGAATGTGTTTTACTTACTCTCACTGGTCATTTCATACGTTTACCAAGACGGGCAAAGTTTTGCCCATTTTCTGATTGGAAAGGATTCATGTATCTGTTTTCTGATCAGGAAGGGTTCTTTTATGAAACCCATTATACAGAGATTGACAGGCCTGCAAATGATGGATGACATGAACCAAATTCTTAAGAATTTACCTTTAAAGTTAGTGACCTGGTTAAAACTTGAGAACCATGTAAAAAAAAAGTTGCTGTCTATCCACACACAAATCACCAATAAAAAAACCCATCAGACTCATCATCGAGATCTTTTAAATTCTTTGTGGGACGTCTCATTGAGGAGTTGACAATGAGCTGTCTTTTACTCCTGTTTCTGAATATTTTCTGGATCAGTTACAAGAAACGTTTTACCATTAAAAGACTTCAGCTTGGATGGTTTAATCTGAGTATCAGAATATCGAAACAATGAAGTGCAGTATACAGATATCCGTGGAATTTAGGGCCACACAGATGACGGGGTGCATTGTTTAGGTATTGTTGATTAAAACATGGTTTTTGAAGTTATAAATTTTCATAAATGTGGCGTGCATTTAACGCTGGTTATTTTAGTTATTTTCATTTGTTGCAGCCAATGAATTAATACTGTTATGTATTGATACAGTAGGTCTTGTGAACTTAATATTGAAAATAATACTAAATGTACTATACTATTGTATATTTAGATAAAATGACTGGTTATTTATGTTAATTGTAATACAGAGTTGGTTCTTGCCCAGTAAAATTTAAAAATATTAAATTCTTTCCTGAAATGCTATAAATGTATAAACCCATTATATCAAGATTGTCCTTGAATTGGAGAGCAGAACTGATATGTGAAGGAATATGTCCTGGAAAACAGAAAAAAACCAATGTTTGAAGGATGTCCTTGAGAACCGAAAACCAATGTCAGAAGGATGTCCTTGAGTATCCTTGACAGCAGAAAAAATAATATCAAAAAGATATCCTTGAGAACCGAAAACCAATGTCAGAAGGATGTCCTTGAGTGTCCTTGACAGCAGAAAAAATAATATCAAAAAGATGTCCTTGAGAACCGAAAACCAGTATGTCATACTGTTACTGCTTAAGTAAATTTTCCCAAACTTCATTTTCTGAAATCATGCTTGTATGTATTTTCTAAAATTATTATTATGATCAAACTTGTTTTCAAACTAACATTCTTCTCACTTACTTCTACTGTTAAAAATACTAGGGGGTTGGGGTGGTGGTGTTCAGGGGGGTGTTCAGTCACACAATATACATGCATCTTTATTTGATTACTAAGTAACAAGTAATGGTCATTGTCAAAAAAAACAGAGTGCGTAGCCCCCCGCCCCCCCAACCCCCCGCCCCCCACCCCCCAACCCCTGACCCCTACTCATGATTCTGCATGCCTGTTATATGTTTAATTGATCTACAATAGAATTGTTTTACAGAAGTCTGGCGGTTGGGCGATGCAGGGTTATTTATAACATCCTCATTTTAATTTGAGTCAGAAAGAAATTCCCAAAACTCTTAAAGCACAAAAGACTTTCTGACTATTTTTTTTGATATTGGAGGGACTGACATTTGTGTATCAGAATGTAGCTTGTAAATGAGAAGAAGTTGACCTCTGCAGTTTTAGAGACCACAGTCTGGTAAATTTCTAATTTGTTTGGCATTGAGAAGACCGTGGTAGGCATGCCAGTAAGTGATTAAGTGTGTAGCTGGATTTAGTCCATCACTTTCCTTGTTATCAGGTTTCCATTTACAAAGAGAGTTTCCTTATCACATCTATTCAAACAAACAGACTTTCTTCTAAGGATTAACGGACTGCCAAGTAATGGTAATTGTTTCAGTAATCTGAATTTCCTCTCTGATGAAAGCTGGAGGACTCTTTAAGAGGTTAGAGGAGATATCTTCTTGGTTATGTTGGAATTGGGGATATATATGATATAGGGTGCTCCTTTACAACCCCCCCCCCCCTTTTTTTTTTTGTGTTTTTTTTTTTCGACCTAAATTAAATTGCATGGTTTGTGATCAGGAATTGCATACATAATTTATACCTGTAATTGAAAAAATTTAAATGTTTGCATCAGTGACCTAGAGAAAGTGAAGACGGACTGATCTGCATAATCATTATGAAAAAAATGTGAAGAATGAAATCTAGAGTCTAAAAATACTCAGGTGTAAAATTGTGTTGTTTTGATTTATTTTTTAACTTGCCATTGCATGTGCATGCATAGAAAACATTCCTCAAAATTTCAGCCAATTGTCATTGCGGGAGTCTGTAACACAAATACTGTTCAACTGTCTGCAGTAATTTTGTTTAAGAAGGTATATACTACAGTGTCATAATGGCCGAGTTCCTATTGAAACAGGATTGAAAATATCAGCGATATTTGTGTACTTCATTTAATTTAAATTTGATTGCTTAGCTGAATGAGGTAAATTTTTAAAGTTTTAAATTTCAAAATATTATTGTACATATCCTTCACTTTCTGTTGCATATTTTTCTGGTGTGGTATTCCTCCTTAAACCTTTCAAAACAAATTTTGTTTGAATTCTTCCGTAAATTAATTAATGCAGCAGTTCTACCACTGATCATTTTCTTTGTCAGGCCTCCTCTTCATTGCAGTATCGCAGATTTTCGTATCAAGTTTTGTATTCCTACAGGGAAACATATATTGTAGTTCTGCATATTTATGATTTAACCACGATAAAACTTCTGTTCTGATATTTCTGAAGTAACCACGATAAAACTTCTGTTCTCTGCTACAGTGCTTGTTACTACTGCTATAGTGTAAATTCTGGCACTTGCTGGCTGAGAAGTTTTTTGCATACGGAAATATGTAGTTTGACTATATGCAACACAGCCTTACACAGATAGACAAATAGTAATGATTGTATGGAGACAGGTCTATGCCAAGTTGTATTTAGAGGAACTAATGAACTTCTAAGCTTGAAAACTCCTGACTGCATGCTGAAGTATGAGAGAGAAATAGAAAGAGAGAGTTGAAAATGAGTGAGGGAAAGTTTAAGATTGACTGCTTCCAACAGTTTTTGTAAATTCCAAGAATGGTTATGACCTTGTGTTAGAATTTGAATGTAAATGACCTTGACTTGTGTATGAGCATGTAAATTTGACCTACATCTTTCTGTTGGACTTAATTTAAATTAATGAACAAGATTAAAATTGTAAAGAGACAAGATAAAGATATCAGATCAGCACAGTGATGGTCTGCCTAAGATCATTTATACATTACAGAGAACATTCAGCATTATCTGCCCAAGCATTCTGTAAATTCTCTGTGGTTCTTTAGGGGTCAATTTATTGCAGAATGAATGAATATTTGTTTTGGACTTTCAATTTTTCACACCTTATAAAGAAAAGCCTGGGGGTTGTATATATTTCAACAGTTTGCTTCACAGGTGATTGGCTTGGACGAAATAAGTGCAAATGGTGTAGCCTCACTTTTGTAGGCTGATTGTCAGACAAAATTATGTTTGAAGTGTTTGTCATGACAATCACAATTCACTTGACAGGGGAGAGAATCCTTACCTGAAAAGCTGAAAGGTGAGCCAGATAAAAAAATGCCGTCCTGGAGAGGTATTGTGGAATTAAGAATGGAACGATGCACATTTTATGGATTTCTGGAAAACTGTTATAAACTGTATCAGTTCTTGTTATACTTAGAGAGCCAGTGAGCACTTTCAAATATTGAATGCTGCAATCCTTTTTATGCCCCCCCCACCCACCCCTGTGCAACTAAAATATGGGGCATATTGTTTTTTACCAGTTTATCTGAAACTTTTAACCTTGTTCACAAGTTTTGAATGATGCCTAATAATATTGCATATTTTATATATGCAATTTTTATTTT
The DNA here is from genome assembly GCA_024699665.1 of Ostrea denselamellosa. Classification (NCBI taxonomy): domain Eukaryota; kingdom Metazoa; phylum Mollusca; class Bivalvia; order Ostreida; family Ostreidae; genus Ostrea; species Ostrea denselamellosa. Next base: position 3,001,717 of record JAMZEH010000006.1, on the reverse strand, counting down.
TTTAAAAATTTTTGTGTCAAGACCATTTTTGAGATTGTGACCTTGCCTTTGGAGTGAAAAAGTTAACCTTTGCAATGTCTCCTGAACTACATGATAATTGGTAGAGCTAATTTTTTTAGATTTCACATGATTTTTGACCTAATGACCTTGGAGTTTGACCCAAGCTTTATAACATTTACGTTGCTCATAACTATTGAATGATGAGTGATAGGGCTTTCATGTGTCATATTTATTCCTTTTGACAAGACCGTTATTTTGGTACCAAAGTTTTTAACCTTGTTCATTGTTGTTTTGTTTATTATTACTGAGTTGTTAGAATAGATCCTCAGTACCCTTTGCTTGTTGTAAGAGGCGACTAAATGGGGTTGTCCTTCAGATCAGACAGCAAAAACCGATCCCGTGTCTCTGCAGGTGTGGCACGATAAAGATCCCTCCCTGCTCTAAAGCCATAAGCGCCTAGCATAGGCCTAAATTTTGCAGCCCTTCACCGAAAATGGTGGCATCTCCATATGAGTGAAAAATTCTCGAGCGGGACGTTAAATAATATACAATCAATCAATCATTATTATTATTATTGAGCGCCGAGCATAGGCCTAAATTTTGCAGCCCTTCACCGGCAAGTTTTTTAACCTTGTTTATTGTTTTGTTTGTTATTATTATTATTATTATTGCCAGCGGGGACATCGTGTTTTATGACACATGTTGTTTATCATTGCAGATGGTGGGATTCTGCTGGGAGCCTCCGGATTAACAGGTCGATACTGGCTGGGATCTCTGTGGTTCTACTCTAATCCAGATGTGGCTCCAGATGTTGAGAAGTGTACAGCTGGAGTGCAACTGGAGGCTGGATTTAAGGAAGCTGTGTGGCTGGATGATACAAAAGTGTTAGTGGGATTAGACACAGGTAATGGCTGGAATTTTTGGCTTTCTCAGTCTCTGAAGAGAAAGTGAAACTGAAGAAGTTCTGAGAACTAAATTTGATTGGGGCTCTCCAATCAAGACTCTTTACTTGTAGGAGTAGTTCCGTCCCTTATCATGTCAATATTTAAAGCTGTAGGCTGTTGTAGGAGTAGGAGATAGTGGTAGTGTAGGCTGTTATAGGAGTTGGGGTGGTGGGTAAAGTTTTATGCTTTAGTAGGAGCGGGGGTGGTCAGTAAAACTATAGGCTGTTGTAGGAATAGGGTGGTAATGGGTAAAACTGTAGGCTGTTGTAGGAGTGGGGGTGGTGAGTAAAACTGTAGGCTGTTGTAGGAGTGGGGGTGGTGGTGGGTAAAACTGTAGGCTGTTGTGGGAGTGGGGGTGGTGGTTGGTAAAACTGTAGGCTGTTATAAGAGTGGGGGGTGGTGGTGGGTAAATCTGTAGGCTGTTGTAGGAGTGGGTGTGGTGGTGGGTAAATCTATAGGCTGTTGTAGGAGTGGGGGTGGTGGTGGGTAAAACTGTAGGCTGTTGTAGGAGTGGTGGTGGGGAAAGAGACATTGTGTAGATGTATGACTGTATAAATCCTTTTGAAATTGAATATTTTCAGAACAAAGTTAAACATGCATTGTTATTTTGTTATATTAAGATTCCATTTTTAATATCTAACTTGAAGTAGTAAATGGGATATTTCATGAATTATATTTCATTCATGCAGTTTGGACTGGCTACAAACATTTCACCAACCTCAACAACACTGTCTGTCTCAGATAGACTCTCCAAAATAGTTAAAGGGATCCAGATGTTTCAAAAGGACATTTAAATGTTTGCTCAAGTAGCAAAAAATAAATATAAAAAAAATCTGATCAGGACTATTTAAATTGAAAGGGCAGAGGTTTATTGAAAGCAACAGAATAGCTTTTGAAGTGTATTTGTATCGGAGTGCAAGTACGAAAGGGTTGCAGTCATTTAATGTTTAATGTGGCAGTGTCTCTGGGACAGTGCCAGTGCTGTTAATGAATGCCACTTAACTTCAGAGGGAGAAGCATATGACCAGGTGTTGCTGTGTATCTTGGGGTATTAAGGGCACCTTAACATAATTACCTACCAGCTACAGTGGATTGGGGGGGGGGGGGGTATATATTTTTAAAGATCTAAATTTGGCTAAGTTGTAGGGGGTGACACCTTCCTTGGTCAATAGAAAATAGATGTATTAAATTAGATTCTGGACATAAAACTTGAGTTATTTGTTCCTTGATTTCGTCCAGCTGATATCATCTTGTGACAGGTGTCTAGTTGGTACGTTTATTTAAGTCATCACCTTTACTGTATGTTGTACTGTTGTGAATATTAGATGCTGACATTGATGGTAAACAGTGTACTCTATTAACAATTCACAATTATTACATAACTTACTTAAAATTCCATGCAGTAAAGGAGACAAGCCTGTAAATCCAAGCTCTGCATTAAACATGCCAATTCCCTGTATTGTTTGATTCCCTGTTTTGTTGACCTTAATCTTGAGAGAAAGCAAACAAGGAGCTAGATCATTGTTATTCTTGGTTGATTTGAATCATCTTTCTGGTTTTTGTAGAAGTAGTGTAAATGGAGACAGCAGCCGCTGACTCTGTGGATGATATTAATAAACTTGTGATCTGCCTGTTTAGCTGTCCCAATATATTTCTTGGCTAGTGAAATCTTTTGACATTTGTTTGACCCTGGAGCACCTACATAACATAGACACTGTGTACAGTGACAACCCCCAACCCCCCCCCATTTCATTATTGTCCACTTTTTGTCCTTTTGTGAAATGGGAAATGTAAGATAGATTTGGGCAAATACATTTAAATTCATTCATTACTTTGAAACTGAAAATAAACCAAAAACCTTTTTGGGGAGGGAGAATTGGTTTACATTGTGTAAAAGTAATGATATGAAGAGTTCTGGTATGATTAACAAAATTTGTTTTAGGTTTATATTGTAGTATGTTGTAGTAATATTGCTATACTTGTATATTGGCCTGGTTGGCTCAGTGGTTAGATCATTTAAATAATGATGCAATGGTCCTGGGTTCAATCTCTGATTTACTCCCATTCTTTGTTACAGTGACTTCGTAACGCCCGTATACTTTTGTAATACACATGAGCTGACTCTCCATTTTTACTTGCCACAACTATCATCTCTAAAATGGATCTCGTAACGTAATCCAAGATTTTTGGGCAGAAACAAGATAGGATGCAAAATTTAAAAAAATGAAAAATGAATTGTATCTTAAATGTCACGGAAAATTATGTGTTGTTGAGAAACAACATATGACCTTAAATGAGATGATAGATAAAATCCAAGCACCAGTATTGCATTTTTGTGATTTCAGGTGGAATAGCATTATGGGAGCTGGTGGATAATTTCCACACATTTGTCCACCTAAGTGGTGCAGTGGAGCATGATGACCTTGTGACCTCAGTGGGCGTGGTCAGTGGAGGAAAGAAAGCTGTCTCTGCTGGTGCTGACCGATGGTTAGATTTTTTTTTATGCCCACATAAAGTACGGGTGTATTCTGCTATACCACTGTTGTCTGTCTGTCCAGTGCATCTATCCGTCTGTCCACGTAACTTCGTTTTCGTAACTCCTCCTAAACCTTTGAGGGATTTTAATGAAACTTGGTACAAAGATCACAATGTGTAGATTTTCATATTACAAGGGGAGCACCGTTCAATTTTTTTCAAAGGAGTTATGGCCCTTGGACTTAGTTTTTTTTCTATGCAAAATACATTGTCTTTGCAGCTACTCCTAAATCTTTTTTTTTTTGGGGGGGGGGGGGAGGGGGGGACTTTAATGAAACTAGGTACAAAGAAAGATCACAATGTGTAGATGTGCATATTACACAGGAAATGCTGTCCAAAAGTTTTTGAAGGCATTATGGCTCTTGGACTTAGATTTTTTTGGGTCAATAACGTATGCGGGCATATCGTGTACCGGTTTGTTGCTGCTCTATTTTTATATCCCCTACAGCGAAGTTGGGGGGGGGGGGGTACTGCAATTAGGTTGTCCATCTGTCTTTAGACACAACGGTTTCAGGGCTATAAAGTGTCATCCTTTTCACCTAGAGTCAATTTACCACAGAACCAGTCTCCCCATGGGACAAAGGTGATCCCTATTGATTTTGGGGTCAAAAGGTCAAGTATGCTGGACATTAAAATAGAAAATTGGTTTCCAGACTCTAAAGTGTTATCCTTTTCATCTAGAGTCACCATATCACAAAAATGGACTACCCATGGGACTAAAATGATCCTTACCAATTTTTGGGTCTAACCATCAAAGGAACACTCTTTGGGTTTGGTAGATTGGGGTGAAAGGGGGGGGGGCATATTCTTAGTGAGCAGTGCTCACAGTACCTCTTGCTACTATGTTTTTATTCCCCAGTAATCGGAAGATTTGGGGGGCATATAGTTTTTGGTCTGTCTGTTTGACATTTTGTCCACAAAATCTTGATAACCTTAGCCATAGCCTTTGAACGTTGGGTGTTAGGGCTTGTAACTTTCACATGTCTATTCCTTGTGACAAAAACTTTCTTTTGGTACAAACATTTTGGACCATTTGACCTTGGAGTTGGACTTACTTAAGAAAAACTTCAACCTTAGGCATGACTTTTGAATGGTAAAGCTGAGGCTTTCACATTTTACATGTGAAGCCTGTTCACATTCTTGTCCATGGGAAAAGACCTTCCATTTGGTACCAGAATGACCAACTTGGGAGTTTGACCTACATTTGACCTTTAACCCGAGTCTAAGCTTTGGAATGGGTAGTGATTTCACATGTATATTCCTTGTGACAAGACCTTTCTTGGTTACCAGAATTATTTTACTGCCATAGGAGGACAAGTGTTTCATAAACACTTTTTTAAATGAATTTCCTCAGTTTTTCATTGATGAAAGATACAAATCAACTACTAGAGCAACTAAATTTGTAAAACATAAAACAAGGACATTGTCATACCAAGAAAGTCAAAAACATAGACATTGTCATACCAAGACAGACAGAAACATAAAACAAGGACATTGTCATACCAAGACAGTCAGAAACATAAAACATAGACATTGTCATACCAAGACAGAAACATAAAACATAGACATTGTCATACCAAGACAGAAACATAAAACATAGACATTGTCATACCAAGACAGTCAGAAACATAAAACAAGGACATTGTCATACCAAGACAGAAACATAAAACATAGACATTGTCATACCAAGACAGTCAGAAACATAAAACATAGACATTGTCATACCAAGACAGAAACATAAAACATAGACATTGTCATACCAAGACAGTCAGAAACATAAAACAAGGACATTGTCATACCAAGACAGAAACATAAAACATAGACATTGTCATACCAAGACAGACAGAAACATAAAACATAGACATTGTCATACCAAGACAGAAACATAAAACAAAGACATTGACATACCAAGACAGAAACATAAAACAAAGACATTGTCATACCAAGACAGACAGGAACATAAAACATAGACATTGTCATACCAAGACAGAAACATAAAACAAAGACATTGACATACCAAGACAGAAACATAAAACATAGACATTGTCATACCAAAACAGTCAGAAACATAAAAGAAAGACATTGTCATACCAAGACAGTCAGATACATAAAACATAGACATTGTCATACCAAGACAGAAACATAAAACATAGACATTGTCATACCAAGACAGACAGAAACATAAAACAAGGACATTGTCATACCAAGACAGTCAGAAACATAAAACATAGACATTGTCATACCAAGACAGAAACATAAAACATAGACATTGTCATACCAAGACAGAAACATAAAACATAGACATTGTCATACCAAGACAGTCAGAAACATAAAACAAGGACATTGTCATACCAAGACAGAAACATAAAACATAGACATTGTCATACCAAGACAGAAACATAAAACATAGACATTGTCATACCAAGACAGTCAGAAACATAAAACAAGGACATTGTCATACCAAGACAGAAACATAAAACATAGACATTGTCATACCAAGACAGACAGAAACATAAAACATAGACATTGTCATACCAAGACAGAAACATAAAACAAAGACATTGACATACCAAGACAGAAACATAAAACAAAGACATTGTCATACCAAGACAGACAGGAACATAAAACATAGACATTGTCATACCAAGACAGAAACATAAAACAAAGACATTGACATACCAAGACAGAAACATAAAACATAGACATTGTCATACCAAAACAGTCAGAAACATAAAAGAAAGACATTGTCATACCAAGACAGTCAGATACATAAAACATAGACATTGTCATACCAAGACAGTCAGAAACATAAAACATAGACATTGTCATACCAAGACAGACAGAAACATAAAACAAGGACATTGTCATACCAAGACAGACAGAAACATAAAACATAGACATTGTCATACCAAGACAGACAGAAACATAAAACATAGACATTGTCATACCAAGACAGACAGAAACATAAAACAAGGACATTGTCATACCAAGACAGAAACATAAACCATAGACATTGTCATACCAAGACAGAAACATAAAACATAGACATTGTCATACCAAGACAGAAACATAAAACATAGACATTGATATACCAAGACAGTCAGAAACATAAAACATAGACATTGTCATACCAAGACAGTCAGAAACATAAAACATAGACATTGTCATACCAAAACAGTCAGAAACATAAAACATAGACATTGTCATATCAAGACAGACAGAAACATAAAACAAGGACATTGTCATACCAAGACAGTCAGAAACATCAAACAAGGACATTGTCATACCAAGACAGAAACATAAAACATAGACATTGTCATACCAAGACAGACAGAAACATAAAACATAGACATTGTCATACCAAGACAGAAACATAAAACATAGACATTGTCATACCAAGACAGACAGAAACATAAAACATAGACATTGTCATACCTAGACAGAAACATAAAACAAAGACATTGACATACCAAGACAGTCAGAAACATAAAACATAGACATTGTCATACCAAGACAGAAACATAAAACATAGACATTGTCATACCAAGACAGACAGAAACATAAAACATAGACATTGTCATACCAAGGCAGTCAGAAACATAAAACATAGACATTGTCATACCAAGACAGTCAGAAACATAAAACATAGACATTGTCATACCAAGGCAGTCAGAAACATAAAACATAGACATTGTCATACCAAGACAGTCAGAAACATAAAACATAGACATTGACATACTAAGACAGTCAGAAACATAAAACATAGACATTGTCATACCAAGACAGACAGAAACATAAAACATAGACATTGTCATACCAAGGCAGTCAGAAACATAAAACATAGACATTGTCATACCAAGACAGTCAGAAACATAAAACATAGACATTGTCATACCAAGACAGACAGAAACACAAAACATAGACATTGTCATACCAAGACAGTCAGAAACATAAAACAAAGACATTGTCATACCAAGACAGTCAGATACATAAAACATAGACATTGTCATACCAAGACAGTCAGTAACATAAAACAAAGACATTGTCATACCAAAACAGTCAGAAACATAAAACAAAGACATTGTCATACCAAGACAGTCAGAAACATAAAACATAGACATTGTGATACCAAGGCAGACAGAAACATAAAACATAGACATTGTCATACCAAGACAGACAGAAACATAAAACATAGACATTGTCATACCAAGACAGACAGAAACATAAAACAAGGACATTGTCATACCAAGACAGTCAGAAACATAAAACATAGACATTGTCATACCAAGACAGAAACATAAAACATAGACATTGTCATACCAAGACAGTCAGAAACATAAAACAAGGACATTGTCATACCAAGACAGAAACATAAAACATAGACATTGTCATACCAAGACAGTCAGAAACATAAAACAAGGACATTGTCATACCAAGACAGAAACATAAAACATAGACATTGTCATACCAAGACAGAAACATAAAACAAAGACATTGTCATACCAAGACAGACAGAAACATAAAACATAGACATTGTCATACCAAGACAGTCAGAAACATAAAACATAGACATTGTCATACCAAGACAGACAGAAACATAAAACAAAGACATTGTCATACCAAGACAGAAACATAAAACATAGACATTGTCATACCAAGGCAGTCAGAAACATAAAACATAGACATTGTCATACCAAGACAGAAACATAAAACAAAGACATTGTCATACCAAGACAGTCAGAAACATAAAACAAGGACATTGTCATACCAAGACAGAAACATAAAACATAGACATTGTCATACCAAGACAGTCAGAAACATAAAACAAGGACATTGTCATACCAAGACAGAAACATAAAACATAGACATTGTCATACCAAGACAGAAACATAAAACAAAGACATTGTCATACCAAGACAGACAGAAACATAAAACATAGACATTGTCATACCAAGACAGTCAGAAACATAAAACATAGACATTGTCATACCAAGACAGACAGAAACATAAAACAAAGACATTGTCATACCAAGACAGAAACATAAAACATAGACATTGTCATACCAAGGCAGTCAGAAACATAAAACATAGACATTGTCATACCAAGACAGTCAGAAACATAAAACATAGACATTGTCATACCAAGACAGACAGAAACACAAAACATAGACATTGTCATACCAAGACAGTCAGAAACATAAAACAAAGACATTGTCATACCAAGACAGTCAGAAACATAAAACATAGACATTGTGATACCAAGGCAGACAGAAACATAAAACATAGACATTGTCATACCAAGACAGACAGAAACATAAAACAAGGACATTGTCATACCAAGACAGTCAGAAACATAAAACATAGACATTGTCATACCAAGACAGAAACATAAAACATAGACATTGTCATACCAAGACAGTCAGAAACATAAAACAAGGACATTGTCATACCAAGACAGAAACATAAAACATAGACATTGTCATACCAAGACAGAAACATAAAACATAGACATTGTCATACCAAGACAGTCAGAAACATAAAACAAGGACATTGTCATACCAAGACAGAAACATAAAACATAGACATTGTCATACCAAGACAGACAGAAACATAAAACATAGACATTGTCATACCAAGACAGAAACATAAAACAAAGACATTGACATACCAAGACAGAAACATAAAACAAAGACATTGTCATACCAAGACAGACAGAAACATAAAACATAGACATTGTCATACCAAGACAGAAACATAAAACAAAGACATTGACATACCAAGACAGAAACATAAAACATAGACATTGTCATACCAAAACAGTCAGAAACATAAAAGAAAGACATTGTCATACCAAGACAGACAGAAACATAAAACATAGACATTGTCATACCAAGACAGTCAGATACATAAAACATAGACATTGTCATACCAAGACAGAAACATAAAACATAGACATTGTCATACCAAGACAGACAGATACATAAAACATAGACATTGTCATACCAAGACAGTCAGATACATAAAACATAGACATTGTCATACCAAGACAGAAACATAAAACATAGACATTGTCATACCAAGACAGACAGAAACATAAAACATAGACATTGTCAAACCAAGACAGAAACATAAAACAAAGACATTGACATACCAAGACAGAAACATAAAACATAGACATTGTGATACCAAGACAGAAACATAAAACATAGACATTGTCATACGAAAACAGTCAGAAACATAAAACAAAGACATTGTCATACCAAGACAGACAGAAACATAAAACATAGACATTGTCATACCAAGACAGACAGAAACATAAAACATAGACATTGTCATACCAAGACAGAAACATAAAACATAGACATTGTCATACCAAGACAGAAACATAAAACAAAGACATTGTCATACCAAGACAGACAGAAACATAAAACATAGACATTGTCATACCAAGACAGTCAGAAACATAAAACATAGACATTGTCATACCAAGACAGACAGAAACATAAAACAAAGACATTGTCATACCAAGACAAAAACATAGACATTGTCATACCAAGACAGAAACATAAAACATAGACATTGTCATACCAAGACAGTCAGAAACATAAAACAAGGACAATGTCATACCAAGACAGTCAGAAACATAAAACATAGACATTGTCATACCAAGACAGACAGAAACATAAAACAAGGACATTGTCATACCAAAACAGTCAGAAACATAAAACATAGACATTGTCATACCAAGACAGTCAGAAACATAAAACATAGACATTGTCATACCAAGACAGAAACATAAAACATAGACATTGTCATACCAAGACAGAAACATAAAACATAGACATTGATATACCAAGACAGTCAGAAACATAAAACATAGACATTGTCATACCAAGACAGTCAGAAACATAAAACATAGACATTGTCATACCAAAACAGTCAGAAACATAAAACATAGACATTGTCATATCAAGACAGACAGAAACATAAAACAAGGACATTGTCATACCAAGACAGTCAGAAACATCAAACAAGGACATTGTCATACCAAGACAGAAACATAAAACATAGACATTGTCATACCAAGACAGACAGAAACATAAAACATAGACATTGTCATACCAAGACAGAAACATAAAACATAGACATTGTCATACCAAGACAGACAGAAACATAAAACATAGACATTGTCATACCAAGACAGAAACATAAAACAAAGACATTGACATACCAAGACAGTCAGAAACATAAAACATAGACATTGTCATACCAAGACAGAAACATAAAACATAGACATTGTCATACCAAGACAGACAGAAACATAAAACATAGACATTGTCATACCAAGGCAGTCAGAAACATAAAACATAGACATTGTCATACCAAGACAGTCAGAAACATAAAACATAGACATTGTCATACCAAGGCAGTCAGAAACATAAAACATAGACATTGTCATACCAAGACAGTCAGAAACATAAAACATAGACATTGACATACTAAGACAGTCAGAAACATAAAACATAGACATTGTCATACCAAGACAGACAGAAACATAAAACATAGACATTGTCATACCAAGGCAGTCAGAAACATAAAACATAGACATTGTCATACCAAGACAGTCAGAAACATAAAACATAGACATTGTCATACCAAGACAGACAGAAACACAAAACATAGACATTGTCATACCAAGACAGTCAGAAACATAAAACAAAGACATTGTCATACCAAGACAGTCAGATACATAAAACATAGACATTGTCATACCAAGACAGTCAGTAACATAAAACAAAGACATTGTCATACCAAAACAGTCAGAAACATAAAACAAAGACATTGTCATACCAAGACAGTCAGAAACATAAAACATAGACATTGTGATACCAAGGCAGACAGAAACATAAAACATAGACATTGTCATACCAAGACAGACAGAAACATAAAACATAGACATTGTCATACCAAGACAGACAGAAACATAAAACAAGGACATTGTCATACCAAGACAGTCAGAAACATAAAACATAGACATTGTCATACCAAGACAGAAACATAAAACATAGACATTGTCATACCAAGACAGTCAGAAACATAAAACAAGGACATTGTCATACCAAGACAGAAACATAAAACATAGACATTGTCATACCAAGACAGTCAGAAACATAAAACAAGGACATTGTCATACCAAGACAGAAACATAAAACAAAGACATTGTCATACCAAGACAGAAACATAAAACAAAGACATTGTCATACCAAGACAGACAGAAACATAAAACATAGACATTGTCATACCAAGACAGTCAGAAACATAAAACATAGACATTGTCATACCAAGACAGACAGAAACATAAAACAAAGACATTGTCATACCAAGACAGAAACATAAAACATAGACATTGTCATACCAAGGCAGTCAGAAACATAAAACATAGACATTGTCATACCAAGACAGTCAGAAACATAAAACATAGACATTGTCATACCAAGACAGACAGAAACACAAAACATAGACATTGTCATACCAAGACAGTCAGAAACATAAAACAAAGACATTGTCATACCAAGACAGTCAGAAACATAAAACATAGACATTGTGATACCAAGGCAGACAGAAACATAAAACATAGACATTGTCATACCAAGACAGACAGAAACATAAAACATAGACATTGTCATACCAAGACAGACAGAAACATAAAACAAGGACATTGTCATACCAAGACAGTCAGAAACATAAAACATAGACATTGTCATACCAAGACAGAAACATAAAACATAGACATTGTCATACCAAGACAGTCAGAAACATAAAACAAGGACATTGTCATACCAAGACAGAAACATAAAACATAGACATTGTCATACCAAGACAGAAACATAAAACATAGACATTGTCATACCAAGACAGTCAGAAACATAAAACAAGGACATTGTCATACCAAGACAGAAACATAAAACATAGACATTGTCATACCAAGACAGACAGAAACATAAAACATAGACATTGTCATACCAAGACAGAAACATAAAACAAAGACATTGACATACCAAGACAGAAACATAAAACAAAGACATTGTCATACCAAGACAGACAGAAACATAAAACATAGACATTGTCATACCAAGACAGAAACATAAAACAAAGACATTGACATACCAAGACAGAAACATAAAACATAGACATTGTCATACCAAAACAGTCAGAAACATAAAAGAAAGACATTGTCATACCAAGACAGACAGAAACATAAAACATAGACATTGTCATACCAAGACAGTCAGATACATAAAACATAGACATTGTCATACCAAGACAGAAACATAAAACATAGACATTGTCATACCAAGACAGACAGATACATAAAACATAGACATTGTCATACCAAGACAGTCAGATACATAAAACATAGACATTGTCATACCAAGACAGAAACATAAAACATAGACATTGTCATACCAAGACAGACAGAAACATAAAACATAGACATTGTCAAACCAAGACAGAAACATAAAACAAAGACATTGACATACCAAGACAGAAACATAAAACATAGACATTGTGATACCAAGACAGAAACATAAAACATAGACATTGTCATACGAAAACAGTCAGAAACATAAAACAAAGACATTGTCATACCAAGACAGACAGAAACATAAAACATAGACATTGTCATACCAAGACAGACAGAAACATAAAACATAGACATTGTCATACCAAGACAGAAACATAAAACATAGACATTGTCATACCAAGACAGAAACATAAAACAAAGACATTGTCATACCAAGACAGACAGAAACATAAAACATAGACATTGTCATACCAAGACAGTCAGAAACATAAAACATAGACATTGTCATACCAAGACAGACAGAAACATAAAACAAAGACATTGTCATACCAAGACAAAAACATAGACATTGTCATACCAAGACAGAAACATAAAACATAGACATTGTCATACCAAGACAGTCAGAAACATAAAACAAGGACAATGTCATACCAAGACAGTCAGAAACATAAAACATAGACATTGTCATACCAAGACAGACAGAAACATAAAACAAGGACATTGTCATACCAAAACAGTCAGAAACATAAAACATAGACATTGTCATACCAAGACAGTCAGAAACATAAAACATAGACATTGTCATACCAAAACAGTCAGAAACATAAAACAAAGACATTGACATACCAAGACAGTCAGAAACATAAAACAAAGACATTGTCATACCAAAACAGTCAGAAACATAAAACAAAGACATTGTCATACCAAGACAGACAGAAACATAAAACATAGACATTGTCATACCAAGACAGACAGAAACATAAAACATAGACATTGTCATACCAAGACAGTCAGAAACATAAAACATTGTCATACCAAGACAGAAACATAAAACATAGACATTGTCATACCAAGACAGACAGAAACATAAAACAAGGACATTGTCATACCAAGACAGAAACATAAAACATAGACATTGTCATACCAAGACAGACAGAAACATAAAACATAGACATTGACATACCAAGACAGACAGAAACATAAAATATAGACATTGACATACCAAGACAGACAGAAACATAAAACATAGACATTGTCATACCAAGACAGAAACATAAAACATAGACATTGTCATACCAAGACAGAAACATAAAACATAGACATTGTCATACCAAGACAGACAGAAACATAAAACATAGACATTGTCATACCAAGACAGAAACATAAAACATAGACATTGTCATACCAAGACAGAAACATAAAAGATAGACATTGATATACCAAGACAGAAACATAAAACATAGACATTGTCATACCAAAACAGTCAGAAACATAAAACAAGGACATTGTCATACCAAGACAGAAACATAAAACATAGACATTGTCATACCAAGACAGACAGAAACATAAAACATAGACATTGTCATACCAAGACAGAAACATAAAACATAGACATTGTCATACCAAAACAGTCAGAAACATAAAACAAGGACATTGTCATACCAAGACAGAAACATAAAACATAGACATTGTCATACCAAGACAGACAGAAACATAAAACATAGACATTGTCATACCAAGACAGAAACATAAAACATAGACATTGTCATACCAAGACAGACAGAAAGATAAAACAAGGAGATTGTCATACCAAAACAGTCAGAAACATAAAACAAGGACATTGTCATACCAAGACAGTCAGAAACATAAAACATAGCCATTGACATACCAAGACAGTCAGAAACAGAAAACAGAGACATTGTTATGCCAAGACAGAAACATAAAACATAGACATTGTCATACCAAGACAGAAACATAAAACAAGGACATTGTCATACCAAGACAGACAGAAACATAAAACAAAGACATTGTCATACCAAGACAGTCAGAAACATAAAACAAGGACATTGTCATACCAAGACAGAAACATAAAACAAGGACATTGTCATACCAAGACAGTCAGAAACATAAAACATAGACATTGTCATACCAAGACAGAAACATAAAACATAGACATTGTCATACCAAGACAGTCAGAAACATAAAACAGGGACATTGTCATACCAAGACAGAAACATAAAACAAAGACATTGACATACCAAGACAGTCAGAAACAGAAAACATTGTCATGCCAAGACAGTCAGAGTATGTAGGTTGGAGTGTAGTTGGAAATCCCCAGAATTTATTTACTATGTACCATTAGTACTGTAATGAACTATTTTATGTGATTGTAATGCTTGTGTGTTATTTTTCAGTGTTAAAGTTTGGGATTTGGAGAATATGTATTCCACAAACACATACAAAGGTGGGTGCTGTGAGTTCATCTCAGAATTTTCTATAGTTTTGATTGATCTCTCTGTTGGGAGGAAATCGTGATCCTTCAGATCCTAATCCCATGGTGATTTTGTTTCAGCTCACTCTGATGTAGTGGAATGTGTCAGTTGTCATCCAACAGAGTCTGCTTTGTTTCTGACATGTTCAGCGGTAAGTTGTCCTTTTGTCGTAATTAATAGTCATCCTGTCACAGTATATTATCATCCTGTCTATTGTGTTGCTGTAAATTTTTTATTGTGATGCTGTAAATTGTTATTGTGGTGCTGTAAGTTGTTTAAGCTATAAGGTTTTTATTGTGTTGCGATATGTTTTTAGTGTGTTGCTGTAAGTTGTGTGTTGCTGTAAGTTGTTATCATGTTGTTGTAAGTTGTGATTCAATCACTGTAAGTTATGCCATCTCAGAAAGTTGATATTATGTTGCTGCAAGTTGCGTGTTGCTGTAAGTTGCTATTGCATTGTGGTATGTTGCAGAGGATTCTCTACACCTAATATGAAATACCATTCCAGAGTCCGCGGTCATAGTGTACATGTCCTTGGTTTAGATGTACATATATCAAACATTGACCACTCCCTCCTCACTCCCAGGTAAACCTCGATCCTTGTTATAAAGCCAAAATTGTTTACATTAAGAAGCTGATGCGCTGTATCAGATTTAGAGAGGTTGCTTTAAAACTTTAATATATGGTGCCTACAGAGAAGTTGGAAACAAATTTTAGAGGGGGAGGGGGGAAGAGGGAGTAGTAATCTTGGACAACTATATGAATAATTCTATTGTAGTTCTTCAGCATTGTCACTGGTCAGTTAATAGAAGAATTCCTAATCCCCCCCCCCCCCCCCCCCCCCCCCTTCTCCAGTTCATTCTTCATTCCTATGGGCTAGTAATCAACCAAATACAAATCGTATAGGTATATATTAGACATTGTGACTCTGAAATAATGAAATAAATGCAGTTCTATACAAGCACCACCAGTGATTGATTTCTTGTGTAGTGGTTGGAGTGAGGATCAAAATGTAATGATTTGTATTTGTAAGACTGCATTAATCAGTAGGACTTTGGAGATGAAAGGTCGTGTGAATTAAAGTGAAATATCGATGAAAGTGCTCCTAAATGAACAGGAGGAGGTATTTCAAGTTGATTGTAGATATTTTCACATGTTTATATTTTATAGGATGGCAATGTGTTTCTCTGGGACATGCGAAAATCAAGACCTGTGTCGGATATAGGTGGGTTTCCTCCGCCAATAATTCCTGTAGATAGAGTAGGTGGGTGTGAAACATGACAACTGACAATACACAGTTTATGATTGACCACCAACTGACATTGCACAGCTAATTATTGACCACTAACTAAAGTTACACAGTTAATTGACAGTACACAGATTATTATTGACCACTAACTGATAGTACACAGATTATTATTGACCACTAACTGACAGTACACAGATTATTATTGACCACTAACTGACAGTATACAGATTATTATTGATCACTAACTGCCAGTACACAGATTATTATTGACCACTAACTGACAGTACACAGATTATTATTGACCACTAACTGACAGTACACAGATTATTATTGACCACTAACTGACAGTACACAGATTATTATTGACCACTAACTGACAGTACACAGATTATTATTGACCACTAACTGACAGTACACAGATTATTATTGACCACTAACTGACAGTACACGGATTATTATTGACCACTAACTGACAGTACACAGATTATTATTGACCACTAACTGACAGTACACAGATTATTATTGACCACTAACTGACAGTACACAGATTATTATTGACCACTAACTGACAGTACACAGTTAATTATTGATCAGTAACTAGTAGTATGCTTTAATAGCACATGTTCAGACTAAGAGTTAAATGTTTTGCTCAGTACTCTACATTTAACAGAAAAAAAAATGGATGCCTTTGGAAGAAGCTGTACTGGAAGACTTGATACCAACAGGGGCATTCCCCAGTTTCTATAACAAAGGTGTTCTAAAAAAATTGAAGGAGATATCTCGAATATGTAGAGCATTTGTGTACAAAAGAGAAAGGGGAATCAGTTGTATATTATTTGTATAAATTCTTACGATGAATACTTCCTATGTAAAGGAAAGTGGAAGTTGGTTTTGAATTTTGTGGTGTTACAATGGAAGAACTAGTAATTATCAGTGCTTATTTTATTCTTTTAGACACAGCACCACTCAAACATTCCCCCAAACAAGTCGTGTGGCAGCCGGATTCCCATCATTTTGCGGTGGGTGGAGAAAGTGGACAGTTGGTTGTCAAGGATACAAGGAAGGCGGTTGGAGCAACACTGTCTCTCGACTGCCATTCCCGAGCAGTCACCAAGTTGTCGTTTTGTAAAGAAAAGTAAGGAAGCCATGTTGAATCTTTGACTTCGAGATTGGAGGGCTTGTTGTTGTTAATTGTTACATTCGAAATTTTCTTGACGTCCTCGGTGGTCAAGTTAAATCCAGGATGTTCTTTTCTCAGCTTTTATTGGAAAGGCCATGACCGAGTTCACTTTTTGTTTGCAAGGACTATAATTTCACATAAATTTACAAGGTTTACATGAAAATTAGATTCTTGTGTACAAAATGATGTGCATATAAAAAGTTGCAATCAAATGTAATATTTTCAAAAATAACATCTCCCCGACTTGTTCAGCAAGGTAAGGTTGTGTGAAATGTAAGAATGATCTACTGCCTGTAACAACAGAGGTCATGTTTGTGTACTGGGTAATTTCTTTTACAGTCCAGGTCTTCTAGCCTCAGCTTCAGAAGATGGCACAGCAGTGGTTTTATCAATAGACAAAGAATCTGGCAGACAAATGTAAGTTATAGACAAAGAATCCGGCAGAAAAATGTAAGTTACAGACAAAGAATCCGGCAGACATATGTAAGTTATAGACAAAGAATCCGGCAGACAAATGTAAGTTATAGACAAAGAATCCGGCAGACAAATGTAAGTTACAGACAAAGAATCCGGCAGACATATGTAAGTTATAGACAAAGAATCCGGCAGACAAATGTAAGTTATAGACAAAGAATCCGGCAGACAAATGTAAGTTATAGACAAAGAATCTGGCAGACAAATGTAAGTTATAGACAAAGAATCCGGCAGAAAAATGTAAGTTACAGACAAAGAATCCGGCAGACATATGTAAGTTATAGACAAAGAATCCGGCAGACAAATGTAAGTTATAGACAAAGAATCCGGCAGACAAATGTAAGTTATAGACAAAGAATCCGGCAGACAAATGTAAGTTATAGACATAGAATCCGGCAGACAAATGTAAGTTACAGGCAAAGAATCTGGCAGACTAATGTAAGTTATAGACAAAGAATCCAGCAAACAAATGTAAGTTACAAAGAATCCGGCAGACAAATGTAAGTTATAGACATAGAATCCGGCAGACTAATGTAAGTTATAGACAAAGAATCCGACAGACTAGTGTAAGTTACAGACAAAGAATCCGGCAGACAAATGTTACAGAGTTTATCTATAGACAGGGGGCCTCCGTGGCCGAGTGGTTAGAGCATCGGGCTCAAAATCACAAAGCCTCTCACCTCTGTCGGCGCATGTTCGAATCTCGGCCGCGGCGTTATGTGAGCAAGTTTGCCAGTTTACTTGCGGAAGGTCGGTGGTCTCTTCCCAGGTACATTGTATCTGGGTTCTCTCCTCCACCAACAAAAACTGGACGCCACCAGATAGCTGAAAAATTGTTGAGTGTGGCGGAAAGCAATAAATAATCAATCAATCAATCATTATCTATAGACAAAGAATCCGGTAGACAAATTTAAGTTGTGAAGTTTTATCTGTAGACAAAGAATCCTGTAGACAGATGGAAATAAACAAGTGTATATTGTGAATTTAGATTTTTACAACATGACTCATAGATTCAAGGTGGTAGAGAATTTTAAAGTTCTGCAAAAGAGTATGAAAAAAAATTGTTAGATAATCTTTTTTCATTATTAAAATTCATAGATAAATCTCTTTAATTATTAAAATTCTTCAACAAATCTTTTTAATTATTGAAATTCCTACATAAATATTTTTATTATTAAAATGATTACATATTTCTGAGAAAAACCTATGTAATTCTTGTATACTCATGAAACGTAGATTTAAGTGTGTTTGCACTGCATAGGGCTGAAATCAAGATGTAATCTTGTACATAGGAAAATGTATTGCTCAGGTGAGTGATATGGTCCATGGGCCTCATGTTTGAAGTTTTGTCTATTGATATTAGCTCACCTGAGCTGAAAGTTCAAGGGAGCTTTTCTGATCATGTTTTGTCTGGTATCCATGTGTCTGTCAATCTGTCTGTTTTGTCAATGTAATTGTTTTTATTGAAATGCTAAAGAATTTTAATTACAAACTTATTCAAGCTCAAGATTTATTCTGTGCAAGTATAAATTTATAGAGAAAATACACTCTCTTTTAGATTCCAAGACAGCTCCCATACAGATTTTGTGACTGGTCTGAGCTGGCAAGGAGGAGATAACCTCTTCACGTGTAGTTGGGATTCAAAAGTAAAAAAACACTGTATATCGAAGTGTGAACAAACTAATGAGGAGTGTGTTGTTGTTAAAATGGATACAGACTGTATAGAAAAGGAGAATGTGAAGAAAAAGATGGCCAGTATTTCTTTAGTTTGTAACGGAAATGGTGCTGAAGTGGAATCGACTTGATAGGTTTCTCCTACCTCATATTTGTGTTCTTAAGACGGATGTTTTAGGACTTAGGAAAAGCTAATGGCCACACATCTACACAAATCTGAATTCTGTTATGTTTGTGAAATTTTTTTTATTTTTTTCCTGTCGGACCTAATTGTTTTGTTAGTAGAAGTGTTCCAGTTTTTTTTCGGGGGGCATTGAATGCCATAATGTTTCATGATGAAACTTGAAAGGCTTTTCATCGAGTTCCGCTTGATTAGATGATTCCGATCAAGAGGAAATTGTGAAATAATAAACATACTGAAACTTCTTTGTTTGTATTATGATTCAAATGACTGGATTTCTACCCCAGGAAGGGTGCAGATATCTGGGCAAGATGAAGTTCTTTGATATGAAAGCAGTGGAACCAAGACATTTATGGTGATATCTTAACAAGACTGAAAAATTCATCTCATACATCCAGTATTTAGATGAACATACTTCAACCAAGTAGCAGGATAGTTTTACTTTATAATATAAATTTTTAGTAATGTTTGCCTGGAAATGCCCATCGGTAGGCTTAACTCACAACTTGTGTGTAGACGCTGTGTCTGACCCATGTTTTGTGAATAGAGAAAGCATTTACTTGCAACAGGTCTGCTCTTGATGGTAATTCTGTAGAACATAAACCAAACTTGCTCATACATTGGATCAAGAAAAATTTTTCATATACTTCACGACAAAAATAGCTTATATAATGCATCTTGAGACCTTGCCCATATAATGCGTCTGAAGAATTTTCTTGTAAAATGCATCTCGAGATGCTTCATTCCACTTGTGTTCTTCATCTTGACCGGGTTGTTGGAATAGATTTTCGGCACCCCTTCCCTGTCGTAAGAGGCATCTTAGTGGGGAGGTCCTTCGGATAAGACCGCAAAAACTGAGGCCCCGTGTCGCAGCAGGTGTGGCACGTTCAAGATCCCTCCCGACTCGAAGGCCATAAGCGCCGAGCATAGCCCTAAATTTTGCAGCCCTTCACCGGCAATGGTGATGTATTCATGTGAGTGAAAGATTCTCAAGCGGGATGTAAAACAATATATAATCAATCAATCATCTTGACATATTGTGCTTCTGAGGTACCAGTTGGGTCTTTTTCAGTAAATTACAAGTGACACATCATATGGCTATGTGTTTTATTGAATTGTGTGTAGGCATGTTAAAAAATTCTATTTATGTTATTTTTTTACATTTGTCTGGAATTTACAGAGGGGTGTGGCAGTTCAGTTGCACAGTGAATTCAACACAAAACAAAGGAAAGTATAATATGGAGATGGCGTGTGTCATGAACATTGGTAATATCATAACAAAAACACTAGTGATGCGACATCGTAAGTGTGGCGTTGTTGAAATATAGAAGCTGGAACGAAAATTGCTGCATTCAACAGGGAGATTGGTGAAATTGACCTTTCTTAATTTCAGAGTTTCAAATGAAAGAGAATTATTATCTCAAATACTGTAAATTCCGAAATATACACATAGATTATTATCGTGTAATTTCACGAAATAAAATTATCTGCTGTTATTTTTATATTGCTATGTACATGTAAAAACTCTTGATCAACAGAGCACTAGCGAATTTGTGTTCTCATGATTTGAGGTGTACACGAATCATTTCGCAATAGTAAGTACTTACTTATTTGCATAAAATAATGAATCTACAGTATGCAGGATAATGGAGAATGAAAAAAGCATGCATGCGGGATTGGGCACATTGATTATGTCACAGACTTTTTGCAGTGGGGAATCATTACATATATTGATTAGTGTTGGTTGAACATCTCAATCTTAATTTGTTGCATTTCTTATCTTTTTAATCTTTGAATAATTGTTTATTGGAAGATGTAGCTAATTTCTGTTGGAAATCTACATGGCTAAGCTCCGCCCCCTAAAAGTTGCTGGATGTTGGAGTTGTGTGGAATTTGAAATACGACTAAATTCGAAAGAAAAAATGAACCCACCATGACATAGTAGTCTTAACACAAGATTTCATGTAACAGAAATGTGTATTTTGATTAAAAGGCATCACATGTGATGAACAATCAAAATAATTTAGAGCAATATGGGATTACACTGCATGCAGTAACATATTGCTGCTTTACCACTGCAGCGGACGTATCATAGATATAGGAAGCTATGTCCAAGGTGATGTAGCTAAGAGGTGTTCAAATGTAAATTTCTACAAAACATGCCCAGCAAGGGTTGTTGGTTCTGTCAGGATGGTTCCAATTTTGAACCAAATATCTGATAGTCATATCACAGGGACTTGCTCCCATTAAAAAAAAACAAATGTAAACATTACTGCATTTTAACATGATGATGGACCCCTCCCTCGCAATGACAGACCTCTCCCTCACTTTCCTTGTAGTTTCCTGTATTTTGCCCACTCAGCACCTCAGATTTTTAAAAACAGTCCCTATTCTTTTCAGCCGTGTAAAGATGATCTCTCGTGTACCTCGCAAACCTTTTCCCCCACATGGATTATTTACTGTAAATCACAGAAAAGACAATATAAGTATTGTTTACAGTTTTTTTCTAAACAGGAAAAAAATCCAATAAACAAGGTGCGAGTCGTCAGGCATAAGCAATGGCAAGCTTAGTGAATTCAAGGGACATTACTCTGTCTGTAGCACATTGGTTATCTAAAGTACCATTTAACCTAATTAGCTATGAAACTTTACATTGCCATGCAGTTTCCAAGAAATTAGTTAACAATGGATAGCATTTGGTCACTCACCAGAGTGACTCAGGAGGGGGGGGGGGGGGGGGGGGGGGCTAAAAATGATTTTATAAATGATACCTGGATACTAAATGTCTTTTGGGCAAAGAAACTTCAAGTACTATTAAAAAGTATTAAAAAAGTATTAAAGCAACTATGCCAAGTCTGTTGAGCTACTGGTAATACAACAGTTTAATGTTTTCAAAAATGCTCTGCTCAACTGAAGTCTCAAACTATACAAGCTGTACAATTAAAAGTATTTGTATAATTTATTTTCTAAATTGTTATAAAATATTTTAACTACATTCAAATTTGAATATAGCCTAAAACTATTAACATGAATAATTTATTTCAATATTAGACAAAATGTAAAAAAAATGGGTTTACATACAATAAAAGACACCTGAACTGTAAAATATTAACTTGTACTGTAGAAATGGAAATGGGCATTATTCAATATCGCTTACATAGCATTATTTAATTATGATATTCTGCTCCCATTTCTATTACTTGTATAAGTAATTTTATTATTTACATAGAATTGTCCAATTACGACTTGCGGCCTCCATTTCTAGATGTTACACAGAGTTGAGAGTCTTTCTTCAGTTGAATGAGTACCACCGGAAGTCCATAAATGAAAACGAAGTACCTCGGACACTTAGTATGGTGTTGCCCTGCAAATCAGAATCGGTACTGTACATGTTTTCTGTATCAAAATGTCGAACATTATATTTCCAACTACTTAAACAAAAGTACATTAAAAAAAAATTCAAATCTTTATAACTTGATTTAATTTCTGTCTTATTACAATGCATGATAGATAAACTGTATTACAAAAACAGAAATTTTCAAACTCCGAAAATGGTAGGAATACCCAGTATTATTGATGTGAACATGACCAACATCCTCTACATTAATTTCCTTTTTGAGCTGAATATTATGATTTACAACTTTATACCCCCTTCTCATCATCATATGATGAATCCATCTGTATGACATTACCTGGCAAATGTAATCATGCATATGATTCCAAACACTAGCTCCAGTCCTATAAAGGCAGCTTGAATAGCAGCTAAAATAACGTCCACTCGTAATACGTAGGTCTGCCACAAGATGAGGTAAAGTGTCCCTAATATGGCAGGAATACTCAGTAAAATTGATATGACGATGCCCACAATCCTCTCCGTCAAATTTCCTTTTTGAGCTGAAATAAAGAGAGCTTTGTTCTTTTAAGATTTAGGGAATTTATTGCACACCACAATAAACAAAATATACTCCTGATACAAGGTATAGATTTATTAATCACAGTAAAAGTATCATTACATTATATATACAGTACATTATATATATATATATGTGTGTGTGTGTGTGTGTGTATCTGTGTGTGTACAGGACTATAGATAACTGTAAGGAGGTCTGACTACATTATATATACAGTACATTATATGTGTGTGTGTATCTGTGTGTGTGTGTACAGGACTATAGATAACTGTAAGGAGGTCTGACTACATTTAAATTTACATGGTATCAGCATGATGTGCATTTTAGGCTTCAATACATTAGGTTTTCTACCTTCCTCTTCGAAGATTTAAATCTATAAAAAAATGTGTTTGTGTATATTCAAAAGTATACAGCCCTTATCTGTTAAACAACATGACAAACATGATCATTTTCAGTCTCCTGTGTAAATTCGACAGTGAATCCATTATTGTCCAGAGTCACGGTATCAACAAAAACCAATATACACTACCTGAGGATGCTTACATATCAAATTGACCCCCCCCCCCCCCCCCCCCCCCCCAGGATTTTCCTATATCTACCTAAATCTTCGAACCCCTTCAGTGGTCCCACACAAAGTTGGTATAAATCGATACTTCATCCTATTGAGCATCCCAGGTGCTTAAAAAAAAATTAGAAAACAGGGCAGTTATTTAGTACTTACATTAAAATTTAAGCAGTGAAATTTTGACTCCGAGAAATGTTTTAAGTCGAGATATTAAATTCTTATATAAGTCACTGTTATACTTTGCAATGAAATAATCCATCCACTTATATAAGATAAGTCATACTGTGTTTTGAAGGGGAGTGGCTCTTCCATCCACCGATATAAGATAAGAAAAGGGGGGGGGGGGGGGGGGGGGGGGGGCTCTTCATTTTTGAGAGCTGAAAAAAGTCTGGGAAGGAGAAGGGTCACTCAATAGGATGAATATGGTAATATTCAGTGGCTTGGCTGTATGACTTAAACAAAAATTGGGTTGTTTTTTTTAAAGTATTTTAGCAATATGAAGCTTCTTCTCTGTTGTTTGCTTTTGACTCTAATTTTGAATTGATACAACAATAATAGATTATGCACTCACCAAAAAATATTCTTAAGGCTTCTATTCCAGCCAAAATGAAAACCAAGATCACTTCTGCAGGTAACACATTGTCTGCGTATGGCAAATTTTCACCTAAAAATGGAATATGATTTCAGAGTAAGGTAAACATTTTCATTTGTTATACCTATATTTTATGATTTTGAGTATCATCTTCATAACAAAACAGTATATATCTCAACTCTTGACCAGATTAAGATAAAGGGGTCCCGATGGGTGTGACCGGTCAACAGGGGATGCGGGGATGCTTACTCCTCCTAGGGACTGATCCCACCTCTGGTGTGTCAAGAAGTCTATGTTTTCTCTTCCCTTAATTTTGTATCAAATAGGATAAATTTGTGTTCGTTATCTTCACTTGTTCATATATCTGAACTCTTGTCCAGATAATACATAATCTCATTTAAAAGTATAAAACTCATTAAACAAGATCAGCATTTATTCATTAAACCAATAAATTAAAACATGAAAAGTAAATTACATGTCAGAGTGCCCATTTGGCAACTAAAATGTTTTCATCATTTTCATTTACCCTCTCAAATGTTAAATTATCCCATTAGAAAGGTAAGGAAATCAGGTCTGAATGGAAAAAAAAATTCTTAATTGGCAACAGAACTCCGAATAAGAATTGAAGTATGAAATCTGTGGGCATATTTTGAATTTAAAATTGTATTGAAGTGTGAAATTTGTGGGCATTTTGAAATTTGAAACAGAAGAATAAGAATTGAGGTATGAAATCTGTGGGCATATGTTGAATTTCAAACTGTATTGAAGTGTGAAATTTGTGGGCATTTTGAATTTGAAACAGAGGAATAATTATTGAGGTATGAAACCTGTGGGCATTTTGATTACAATATGGGTTTCCAGCAGTTCCTCTGTTAGAAGCTTATTGATTGATTGATTGTTTTATGCCACACTCAACAATTTTTCAGTTATCTGGTGGTGACCAGTTTTTGTAGGTGGAGGAGAGAACCCAGATACAATGTACCCGGGAAGAGATCACCGACGTTAGAAGCTTAAAATGACTTTTCAAGGACTTCTGTTACATAGAAGATAAATTATGGTAATATGTAGGCTACAGAATTGTGTTTCACCTATCTCTCCTAGAGTGTATTGAAACACAAGCTAAGGTAAATTCTCAAAAATCACTACTGAGAAGTAGATAAGATGAAGAACACACTGCTGGGTACAGAAAAAAAAAAATCACTTGGGAGTTTGTTCAAGAGAATCAATATTAACATTAAATAATAGTACTCACCTTTATATGCATAAATTAAGATTTCACACAGGAAAAAGAATGCAAAGTACCATCCATTCAGATAGAGAAGAACTTGATATGGTAACGATGATCTCTTGTGTGAAGTTAAGGAAAAAAGTAACAAAATCTCCCTTTCTGTTCATTTTGTAGCAGTATGATATGCAGGTAGGTACATATAAGTATGAACCATATACAGATATATTTTACACACTATCTTCTTTTTTTCTTTTCATTTTTATGCCTTAAAACCTAAATCTTATTAAGGCGGAATATATGACTATATATGTTCCATATGTATTGCTGTACTTTACTTGCAATGTGTATACATGTATATACCCCTAGGGTATAAACTATTTGTATCTGTATATTTTTAAACTTACCACACATTCTTTACATTGCCAATGTTTATAATAAATCAACACTGCTTTCTTGATAATAGGACTTGCTTATTTACCTGACATAAAAACCTATGCAATATTCAAAATACAAGCATAAGAAATAAATATGGATAACAAATTACTCCCTGTTTCCATTTATTGCACAATCAAAAACGGAAAATTGTGACAGTTTATATACGAAAATTGAATGTAGGATACAACAATCTGCACTCTGCCTGAAAATACACACAAAACAGTTACACATTAAACGAATCACTGCCTACAAAGCATCAAAACAACACGTGATCAAAGTATCATGTTAACTAAATCTAAAATCAGAACAGAGCAATGAATAAGAGATATCCAAACGTTCATTCATGTTTTTACACGAAACTGACATAAACTTGTATTTTTATTACAAAACGCTCATTATATTCAACATATATTTTTAACACAACTGAAGATGTCTGGTAATTCACATTAAGCTTAATCAACTTCTGAATTTTCTCAAAAATAATAAAAACGGGCATAATTTACCTTTGTTTTGCCGCGTCGGCTGTCCCGTGGTCGCCATATTGAAACAAATATGTAACTGCGGAACGCGACCTGAAAAGCGGATAAAAACGAATCGATTAAAGGAAGTCCAGAGGGGTTACACATTTTCGGGGACAATATAATTTCGGATGGATATTTTTTCTAAAGTCAACATTTCGCAAATTTTATGGTCATTATAACGATCTAGTTTGCCAGTACAACCTTACATTAGGTCAAATGCTGTTTGACGTGTTTAATATCAGGTCGTTCTTGGCACACTGATTAGAACTGACCAGTGATTGCTCCTTCGCCAAACGCTCGGCGTCACAAAATCACAGGCACATTAAAGAATCCTCACTTTTACGAATATAATAGCTGAACATGGGATTTTTGACGTCTCGGTATGAGTGAAAAATTTCCCGAACTAAACTGAATAAAACAGCCAACGAACAACCGAGGCGCTTTTTTTAATTGCTGATTTTCCCAACGCATTGCTCCGTTTACTTTATCAAGATATAGGGTGTGACCGGTCAATGGAGGATGCTTACTCCTCCTAAGCACCTGATCCTACCTCTGGTATGTTCAGGGGTCGGTGTTTGCCTAAGTCTTCGTTTTGTATTTTGATAGGGTCTATGAGATCCACGAAAATCCTTAGAAACAGAAATACTTCTCTGGATCCAGTAAATGTTCTAGCAAGTCCCCATCTCCTTACGAAATATACTGTGCCACTACATATTTCAAAAGTGGTAAATAATATTTAGATTCTAAAAATAATTTAAAGAACCTTTAGTAAATTTGAAATCACAAAACTTTTCTCAAATTAGCATTATAACACTTTACACGACCATTCCTTACCATACATTAAGTGCTAGGTTTTTTTATTTATTTATTTTACATCATAGACAGTTGCTTCTTAAACAAAAATGGTAAAAAGAAATATATCTAGTGGTGAGTAGTACTAAAATATATTTTGTTAAACACTACTTTGCCTCTTCGCAAAAGTACTCTGAAGTTGATATTTAAAAGGTGCTAGAGTGCCTCATTGACAATATCTTGGTAATCTTTGGTGATCAGGTCTTCCAACGAACTGTTGGAATTCCCATGGGCACGAATTGTGCTCCTTTGTTAATGACCTGTATTTATATTCTTATGAAGCAGAATTCATTCAAAAGCTTCTATATGAGAAGAAAAAAATTTGTTGCTTTGACCTTCAAATTGACATTTAGATATATCGACGATGTTTTGTATCTATTAACTCTCATCATTTTCATTCATATGTCGATTAAGGGATCTCCGTGGCCGAGTGGTTAGAGCATTGCGCTCAAAATCATAAGGCCTCTCACTTCTAGTCGGCGTGGGTTCGATTCTTGCTCGCGCCGATATATGTGAGAAAGTTTGCCAGTTTATTCTCGGAAGGTCGGTGGTCTCTTCCCGGATACATTGTATCTGGGTTTTCTCCTCTAACCACAATAACTGGGCGCCACCAGATAACTTAAAAATTGTTGAGTGTGGCGAAAAACAACAAATAATCAATCAATCAATCAATCAATAATATACTACTCAAAGTTTGATAAGGATCATATAGTTCTTACATTATAAAATCAATATATGAATTGATAAGACACGCAAATTTCATCATAGTGTTGGACTGACCCCTCTTGAGCCTCAAAACACAGGTTAGGTAGGGAAATGCATGCTGCAGTGATCATGAGTAGCACGTGAAGCATGGTACCCACATTATTCACATTTCTGAGTGATTGTCGGTGATTTGAATTTGGCCATTGTCTTTACATCTGACCTCGTTTAAGTCACTGTTACTCTATGAACATGCCTCCACAACGTCAAAGACGTCGTTTGACTATTGAAGAATTGGCCAGATGCATAGGAATGCTCGAAAATGGTGCAAGACAACGTCACGTTGCAGAGCTATTGGGGTGTAAGTCAGAGCGTTGTTTGCAGAGCTTGGAACCGGTATCAAGCTCATGGTTCAGCTTCTCATCGACATGGAGGCGGCAGAGAAAGGTCCACCACGCAGCAAGATGACCGTTTTCTCTTGATTTCAGCACGACGTCATCGGTTTGCAACGGCGACTGCGCTTAGAAATGATCTTCTGAATGCAACTGGAGTTAACATTTCCACGCAAACTGTGCGTAATCGTCTTCATGAAGGTGGTCTTCGTTCCCGGAGAGCCTGTATTCGCATCCCTCTTACTCAGCGACACAGACAAGATCGTTTGAATTGGGCCAGGGCTCATGTGAATTGGAGGGTTGCTGATTGGGCCCCTGTACTTTTCACAGACGAGTCGAGGTTTTGTGTTGACTTCACAGATCGTCGTGCACGAGTGTGGAGAAGGGCAGGAGAACGATATCAGGACGCTAATGTTGCTGAACATGACAGATATGGTGGTGGGTCGTTGATGATTTGGGGAGGAATCAGTCGAGCTGGACAAACTAATCTCCATGTCCTAAGGCGAGGCACGATGACCGAAGTGCGCTACAGGGATGAAGTCCTGGATGTGTACGTGAGACCATATGCTGGTGCTGTTGGTCCTGACTTCATCCTCATGGACGATAATGCACGTCCACATCGTGCTAGGGTGGTGGACGAGTACCTGGAACGTGAGACAATTGTTCGTATGGACTGGCCAGCTCGTTCTCCAGACCTCAACCCTATCGAGCATGTCTGGAATATGCTTCAGGTAGCGATTTCACGTCGTCCTGTACAACCAGCCACCCTCCAGGAACTTGAAAATGTTCTGATCCAAGAATGGAACAATATCTCTCTTGCGTCCATTCAAACCTCGTTGGAAGCATGAGACGACGTTGCCAAGCTGTCATTGGAGCTAACGGAGGCCATACCCGCTATTGACACTTGTTTGTGCAGTGTGAAATGGAATGTGCAGAGTTTAAACAATTCCGTGATCATGAAATTACCATGCTTTTCAGGGTACTCTCCCTTTACCTTAGGAGTATGCGATGAAATGTTATGTTTGCCAAATTTTTCTGTCACAATTTCTTGAAGTAAACATTTCTGAACATAAATCACTCTGTGTTGGTTGTCATTCACCTTTGTTGAAAGTTTTACAAGTGCTGAAAAATATGATCCTTATCAAACTTTGAGTAGTATATATGTCGATTCGATATATCCCAGTGAACTTGAAATAAAAGAAACACAGCGTACTCCACATCTGCTTCGTACTTAGATATTTTATTGAAAATAGATACTGTCGGCAAACAAACAAGTCAATTTAAATTTCTCCATTGTCAACATCCCTTATTTTTGTGGCAATATTCCATCATCACCAGCATATGGTGTTTATATCTATCAACTGATTCGATACGCAAGAGCTTATTCTGCATATGATTAGTTTTTAAATCGAGGGATGTTAAGTAAGTTGATGTTACAGGTGTTTGTACGATCTCGTCTAAAGTCAACATTTCACAAATTTTATGGTCGTTATAACGATGTAGTTTTCCAGTACAACTTTAGGTCAAATGCTGTCTGACGTGTTTCACACCAATTGTTAGGACGTTCTTGGTACACTGATTCTGACTGCGGATTGCTCCGTTTACCTGATCGGAATATAGTGCTCACGGCGGGTGTGACCGGTCGACAGGGGATGCTTACTCCTCCTAGGCACCTGATCCCACCTCTGGTATGCCCATCTCTCTGATTTGTATTTTGGAATTACGAGATTGAATACTGTTCTATATCTTAACACTTTCATTGATATCAGCCTAATCTTTAAAGTTGTTCCTAAAGACGACAAACTTTGTTTAAAACGCTATACTTGTAGCTCCTAACGTTTTTAATATGCGAAAATACGTTCTGCCTATGATCAATATTCAAATTGACAAATAGGATGATATTACAGGGATTTCAAAAATGTTGTTTAACGTTTGCAAATTGTATGCTCATTACAATGATCTAATTTGTGTGTTCGTTTAAGGTCGTGTTGTCGTATGCTAATATAATGTTCTATGAACAGTTTAAGAGCAACTGTAAGTCACTTCTTTTTAACCTACTAATATTGTAGATTCGTTGCATATTTCCATCTATTTTTCATACCAATTGTTAGGCCGTTCTTCAAATACTGATTTTGAATACGGATTACTTCGCGTACGAAATCAAGATATAGGGTTCACGGCGGGTGTGACCGGTCAACAGGGCAAGCTTACTCCTCCCAGGTATCTGATCTCACCTTTGGTAAGTCCAAATATCCATGTTCGCCCTGTTTACGATTTTCGTCACGTTTTTATCAGCTCTGAGTCTATATATATACACTGAGTCAAAAAAGAAACTTCACATTCTCTTGTCAAGGCACTTAAAACGTACAAGAGATAATAGGATGGTGCCAGTGATTTTATTTCATTGCTGAGATGTGTGTGATGTAATCAATACACTGACAGTGCCACAGATCTGTTCAGTTAGGCTACACGCCGTTCCAAAACATTTGTACACAGAATGTCAAGTCACAAGAATGAAACGTCGAAATGTCTCAGTTCAATATTGAGTATGGCCGCCTCGCGCATTCACCACAGCCATGCACCGTCTCCTCATCGACTGCCTGATGTTTGTGAACACATGGTTGGGGATTCGGCGCCATTGATCTTGCAAGGCAGCGCCAAGTTCCTGCAAATTTTGCGGTTGGTTCCTAAGTTCACGAAGCCCTCTCCCTAGTGCATCCCAAACGTGCTCGATGGGATTAAGGTCAGGGGACCTCGATGGCCAGTCCATGACGTTGATGCCAGCATTTTGAAGGAAATTTCGTGTCAACAACACGGTGTGCGGCCGTGCATTATCATGCTGGAACTGTAGACCTGGACCATGAGCCGCCATGAAGGGAATGAGTTCAGGGGTGAGTACCTGATCGCGATAAGCAGCAGCTGTGAGATTTCCATGGATGACCAGAAGTCTGGAACGGTTGTTCCCACAGAAAGCACCCCATGCCATGCAACTTCCGCCCCCGAATCTGTCCACTTCCTGCACACAACACTGGGCATACCGTTCATTAGGTCGTCTCCAGACTCTTAGCCTGCCGTCCGCAAATCTGAGGGTAAACCGCGATTCATCACTAAAGACGACTCGATTCCAGTCTCTCTGGGTCCATCGGAGGTGACGTTGGGCCCACAGCAGACGCTGACGTCGATGAAATGGCGTCAAAATTCGCCCACGAGACGGACGTCGAGCATGGAGATTGGCAGACCGCAACCGATTTCGGATGGTCTGTGCGGACAGCCGACCTTGAAACATCTCAGCTCTGGTTCGTGCAGCCGGCAGAAATCGGTTACGAAGGTAACGTAGGACGATGTTCCGGTCTTCAACTCGTGACGTTACACGTGGACGACCCGACCTTGGGCGATCAGCAGTGGTGCCAGTTTGTTGTAGACGATGTCGCAAGTCATATACAGTACGACGGCTGCATCCCATTGCTGTTGCGATGTCAATAACTGATCGCCCCGCTTGTCACATGCCAACGGCACGTTCACGTTGCACATTTGACAATCGCGGCATTTCAAGTACTGTTACAAATGTGGCTTAAAAGTGGGTTTTTTAAATGTTTGAGGCCATGGCAAACATGTGCAAATGAATCCAACATCGATGTGGAGTTCATAACATTGAATGCACGTGCAAAACCTGATTTGGCACGAAAGCCATTTACACAAGAAATGGATGGCTATGAGTGGGTTTGGCTAACGGTTTTCCAGAGTCGACAGATAGGGATCCCATGTTGGCTACACAGGTGTATCATCAGGGGGAAAGTATTCAGTATTTTACAAAATTAATTTTGTGAAGTTTCTTTTTTGACTCAGTGTATGATACTGAGGGCCATAAAAGGTATTGAAAACCCATTTATAAGAAGCTTGGAATCTGATAAAAGAAAAAAAAGTCGCATTTTGTTTTAATTTCCAGATTAGTCTTTAAAATTGGGAGCCACGTCTCTTTAGGCGTAAAATATTTTAAACCCACTCTGCTACGATCTTGAGCTTCATGTCAGGGTCTTAAGGAGATGTACTACATCGTCATAATGACACATTTCTTTTTCAAACAATGAATGAAATATAAATATCGGTAATATTTGTCTATTCTTTATAAATCCCGTCGCTTTGCTGGGTAGATCACTCAGTTAACATTTGTTGATCTGTAGATCACGGCTTCGAGTCCAACAGAGGTGTAAATTTTCTCAGATTATCTTCTGCATTTCTTGACTAAATAAAGTAAATTTGAGAGTTTTCAATTTCAAAAAAAAAAAAAATTGTAAATGTCCTTCACGTTTCATCCCTATCAGATTTCTTTGATGTGTTATTTCTCCTTAATTTGTGACACTGTAATACTGTTTTTGACGAATAAAAGTTACTGATTTTCTTTTCGAAGAAAGGCGTAAAACAATTACGAGTATATAATGAAAAAACGTCACAACACATAAACAACTGGTCCTTTTCGGAGGTATACTTGATTTCTAGTTTTAAATGTTACATACAACAAAATTATATCGTTGCGTCTAGGAAGGATATTTCAAATGAAACAACATTTGTTTCTTATCGAAGTTATTTTTAGAAAATACTGTAATCGTTTTAATGGTCAATACAATGAAAAGGGTTGGGTTGATGAAAACAGTGCAGATTCCTAAATATACATGTACCTGCACTCCGAATTCCATTTCATATAATTTCAGAAAAAACATCAATTGTTTTTTCATTGTAATAGAAAACAACCATACAAGTTCCGTAGTGGGAGGTGAAGGGCGTGGCTGTTACACGTAAGACAAATCTGATATCAGAATTCTATGTTTGAGTTTTAACAATACAGAAGTTGTGATACTCATAAAACAGGATGTGTGTTTATGTATTTAGAAAACGTCTTACACGAGATCCAGCATCAGAACCACGTGGATATTACGTTAGATTCAGTACCAGAACCACGTGAATATTACATTAGATTCAGTACCAGAACCACGTGAATATTACATTAGATTCAGTATCAGAACCACGTGGATATTACATTAGATTCAGTATCAGAACTACGTGGATATTACATTAGATTCAGTATCAGAACCACGTGGATATTACATTAGATTCAGTATCAGAACTACGTGAATATTACATTAGATTCAGTATCAGAACTACTTGAATATTACACGAGATTCAGTATCAGAACCACGTGGATATTACATTAGATTCAGTATCAGAACCACGTGGATATTACATTAGATTCAGTATCAGAACCACGTGGATATTGAACCATGACCTAGCCTACGCCCCGACTACTGGGTTACCACACACAGCAATATAGAGTCGCCTGTACACACACTATTATCACAGCTCTGGGTCCCTTTTCCCCCCTGCATTCTTTATGGGGTTTATGAGATTGATCGCCGTTTGTTATATTCAATTTTCATAACACACACACACACACACACACACACACACACACACACACACAGAGAGAGAGAGAGAGAGAGAGAGAGAGAGAGAGAGATGTGTATTTGTATGATTGAACAGAGTGACGACACAAAGTACATAATATTATTTATATTACAAGTTTTGGATTTCTCTACAAGTAATAACAAACGACATTGTCCCACATCACATGCTATTCTCTCTGTATGAATGGAATCATTATATATGCAACGAAATACATATAAAAAAATATGTACTGAAAATTTAAAACTTCCGCTGTTCGTAATACATCTTTCCCTTGTATATTACTTTGTCGTCACTTCTATTATATACAATACAGTAATTCAGAAGATACTGTGCTGAAACGTGTCTGAATTTCATAAATGTTCTACGTCACCATACGAGTACTGTTCACTCTTAATTTTGATTGGACAAAATCAATTCTAGTTTCCGTGGCGATTTCTAGTTTATGAAGCGGCCTCTGTCTAAGTGATTCTTGATAAGACTGTAACGCCCCGTGTAAGTCCCCCACAACATGTTGACAGATCCCTAGTATCTGCCAGGACAGGTCTCTATAGTGTAAAGGTACATATCTCCCCTCATCATAGAGCAGTAGGGTGTGTAGGTCTGTCAGTGCCTGTAGATATTGTGACCTGTTACCTAGTCTGTAGTGACAAAGGACAGACAACATGTGCATGATTACAAAGGGAGATAAAGATAAAATCCCTAATCCGTTCATTTTATTGACTTCTTGTTCCAACTTTAATTCTTCAATATACACAAACACTTCAAAGAACTCAATATCTCTTGCCCAAGCCTTCCTAAACTTAGTTAACATAGATTGACCACCTACCGCCTCGCTGTACCTCTGCCTGTCTACTGTACCGTGATACATGATATGGGGCTGTGAGAGTCTCTGCTTCACTCTATCTGTGACAGTCAGTGCTGTTTGATATCTACCGGTATCGTACAGATATAACGCTAAATACAAACCATCAGATACACAACCTAACTTTAAAACTAGATTTAACATGTGTATTATTGACCTATCAATGTAGTGTGTCTTTTTCTTTGACACAAATAAAGCCTGTGCTTTTAATGACATGGAAGTTGATACAAGCACCCCTACCGACTTATCATGACATAGAACATTATGGCAGGTTGAGAATAACTGATCTATTACATTTAAATGCATCATATTCAAACGGAAATCCGATACAACGGTCATACGTCTACCATAGTTGATTTCATTAGAAAAAACGATATCAATATCTATTTCTGACTTGAGGTAACTTTCACCTGTCTGCATAATAAAGTGTGGATCAGAGAGGGCCGGGATCACAATCTCTCGGAGAGTAGGACTATGCAATAGGAAGGCAACGCCCATTTTGTAAAATATTTCTAACTTTTGATATAGGGATATCTGTTGCGCTCCGACAACTTTTCCTGCAAACATGTTGTTCTCCGGAATAAAGAAATTTGGAAGATAACCGGTATATACACACTGCATTAAGGATTTGAAACAAAACCACACATGTTGAAGTAATGTTGATGGTAACCATGGAATTGACGAACTCTCTTGAATTCTCCAAAATAATATTGTTTTTATAAAGTATGAACAAAGTAATTCGTCACGAATCACTTCCTTAAGAACTATTTTCAGGAGCCCGTAACAGAGAAACTGGCAATGGTTCATAGAGTACACTAGCTTTTGCTCTGCTTGTGAAAAGGAAATTCTCCACTCCAAGTCCGAGTTTTGATTTGTCTGTCTGTGTGCGATAGGAACGAGATGAAATCCTTCAATGATTCCTTGCAGTACACGTCGAGATGGCCATGCGCGAGTCAAACATCTATTAATCCACGGAAGGGCTGGTAAGGGCCAATGACGAGAATGGAAACATAGCGCGATATCAACTTCATGAGATTGAAAAGTGAAGTTATGACATGGACCGTGCATGTTCTCACCTTCAATAGCTGGATTAAATCCATTCAATGATTGATGATATCTCATCCGGAGTATTGAACTAGAAATGTATACAGTATTGTTTCTCTCCAATAGTGAGGATATGACAATTTCTCGATTTGACGGTGTGAGTAGTTGTAATCTGGTGAATCCCGGGGGAGTATCAGAGGTCTCCATATAGATAAGTGTATGTCTGGGTGGATGATAAAACGAGGACTGAGACATCTCACATATCACCTTATGATCAGGGTACCAATGCATGTAATCCCTGTCAGATGATTCAAACCTGAATCCCTCCCTACGACTACCACTTAGCATCACTCTCTCTCCATTATGTAACTGTGAAGGTTTCAGTATCATCTCCCCCGTGTGCTCTAGATCCCTTCTGAAGGTCACTTCTGTCGGTGTCCCTATCTCACGACACACACCCACATACAGGACTTCTGATACACGGGGAATGTGATCCATCCCGTAACGATTCTTTCACTCTCCTACAGGCTTTACGATTTCTATTTATAGACAGTCGGAAATACCCGTCTTCTGCTACTTTCCTTTTGAGCTATAACATTCAAATAGGCGCGGATACAGAGAGAAGACCCCCCCTCCCCTTCTGTCCTACATTTAAGATACGTAGAAAATACTCAGATTCCAATGTCACTTTACCATATAAATCAAATAGTCCATTTCACACTACTGCAGTATTATTTCATATTAATTGTAATAACATTAGTTAAGAACATTACATGTAAAACATAAGCGGTAGCAATGGTAGATTAAATTCCTTCTCCAAAGGTATCCCAGTTAAATTTAACGAGTTGTCCATCTGGCAGAGAGGTAAACCCTATCTTTTTGATCACGATTTGCTCTTCAGAAACGAAAATTGTATTGATAAACAAACCTGTGTAATCCTGACGCGTTTACTTATCATAAATTTAAATCTGTGATTTACATATGGAAAGACTGCGGCAGCCACTTTAACGTTAAATTAACGTCACTTTTTAACGTTGACACAACGATGGATTTTGGTTTCATATCACAAGTAAAGCAACGTGATATATCAACGTTGCTTCAATGTCGGATATCAACGTTGCTCTTCATCGTTGAACCAACATTGAAGTTTGGTTGTAAAGAAAGCTGAATGAACATGGATGAAAGTTTGACATATATATACATATATATATATATATATATATATATATATATATATATATATGCGAAAAGTTTGATTTATAGTCGATAATCTTGATATATATATATATATATATATATGTGTGTGTGTGTGTGTGTGTGTGTGTGTGAGATTGAACGTATTAATTTGAAAATTAATTTCTTTATGTTACAGGGGTTTGTACAATCTCGTCAAAAGTCATCATTTCGCAAATTTATGGTCGTTATAACGATCTACTTTGCCAGTACAACTTTCCATTAGGTAAAATGCTATCTGACGTGTTTCATACCAATTGATAGGCCATTCTTAGGACACTGATTCTGACTACGAATTACTCCGTTTATCTGATCGGAATGTTGGGCTCATGGCGGGTGTGACTGGTCAACAGGGGATGCTTACTCCTCCCAGACACCTGATTCCACCTCTGGTATGACCAGGGGTCTGTGTTTGCCCATCTCTATGTATTTTCTATAGGAATTACGAGATTGAATACTGTTAATTATTTTGGCCTTTTCATGGTTTATAATATACCACTATGAATTTGTTTATTAGATATATGAACAAATTTATGATATATAAAATCAAGTGTTGCGTTTTTAAAGTCTGTCAGTATAAATGATGTACACACCTCCACAGCTCAGACACAATCCCTTTCAGGCCTGTCTACACGTCGTGCAAAAAATAATAACTGGACTTAGTGTTTTCTGTAAAATGCATATGCTTAACAAATTATTGGGAAAAAATCTCAGAGTTCGCGCATGGCCACATTAAAAAATCTTAGCATCTCAGTTCAAAGGTGTAAAACGTAAGTGATATATATATATATACCTTCGTAGCCGGGAGGTTGTGAGTTCGAGCCCCGCTCGGGTCATGGCCGCATCAAATATAAGACGTAAAAATAGGTAGTGATTGCTCCTTCGTCAACGCTCGGCATTTAGAAGTGAGAATCACGGGTCTTTCAGATATGACCTTAAAAGCGGAGATCCCGTGTCACTATAGGCGTTGGCACGTTAAAGAACCCTCACTGCTACGGCCCTGAGTGCTTAGCATAGGTCTAAATTTGTGGTACTTCACCTACAACTGTTGACGTCTCAAAATGACGTCATCAATATATTTTTACTCCAACTGTCCTTTCAAAAGATGAAATTCTTCAAAATTATGGTCCAGTTTTAAATAGATTGCTAAGTTGCTAAGTACTTCGGTAGTGGCATGAATTACGTATAAAAGTTTG
Organism: Ostrea denselamellosa; assembly: GCA_024699665.1. Classification (NCBI taxonomy): domain Eukaryota; kingdom Metazoa; phylum Mollusca; class Bivalvia; order Ostreida; family Ostreidae; genus Ostrea; species Ostrea denselamellosa. The sequence continues at coordinate 2,962,628 of JAMZEH010000006.1, read as the reverse complement.
TTGTGATAAAATTAAGAAATTCATTTCAAAATTAAGGATTATCTCCCTCATGCACAGCTCTGATCCTTTGCCGAATTTGGCTCTACTATTTGGTATTTTTGGTTCTTTAAGATTTTCCAAGTTTCTTATTTCGGATTTCCAACAGTTTGGACCTGAGCATCACTGAAGAGACATTATTTGTCGAAATGCGCATCTAGTACATCAAAATGTGTACCATATATGTTTTACATTTAATATCCCAGTCAATGGAGTGGATGAATATGAGTTACCTTGCCTATACTGGATCACCACAAAAGCCCTTACAAACAAAAATACATTGATGGATCCAGTAAATGTTCTAATAAAAACTCCTACCTTTGCTCCTCACGAAAATATTAAATGCTGTGAGGAGAGACGTCAAACGTACAGTGCCACTAGATATGTCAGAAGTAGTGTAAATTAAATGTGGATTTCTAAGAATTGTAAAGAAATTTTAGTGAATTTGAAATCACAAAACTTTTCTCAAACCTTGAAAAACAACATCAAAACAGACTGATGTAAGACCCGATCACCAAAGATTACGAAGATATTGTCAATGAGGAACTCTAGCATCTTTCTAATACCAACTTCAGAGTTCTTGTGCGTGGAGTCAGAGTGGTGTTTAACAAAATATCGTTTTTGGTTGACTGATCATTACAGATGGCTATTTCTTTTTACCAGTTTTGTTGGAGAAACAACTGTCTATGATATCACAACGTCTTGTCAACATACACACCAAGAAATTTTCCACAGGCTAAAATAAAATATTGCCCCTTTGTATATTTTTCTACAATTTCTTAAGAGGGGCCTCCGTGGCCGATTAGTTAGAACATCGCGCTCAAAATCACAAGGCCTCTCATCTCTAGTTGGCGAGGCTTCGATTCCCGCTCGTGCCGATATATGTGAGGAAGTTTGTCAGTTTACTTTCGGAAGGTCGGTGATCTCTTCCCGGGTACATTGTACCTGGGTTCTCTCCTCCACCAATAATAAAAACTGGACGCCACCAGATAACTGAAAAATGGTTGAGTGTGGCAGAAAAGAACAAAACAAACAAACAAAAAACAAAACAATTTCTTAATCTTTGCTCTGTGCCAATTATCATGCGCTGTGTGTTCTTGAGATTTATTGCAAATTGGCTTTTGTCCATCCACTCCAAAGTATTTTTAAGATCACTATGTAACTTGTGTCCTATAACATGTATGCTTTTATCTGAAATATCTTGAGTTGTGTCGGCCGTGGGATGCAGAATGTTGTAAACAGTCTGGCAATGGGAGAAGGAAATCACATGAAATTGATAATGCACCAACAGTTCTCTTCTGTGACACCTCCTTCATCAACCATGCAAAAGTTCTATCTAAATGCATGTACATCGTGTGATTATCTATAGCTATGTACATGTATTTCTTTAAAAAATATATTATTGATTTCTGTAATTACTAATTGTGCTTCACAAGTACCAATCTTCAGCGATAGGTCACATGCACAAAAATTGATGACGCATCGCTGATGGCGCCCTCTGCTTATTCATTTTGTAATCCTGAGAGGGAAATGAAGGAGAGCAACAACTGTAATATTTTATATTTGTTCAGATAAACTTGCATACATAAAATACGCAGTTGCTCGTTTCCGAAAATGACAGTTTATTTGATAAGAAATCCAGAAAACGAGGTTTTGCCACCTACAAATCTGCTGTAGAAAGATCCCTCCCCGGTTGTCGGGCTCACTATCTGTATCTCGTCACCAGCTCTGACGTTCAACACGACGAAGCCTGTGGAAAGATCATCATCGTGTTCTTTTTCAGAGTCCACTTTTATCGAGCCTCTGGGAGCGCCATTTTGTCTAAGCTGTGCGGCAGTCTCACCGTATCCGCCTGATGTTCCGACAACATGCGTACCAGCTGCTACAATTGTCCATGTGAAGGCATACACTCCTCCAGTCGGCGCTGTAAATATGCCTGTCTTTCGATTATAGCCATTTCCGAGGTTTGTTTCAACGGAATCGAACACAAATGTTTCTTCAGCCAAAAGGAACTTGAAATCGTTTGCATAATAAGCATAAAAGGCAACGACAGGTGCATTGTTGCTATGGTCCGAACCCTGAAGAGCATTTTTGAGATCTGAAATACAATGGTGAAACAATAAGCATAAAACGTAAAACGAATCAAGAAGCATTACTGAAGAGACATTATTTGTCGAAATGCGCATCTGGTGCATCAAAATTTGTACCGTTTATGATTTATATTACAACCACTGGGTCAATGCCTCTGCTGGTGGACTGTTAGTCCACGAGGGTATTCACCTGCCCAGTTGCAAAGTATTTCGGTACTAGCATGAATTACGGATAAAAAAAATGCTGAAGAGACACTATGTGTCGAAATGCGGATCTGGTGCATCAAAATTTGTACCGTTTATGATTTATATTACATAGTTCGTGACGTTAAATTAACTTTAACTAACGTTACTTTAACGTTAAAATTTATTATTTAAAAATCTATAATGTGACTGTGTAAACATATAAAGCGAACAAGAAACATAAATTATATAAAAGCAATCAAGTAACATCAAACATATATAAGGACTGCACAACATATCTTTAATATCTCGTATCAGGGGGAATATATTAATTCTGATTCATTTGAACGTAACGAATAATTTAATTATCTACATGCCAAATGGTATTAAAACTAGGGACAGCAACATTATCAACCGGTTAACAGATTAACTGGTCGGAATGATGGCGATCGGTTACAAATTAATAACCGGCCAATCGACCAAAAAATAAGTATATGTATTTATTTAAGGGATTTTTACTATATCGAATGGCGAAGTAAACAATGTGTAAATCGTAATCATAAATCCCCAAGACATATACAAGTTCGAGTGTAGGGCAACACGGACTTCCGACAAAGCGAAGGTAGGATCAGGTGCCATGGAGGAGTTAGCATCCTCTGCTGACCGGTCACACCGCCGTGAGCCCTTAGTCGAAATTAGGTAAACGGGGTTATCCGTAGTCAAAGTTAATATGAAAAATGACAGTCTAACAAAGGGTATGAAACAAATCATTCAACATATGTCCCAGAGACACTTTGTAATCGCAATCAAGTTCATTATAGCGACCATAAAATTTGCGAAATGATGACTTCAAACGAGATTCGTTATAACCCTGCAACATCAATTTTTTTGTCAGTAGTTGAGCTCGCTTTAAATCATTCTCATACGCATGGCATGCTCTCGCGATCTAAATGAATTGGTTGTTGTTTTCCGCCATACTCAACAATTTTTCAGTTATCTGGTGGCGTCCAGTTTTTTATTGGTGGAGGAGAGAGCCCTGATACAATGTACCCGGGAAGAGATCACCGACCTTCCGAAAGTAAACTGGCAAACTTTCTCACATATATCGGCGCGAGCGAGATTCGAACCCGCGCCGACTAGAGGTGAGAGGCCGTGTAATTTTGAGCACGATGCTCTAAGCACTCGGTCACGGAGGCCCCCCGATCTAAATGAATTAATTTGAAGATAATGAAAGCTCTACAGGTGAAGATACTTTAGGAGGATGCCAGAAGTATAAAATGAAATCTATAATGACTAATAATTTTGAAATTGCACTGTAAAGTTTGGGGATAATTTACAAAAACTGTAAATCTTTACTTTACCGACATATCTAATGAATGTATACGTCACAAGGGGTTAGTCTGTACTTACTGTCCACCGAGTGGTTCGTTACAGGGACTTTTAGTTCCTTTCTGAGATCTGCATTTTCCGCCCCCAGGCGACGTATTTCCTCCTGTGAATTTCTTACTTCCGCTTGTAGAACTTTTACATCCCACATAACCTGAGCGACGTTCTGTACAAGATGCAGTTTCTGAGAAAGTTCCTGATTCAAAAGGACTTCCTTTAGCGAACCAGGCGAATCTGATGTTAACAAGGAAGAGTTCTGGTAATTTGTGAAATCGTTCTTCTTTTCAATGACGGCGCCTTCATTGCATGTAATGGATGTCAGCAATATTGTTAAAATCAGAACAAAAAAATTCATGCTTTTCCCCCAGAACAAATATCACACAGAATGTAATTTTTAAAACAGAGCTAAACCACGGAATATATACTCCGGAGTCTTCGTGATTACATGTCTGTCAGATTTTATCATTTGAAATTTATGTTATCTAATGTAGTGCAAAACTTATTCGTCTTAGCTATCTGTGATATCGCTATTTTTTTTCCAATATCGTGTTGTTTATACAGACAAGAAATATCTTCCAGGAAATGAAAACGAATTTTAGGGAAAAAACAACGCCCAAAACAAAAAGAATACAGCCTGCGAAGTAAAATAGATAATTAAGTATGGTTGCACGTAAAAATCAGGCAAAATCAAATTTTCGTGATCATGATGCATTGTCAATGTCTTTCTGACACCCCCCGAAGGTATTTAGATCACGTTCACGAAATGATCCCAAATTTTGTATGCTAAGTCACCGTAATATACAATGTACACAGTGTTTTTGATTTATTTCGCTTTGTTCCAAAAATAGGGACAGATATTTATGAACACCGGAGATCCATGCTTAGTGTAAATCTATACAAAACACTACTTGTATTACCTTTGAAATCTAAAAACAGCAAAGCGGATATGAAATTATGTCATTATGTAACATTAAACAAATGAAAAAGGCATGCTTTGAAATAAATATTTTTTTTGAAAGTTTTAATTTAACAATATAAAACCTCGGTAAATATTTTGATTTTCATACAATTTCGGTTGTCGTTCTTGAATTTCATTCAATGATCGCTAGGGGCGCTGCGTTGTCAAGAACGCTAAGTGCGCGGAAGTTTATGTAACGTATGACAATATTTCGGCAGAGTGCGATTTAACCTCTAGCCTTATCTAAAGAAAATGAACCTCATTACCATCGGGGAGTGTCAGAAAGACATTGACGATGCATCTAGCGTCACTGCTAGATATGATAGAGGGCATACAGACCGGGCCGTGTGTGGAGCAGCCGACAACGATAATTGAACAACATCCCATACGTATGTAAGCCACTGAATAGGCACATTTCGGTAATTTGGAATGCAATTATTTACATATCAAGACAAAGCTCGCCATATTTACAATTACTAAACAGCATGAAAAATTCAAACAAGTTATAACGAATGTTTTTTGAGTCACCTCCTCCCCCCCCTCTCATTTTTTTAATCATTATAAATCTAGCATTGTCCGCTTCCTGTCCCAGAAAAAAATTGTAGATTTGGCCTAACTGAGGATTTCACCTCACAGCAATATAGGTATTACATGTCATTTTCAGTAGAATGAATTGATGTGGTATGCAACAGTATATACAATTTCTTATAACGTTCTAAAAACACGGATAGCTTAGTAATGATGCATCCCGACTCTCGCACAAAAGGTCAAGAGTTCAATCCACACTGTTTTTGTTTGTTTGTTATTTATTTAAAGTCGGTATGTATATGTAAACAGTACAACACAAGCTCCAGGGAGCTTTTGACAGACATTGGGTTTTTTTCCGCCACACTCAAAATTGTGAATGCGTTCAAAGACATTAACATGATTTATAAAAAGGATAGATAATGTATTTATACATACAGAGTACATATTATTCATGTTATTTATAGTGTGTTAGCCACATTGATTAACTGATAGCGCAGTCCCATAGTCAATGTTGTGTTATATATATATATATATATATATATATATATATATCATTAAAAGAGGTCTTGTATAAAACAAATCATTTTGAACTCCCTTTTTGCTCTGATTTGAAATCTAAATCATTTTTTACAAAACATCAGGACATTTATGATTTTTGAAAATTTGGCCAACAATTTCAGAAATATGATGACTCAAACTTCAATATCAACTTATACCACTTGATTTGCATATATTATACTTTGTTAGAGTGGAACAAAAATCTTGAGTGTGATGTTTTTATAGTTATGTATGTGTGGCTGTTAAGGGAAAAAAATAAGACATCGAATACAGAAACTGCAGGTATTTGCGTTGTTAATGGTGTAAAAGTTACAATAAAATGACCCTAGGTAATTTTATGAAAATACTGTAGAAATGTGACTGTTTTCAATGAATTATGGTATTAAGAAATAGAAGTCAACGCATTTATGGCACAATGTTGTAGTCTTATTATAGGTTGCATTCAGATTTAACAAAAATATAACTGTGTTTTACATAATCATGTAAATACTAGTTTATGTAATGTTAATTGAAAATGAATCCTTAATTATTCCATCACTACAGTCCATAATCTGTAAGATTATTTTAACAGTTGAAACTTGTAAGTTTAGATCCTCTATAAATTATATATGTACACAGAAACAGGGATATAACTTGAAAACAAGCTTGAAAATTTTATTTTAAAATTTTAGTTTTAAAAGACACCAAACAAGGCATAAAAGAACAAATGGTCAAATACATTTGTAACACACATACTTATGAAGCAGGGGCAGAGTTAGAAAAATTTCAAGGTTTGAGATCCAAGCTTGTACCTTTTCCACCCAGAAAGGTGTGGATGAAGAGCCCAAAATTGCAAAAAATAGACCAATATTTGATCTAGCCTATGATATGTTACATAATAAAATTTACATGCATTTTTACATGTGAATACAACTTCATTACATAGTTGAACACATTGGTGTCTAATTTTTTACATAAGTTATTTTCCTTTTGAATTTAAGCATATGGGGACCTCAAGTTGACGTTACTTTAAAATACATCATGTAAGAATGCTTTTATGTTTATTTGTCATGATTTATTTCTTCATAAATTTTCAATATTGTGTTCAGATTAATTTTCAGACTGTCTTGATGTTCAACAATGAATTTGTGGACTCCTTTGCTTTCCTTTTGTAATATCATCTCATACTTTCAAGTGCTATAATAGAGTTGTGTTGAGCTGGCCTATTTCCCACCTGTCATCACTTTCAATATGTACTTGGGTTTTTGAAGATTGTCAATCTAATTTGATGTATGCAAGTTTGCCACCTCAGAGTTCTAGAATAAGACGGACATCATTTTTTTTTTATTACACATGAAAGTCAATTTATCTCCCCCCACCCATTGATATATATTTATATTCACAACTTTTTCCATTATTTCAATCCTTGCTACATGCTTTTCCGAAGCTTGTTGTTGTTGCTAAATGTATTGAAAAAAGACTTTAAAACCAAGTGATGTGATATTGTGTCATTTATTGACTAACGAAATGACAAAGAAAAAACAGAAGCACATACAGTATTTAAAATATACCAAATTTGATCAAAATTAATAGCTGGGATAAGGTCATATGAATAATTAACATTTAAGAGCATTATGTTGCCAATTAATGCTTATCTCAGTTATTGCTATATAATGGTTACACATTTATTCAACAAGGTGGCGTAAGAAAAACTGCCTTAGATTTTTTCACGCAGATGTAAATAAACTGGTTCTGCTTGATTATATTTATATGGATTCCGAACCCGCTCCATATCGAGCCCGAGGATAATTACGAATTGCTAAATAAAATTATATTTGTAGGTACCTAATATTTGATAATGATATATGTACTGAAAACAGCTTGTATGTAAAACATTTTATGATATGAAATTGTATTTCTTTAGTTTTTGAGATAGTTTGAGATAGTTTGTACATTTTTTATCATAAAACTTAATTACAGTACACCCTTCAGAGCCTAGTATTCATATTACATATTAATATTTAAATGATAGTGAGAGATAATAGAAATACTAAAACAGCATAGGAAACAATTGAAAACGAGAAATGTTTAAAGGAAACCTATATGGTAATGAGAAGTATTTCAAAATATTTTGGATCAGTGACAGGTAGGTTTAGTTGCAAGTTGGGGAAACGACTGCATCAGGTTTTGTGTTGGGGTTTCTAAATATGAGTGACCATTGCTTTCCTATAAAGGGGGATTTGACTTTGGCCTCATCAGAAGGGCTCATGTAGTCCTACATTATTTACCAAAGAGGTTTCCAATGCAATCTTTTGTGTAATTATGTTATGACATTTCGTTTGAAAACTTAAGAGAAATATACCTTAGCTACATATGACTTGTACAAAAATATATTGATTACAAAAATACTCAAGGGCCCGAGCAGAGAAATGACTGAACGGAAACAGACTCAGTTTTAGTCGTTAGTCTTATCGATTATGGAGTTGATAATTAACATTGATTAACACTAATTGTTTGACAGCAAAATAGCAAAACAGAATTCTTTTAAAAAATACAGACTCTAGGTATATTTTTTTTATATGACTGTGTATGTAAATATATCTTAAATTATGATTTGACAAGAGCTGGATATAGTTATCACTACAGCAAAATAATATTCTGTGTATATGAAATAATTACAAACAAACAAATATAAACAAACAAGCAAAAAATACAAAACAAAAAAATTGTGTATGTGGAATAATTTAAAAAAAATTAAAATATAAAGCAAAACCACCAGAGGCAACCTCTGTGGCCGAGTGGTTAAAGCATTGCGCTCACAATCACAAGATCCTCACCTCTAGTCGGCGCGGGTTCGAATCCCGGTCGCGCCGATATATGTGAGAAAGTTTGCCAGAGTACTTTCGGAAGATCGGTGGTCTCTTCCCGGTTGCATTGTATCTGGGTTCTCTCCTCCACCTACACAAACTGGACACCACCAGATAACTGAAAAATTGTTTAGTGTGGCGGAAAGCAATAAATAATCAATCAATCAATCATTCCCTTTATACTCGGGACTGTAAAGTCAAAATCTTGTCACTTGAGGAACCTACAACGTACGTTGTGTTCACCATGAATATGAAATTGTAAAAATATTCAACAAAGCGTTTTCCGTTTAATGTATTAATTACCCACCCACTTCAAACTAGCCAACCAAAAATACTTGTAAGTTAAACCCGCCACTAAGAGTAAAACATAGGCCCTAGTACTTGTTAAAATTTGTTTATGTTTACACCTGAGGAAATATGAATTAAATGGGTTAATAAGAATCGGACTTCGATTGCGACGCAAATTTCTGTTCTTTATAATTTGCTGTATTTACATAGATGCATGTGGGATGTAAACACATAAACAAGATGATGTTAGATATAAATAAATATTGTATTTACTAGAAAATGACAGACAACTGTGTTTTTCAAAAAGTTAGCAAGCAAAAGAAAACTTTAAAAAACGTGAAAATGTATTATTTTCCTGCCATTTTTCATAATTTTCACTGAAATTTTTCTCAGAACAATCAAAGCATTCGAAACAAAATATTTAATGAAAATCATTCCATAGCATGTCCTTTATTTATTTAATTATGAAAGTTTTTTGAACGTGTTTGCTGTTTCGAAAAAAATGGTCAGGAAGTCGGGATGTTTTTCTCTTAAAAAATCTGTTGGTTAACTACAGATTCGGTTACCATGGTAAAATATCATATATACTCACTATGACGACCGAAATGGGTAGATAGTATCTTTCTTCTTCATTTTATATAAACATTTTGAAAATGTGTGATTTTGTCATTTGAAAAAAAATCTTTAAGAATATATAGCATTTTTATGAGTCATTTCTGTGAAGATGCGTCGTATAAAAAAAATAATTTCACAAAATAAGTTCTTATAAACAATGTCAATATATATATATATATATATATATATATATATATATATATATAATTATTAGCCCAATCCCTGACGGTCGACTTATCACCCTCTGCCTGATTTTTATGTGGAACTGTACCTTAAAGTAAACAAAAATACAAAGTACACATTATAGTATTAGTAAACCACAAAATAAGTTTTTGCAGTACATTAATTGTAAATGTAATATGCATACAGTTTGTCGATTATTAAAATCATTAACTACAACCAAACTCATGAAATGTTTGAATTACGATACTCTCTACTACAGCTGATCAGATGATAGCAATATAATACTTGACAACAACGTCCCCGTATAGTGAGTGCACTGAGGTAAATGTATGCACAGGTGCCCGGCGGTAAAAATATATACATTGAAAACAAATATTTCTGTAAACACACTATTAATAGTTTGTTTACAATAAGACATTTTTAAAATCATATATTTAAAACGTCAGGCACCTGTGCATTCATTTAATGCACTGTGATTCTTTAAAACCTCAACTAAGCTGCGAAAAAGAGAAATAATATAGATTAACGAAATTATGGATATTTTTTTATACTGACAATCACCGGCAGAAATAAGAGCCTGGTGGTATCAAGCAGCTCTTTCAGTTTGAAAAATTGCTTAGGCGACTATAAATAAAAAAAAAAAACAAACAAACAAACAAACAGTTTGATTTCTGCTTCATTTCAGGCATCTCGACCTCAATTTAAGAAAACGAAAGATAAACAGCTGTAGAGATCGTATGTCTGTTTCTGGATTCCATGTAAAAGAACTGCATCAACTAGCGCTTTATATAAAAAGTATTTCGGTCTGTTTCTGGCTTCTACGTAAAAGACTTACATTAACTAGCGCTTTATATAAAAAGTATTTCGGTCTGTTTCTGGCTTCTACGTAAAAGACTTACATTAACTAGCGCTTTATATGAAAAAATGTCCGTTGTCGTAGTTCGCATCCTTATGTATTGTCAAACTGAAATTTATTTTTTATATTTACATTCTACCTTCTTTTCTGTCAGAATTCCCAATCGTTCAAATTGACGTACTATATCTATTAAGATCCATAAGCGCATTGTTCACAACCACTACGCATTCATGAGGAAATGGTTATCATTACAATATCGAAGGAAAAAACATTCTACACATTGTACACGGGCGTCAGACCGTCCGTCCACTTTTAACAAGTCTCTATGTTAACGTGGTATAAATCAAAGAAAGAACTTCTAGTGAATTGAAAATCACAAAATGTTTCTAAAATCAATAGCATAAAAACGTATGACTTTTCAATTCTTTACACGACATTCCTCATGATATTTTGGATGATTATTCCTCCTAGGCACCTCCCCCCACCTCTGGTATGCTTAGGGTTCCGTGTTTGGTCATCTCTCTGATTTGTGTTTTCTATAGGAATTACGAGATTTAGTACTGTTCGTTGTCATAGCCTATTCAAAAGTCTCTTGGAATTCCCATGGGCACGAATTATAGTCCTTCATTAGCTGACCTATATTTATATTCTAATGAGACAGGATATGAAAAATAGAATGATTCCAGTTTCAGCAATATTCCATTATCATCTTTATATGGTGTTTATATCTTTTGACTGATTCGATATGCAAGAGCTTGTTCTGCGTATGATAAGTTTTTAACTCGAAGTAGTCTAGTGTAAAAAAAAAATGATATTACAGGGATTTTAACAGTCTCTTTTAAAGTCCGCATTTCGCACATTCTATGGTCGTCAAAAAATATCCTCAGGTGCTCTATCATTTGATCAAACAACATTCTAAATTGGTTATTCAGACATGGAATGCGTTAACAAAAGGTCATTTAAAAAAAAAAAATGGGGGTAATGTTTTCTATTGAATTTTGAAAGAAAGATTTGTGAATGATGCAAAAATGAAGGTGCACGTGATTTCATGGAACATTTTGTATTAAATGTTTGTTTTTAGCACTATTAAATTAAAACATTACAAATAGTTTTACAAAATTATATATCAATTTGTGTAGGTCTCCTTTGTCCTTAAGTCATTCGGAACTGGATTAGATTACTCGAGAACTCGAGAAGTCAAAACTTGGACTTTACTAAATTTTGACTGCTCTGTAAAAGAAAACTTAAACTCTTTCAACAGATTTTGTCATAGCAAGATGATGTCAAATAAAAGAGCGAATATCTATCTTTCATCACTAAATTTCACATCACTTTAGGCCATATACGGTCGTCAGATCTATATTTTTCATCACCCTTTTGAATAAAGTTCTCCCTTGCCTTGCGCGACACATTGTGCGCAGTTAAGAAAGGTATCTCAAATTCGTCTCGTAGTCTTAAGGCGTTTTGTAAAAGGGACTACTGAACAAATTAATAGCTTAAGAAAGAAGGAGGAAATATTCACACGGCGTGAATTTAGGACATGAATTTCGTGCGTAGATGTTTTTGTGACTTCTTCTGCTTGGAAACACGTCTGTGACTAACGTATTAAATATGTATGACTAATGTATGACTTATGTATGATAAGGGTTTGTAAATGATAAATCATTAATTGTTATTGTATACATGCTATTGTCATTTTTCGTTTAGATTTGTTTTAAGTATTAACATGTTTATAGATGAAAAATATTTTTTTACTGCATTTTCGATTGTCTGTTCTTTCAATAGTTCTGTCTTCTACTGAAATTCGTTCTGAAATCAAGTTTGTTAATTTTCTATTGATGAACCTTTATAGAATTTGATCCAAAATGAAATGTTAAAACATTAAATACGAATAATCATTTTTAAAACTATTGCAAATTGACACATGGACGTGTCTCCTATGCAAATAGGCATGACCTTGTATATTCAAAGCCTGTAATAATGTTACTTTTGTTCTGAATCTGTTTACAAAACCATAAGGTTATACGTGTGAAGAGTCAGCTTTAAACGAATTTTTCAAATAACACGTGATATGCAGAGCGTTTCTTTTCTACCACCTACAGTTTACAGTCTACATTCTATTTTTCCGATGGAGAATGTTTTCTTCGGTCGCAAGTATTTGAAATTTTCTCAGTTTTCTCTACGTCAATACCTTCCCTCTCTCGGTTCCTGTATTAAGTTCTATTTCTTCTCTACTGAGGAGGAAAGTGCCCTTCTCTGTCTCCATCATTACCCTCCCTTCCACCGCCTCCACCCCAACCCACCTCTCGTTACATCCCCTTCCACCAATATCCATCCCGGCATTTTTGTAATGCGGTCGTTTTACACGACGTTTGGAAAGCTTGCAGATTACTTTGACCTTGCAAAATTGACCCTTGCGATCCAAAACGCCATGAATTACAGAAGCCTGCAACCGCGAAACCATAGGATTCTTCTACTGAAAATTAATTCAGAAGCTGATCTAAACATTCACTCAATTTCCATGCAAAAATATTCATTAATAAACCATAAAAATCACTTTTAAAATAGCCATTAAATCATTACATTTCATATTTCTTCGTATTTTTAAATTTGATATTCATTACGTTTAATAGTGTCAGAAATGGATTTCTTTCAATTTAGGAATGGAGGTAATTTTGAACTAGGTTGTATGGTATAGGCCAAATCTAACTTAATGCGGTTTACGGTTTATATTTCACGAGGCACATTATATCAAGCGTAAATTGTGCTAAGTAAGGTTATATAAGTAAGGTTATATTGTATAATATCTAGGTCAAAATTAGCTTCATGCTTTATAACTGAATACACAAAGACAGAACGACATTGCGCAATTCTTTATTTATCAAAAAGAGTAAACAAACACTGAAAACCGCCCAAGGATTCATTGACAAATATACCGACAAAGAATTGGACGAGAATATCTCCACATAACCAGAAGTGTACTTTTTTGATCAAAGTTGAAAATGCAAGGTGGGATTTCTACCGCCTCTTGAAATATATGTAGATTGCATATAAAGGCCTGGAGTTTAATTCATCGCGCAAGATCGACTTTTGAATCGCTTCACTTTCGACAGAAAGTTCCAGAGAGTTTTTGAAACTCTCTCATTATACGTCATGTATTAGAGATGCGGGTTTTGATTTTTATAAAAGTTTTAAACTACTTTACACCTTATAGCATGCAGCATTGTCGCCAATATGGAATATCGGAACTATCATTTCCTCTCCGATTCCGTCAGGGTCGTAAAAGGGTAAAAAGGCCAAGATAACTAACAGTATTCAATCTCGTATGGAGACGATCTGAGCTGAAAAATTTCGAGTATCATTTTTTTCTTCTAATTTTTTGATGTTTACAATGCTTAACTGGGGTATTTCAAATGATCAGTAAACATTTGAATGTCATTTGTCGAGTTACAAGAGAGAAACACAGCTCACAATTCTTTGTTATGTAAACAAGTCACTGGTGTCATATATTTGTTTTTGATTATATACTAGTAAACGTTTCGTTTAAAGTAGATTTTTTCCCATTTACCAGTTAATTCTGAACACAGTTAAACAATTCATAGTGTTTGTCACGTCTCATTTTGTTTTCAACATGATCATTTTTATTAAGCAATCTATATGTAAATAAAAATATGGCACGAGCTTTGTTTGCATACTAAAGAATACTGAGGGTTGTATCTCACTTATAACTCAACATATGATATGCAATTTTTTGCTGACTATTAGAAATACCTTAGTTAAATATTGCAAACATTAGACATAGAGGAGGATTAGAAACTTTTCAGTTCAAATCGTGTCCGTGCTCCTTGAGTATTTAGTATGTCCAACGAGATCTCGTTTCTTGCATTAATATACCCTGTTTGAGTTCAGTTGATTGGTTCAATCTTGTCTTTCAACTACCGTTTACCACTACTTTCAACAGTGATCAGGACCAGCGAATAAATTGATGTTTGCATGTAAAAATGACTTGTTAAAATATCTCAACAATAAAAAGATTACGATCCACATGTGTATCGATGTGACGTGACGTCAGTTACATTTTGCTAGACGTCCCGCATTTTATGGCTAGATACGATCATGCAATCCCCTCCAAGTGAAAATATATTTTATAATGAAAAAGCAAAAATTGACAGTACTGAAATACCAGTACTACATATATTACATCGTTATATCAGAGATTGTATTGAATTGTGTATTGTTTGGCATCAAGACAAAAATGTGCAACACGTTTTATTCGGTTAATTTTCTATTTCACTGTTTGCGTACAACTTAACAATACTGCTGTAAGTCTAGCAAAAATAAGGATTCCCTGTCGATCAGTCAGTTATTAATGTTCAATGCAGGCCACTGACAAACAAGTTGATATTATAGGAATTTCAACAGTCGCGTTTAAAGTCAGCATTTCGCAAATTCGTTGGTCGTTACAACGATCTTGTTTGCCAATATAAACTGTTATTGACTCCAGCACTGTCTGCTATGTTTCATACCAATTGTTAAGCTGTTTTTACACTTTCATTTTGACTGCAATTTACTCCGTTTAACTAATCAAGATGTAGGGCTCACGGGTGGTGCGAGCGGCCGACAGGGTATGCTTACTCCTCCTAGACTTTTGATTCCACCACTGGTGTGTTCAGGGATTTGTGTTTGCCCAGCTTTCAATTTTGTATTTCTTAAAGGAGTCACGAAATTGATCATTATTCGTTATCTTCACCTTTTCACACAAACTACTTAAATGATGATATTGAGAGAGTAACTGAATACATGAAATTCTTATCATATTACGTTATTTTGTTGCTCGTACGTATCATATCTAATAATAAAGAATGCAAAAAGTAAGGAAATAGAAAGCATAGACCCCTGGACAAACCAGAAGTGGAATTAGGTGCCTAGAAGGAGCAACCATCTATGTTGACCGGTCCCGTCCGCCGCAAGCCCTATAAAGGGAGGAACTCAGTCAAACCTAGTATACAAGGAGCAGCCTACCAATGGGTATGAAACACGTTACACAGCACGTGACACAGTAATGCATATCGTTTGAATGATCACAGTGGTTTAACCTTAACTATTCTACAAAGAAACCCACTTTTTCTTCAATATATAATTGTCTTTTAAAGGAACTGTGACGCAGGAATGCCTCAGCCTGACTACAGTCTATGACGAACACCCACGTATTTATAAACATGTGTCCTTTATTGTTTTAATAGTTACACACAGCATACATGTAGATATATTCAAGAAACTGAACAAGATGGCTCAGCAACCAGATATTGAGACGTGTACAAAATAAACATCACGGTAAAGAATGTTACGTGTTTTTTATTGCGTTGTTATCCTGTTTTCGTTGAATACTAATATTCGTTGTTTTCCTGGTTTATCTCAGTATGCTCAATGCAACTTAAAGAAACTCAATATTTGCTTGCAATGGTAGATTTTACAACAAGCTGGGAGTAACTTTTATCCTCTTAATTTCGTACAAAATATCAAACTTTTTTTCCAGTTCAGAAAATTTGATGACCTTGATACTTGATGGAAACACAAGGACATTTACATTAGTACTATGTTATGTGAATGCTTGAACTATTGTATGTGTATTATATTACGTAAATCCTCTAAATCTTCCATCATGTAAATACCCAGTGAAAGAAGATCAATAGTCATTAACGTTCAGTTAATTTGAAATCCAGAAAATGAAGTTCGACCATAATGATCGTCACTATACATTGAGCCTTGTCCATTCCATGGAGAGACAATCTGTATTTTGTCTCCCGCTTTTGTACTCAATACAACAAAACCAGTGGAAGCGTCTTCATCGAACTTTGTCTCAGTATCAGCGACAATACAACCCTTTTCTATCCCATTATGTGTTAAAACACCACCCATTTCACCATACTGGTTTCCAGAGGAACCGCTAATATGTGTACCTGCTGCATTCAGAGTCCAGGTAAACGCATACAAACCGGAAGATGGAACGGTAAATATACCGGTTGTTTCATCATATCCTTGCCCAATGTTCGTCTCTACCGAATCAAAGATGAAGGTTTGTCCGTCTGGTAGAGACTTGAAATGGTTAGAATAGTATGCGTAAAAAGCAATCGATGTTCTCTCGCCTGAAATTGACATAAATGTTCTTAAAGAACGAGATTGCGATAAAATGAGCATATGATCAAAGCAATTGTTACTACTCGTGATGCGATAGTGATCGATCGATTGATTGATTGATTGATTGATTGATTATTTATTGCTTTCCGCCACACTCAACAATTTTTCAGTTATCTGGTGGCGTCCAGTTTTTGTTGGTGGAGGAGAGAACCCAGATACAATGTACCTGGGAAGAGACCACCGACATTCCGGAAACTGGCAAACTTGCTCACATAACGCCGCGGCCGAGATTCGAACACGCGCCGACAGACGTGAGAGGCTTTGTGATTTTGAGCCCGATGCCCTAACCACTCGGCCACGGAGGCGATTGTGATGGAAGTTGTGATGTTGATGATGACATTACTATTGGTTTCAAATATTTTTGATAGTCTGACGACTCATCCATCACGAAACAGGTAGACTTTAGGCTTCTATAACTTTCAGACTTTCCACATTATTAAACTGCCGTGCATGACTACTGAAGAAATAAACAGTTTTCTTCTTCTTGTTATTCTAAGGTAAAGTAATATTATCAAAATGATGAAAAATAACTCAAACTTACTTCCTCTTGCGACCTTCGAAGACATATTTGCAATTTCCTGTCTGAGGTTTAAATTCTCTGCCTTCAGACGATAGACCTCGTTTTTCAGAGTTTGAACATCATCCATAACTTGCATAACATTTTGCACAAGTTTTAATCTTTGAGAGAAGACATCTTTTAAGTACCCCATATCGTGGTCAGTCTTTTGTTGGTCAGTTATTTCCCTGGTGTGATCGGGTGTAAATAGCGCGTTCCCGTACGTAGGGCCGTGCATAGCAAGCGTTACAAGAAACATGGAAACAATCCAGTGACAGAAAGCCATGGTGCTCTTTTGTGGGCAACAATTTCTCTACTACGAGAGAAGTCGCTTCATCCTTTTATATGAGTTATGGCTTTTGCTATGTGCGTAGTACCATTTACAAACTTGATATTTCAGAATACAAAAGAGAAGGTCTGACCTATTTATGGAGTAATTGTGCTGAAGTCTAATGTTATAATTTATTCCTAAGCGTGTAATAAACAGCACATTTAAACACCCAAAACGGGGCAACCTGATCTGATCGTACGTCTTAATGCATTGTCAAAGCTTTTAAAATGAGGGAGAAAAAACTAAAATGCGCAGTTTGGTTGACTGGAAAAAAAACTTTCGTCGGGTTGATTTACCTGTCTAAAGTGCGAAAAGGGTAAAAATGAAAAGGAAATGAAATACATTACTGTCGAATATAACCTCAGAGTAGTCCACAGGCTAAAATTTAACACAAGCATAGGTTTTCTACTGTTAACACTGGAAATTAGAATTGATGTCGATTATTTTACCTGCATATCAAACTAATCGCCAATCATTCAAGACATCGTTGGGAATTCTTTGTTATACAGGCCGTCATTTCTACAACGCTACCAAGACAGGAACTTGGCTAAGTATAACTTAATATTCTGCATCTAATCGAATTATCGAGTAATGGATTATCTAATCGTGTTACACAAAACACCCACCCCCTCCCTACACTTCGTTCTCGTCTATTCATTTATTTACTGAGACGCAAGCTCTCTAATCAACATGAACTCGTCTATATAGTGCTTAGTGTGCGATGCTCGTTTACAAATATAAAAGAATAATAGCATGATAATGTATCTTTTCCTGCCAATTTATAAAAGATCATAATATGAATTGAATTCTCTTGTTTTGAAATATAGGGATTCGTTTTCGAGGACATGCAGTATTTCAAACAGACGAGGTCCACATTCACTATGTGTTGTACAAGATATTCATGTGCCTGATGACCTAGGGTGTTGTGTACAGTTCAACTCCAAATAAGTTATATTCTAAATGCACTAATTCATGCAAGAAAAAATATAAAAGAAATATATCTATCTATATATCTGTCTGTCTGTGTGTGTATAAATTTCCAGATTCTTGAAAACCGGTCGACAGGGGATGCTTACTCCTTTAAGTCAACTGATTTGTGACACCACCTTTGGTATGTCCAAAGGTTCGTGTCGTAAATTTGTATTCTTTATGAGATTGATCACTTTTCACTACCTTCACCTTTTTCATGATAACTAACATCCTCTCATTTTATGAATGAATGAATTTCAAATTCATATTAGGGAGGCCTCCGTGGCCGAGTGGTTAGACCATCGCGCTCAAAATCACAAGACCTCTCACCTCTAGTCGACGTGGGTTCGATTCTCGCTCGCGCCGATATATGTGAGAAAGTTTTCCAGTTTACTTTCGGAAGGTCGGCGGTCTCTTCCCGTGTACATTGTATCGGGGTTCTCTCTTCCACCAATAAAAAAATTGGAGGCCACAAGATGATTGAAAAATTGTTGAGTGTGGCGAAAAACAACAAACAATGAAATTCATGTCAAGAAAACGTATTTTAAAATACAAATGAAGTACAGCGTCTAAAACACTTATGCATATTTTATTGAATTATCATGATGCTTCAGATGAATCTTATGCTATGCGGTATACCGCAAATGAAGTTCTCCCGTTATCGGGCGAACTGAAAAATGCTCCTTGGCCTTGATAAGGAGAAACAATCTGTATCCGGTCTCCTTTTCTAACATTCAAAATAACGAAGCCAGTGGAAGCGGCATCATCATATTTCTTTTCAGTGTCTGCATATATAGACCCCTTCGTTACTCCATTTTGCACTACTATCGCTGCCGTTTCACCAAAACTCCCGGATGAACCAGCTAAATGGATGCCTGCTGCGTGTATGGTCCACGAAAATGCAAATACTCCAGAAGATGGGGCTGTGAATATCCCAGTGTGTCTGTTATATCCTCTTCCAATGTTGGTCTCAACGGCATCAAATACGAAAGATTTTCTCGCTGAAAGGGCTTTAAAGCTGTGTGAAATATAGGCGTAGAAAGCAACTGTTGGTGTGTTTTGTTCGCTGCACTGTAGTGTTCGCAACGCACCTGTTTAATATAATATAACAGAAGACTCTAAAATGTAATTACGACCGATAGACAATACACAAACATTTCCTTATTTTTAATGTCTTGAAGAATTCATAAAAATTGATGGTGTATGAAACTTTCATTCTCTAAGTGAGAACCGGTCGCGGTAGCTCAGTGGTTAGAGCGTTTGCTTCGTAACCGGGAGGTCGTGAGTTCGAGTCCCGCTCGTGCCATGGCCGCATCAAACCTAGGACGAAAAATAGGTAGTGATTGCTCCTTCGCCAAACGCGCGGCATTTGAGTGAGAATCACAGGTCTTTCGGATATGGCTTTAAAAGCGTAGGTCCCGTGTCAAGGTAGGCGTTGGCACGTTAAAGAACCCTCACTGCTACGGCCCTGAGCGCTAGGCATAGGTCTAAATTTGTGGTACTTCACCTACAGCTGGTAACGTCTCAATATGAGTGAAAAATTCTCGACGGGACGTTAAACAAACAATCAATCAAAGTGAGAATAAAAACAATCTCTTGCTGTGGCTTTCAACTTGACATTTAAATATATCGACGTTATATGTATTCGAAATGGTCGTTTTCATTCATATATCGATTCGATATATCCCAGTCATCTGATATGAAAAGGCTAAGATAACAAATACTATTCAATCTCGTAATTCCTATAGAAAATACAAATTAGAAAGATAGACAAACACGGATCCCTGGACATACCAGAGGTAGGATCAGGTGACTAAGAGGAGTAAGCATCACTTGTCGACAGGTTACACCCGCCGTGAGCCCTATGTCTCTATAGGGTAAATGGAATATAATATAGACACAAGAGAGTCTTCCATATCTGCTAGATAATGACAAACTAATACCTCAACATTACAACAAACGGGATGTCTTCAGTTTCTTCATTGTCAACTTCCCATATTTATGTAGCAATGGAAAGTCCAAGATAACGAACAGTACTCAATCTCGAAATTCTTACAGAAAAAAAAACCAAATTGAAGAGATGGGCCCTTGGACATAGCCAAGGTGGTATCAGGTGCCTAGGATGAGTAAGCATCCCCTGTGGACCGGTCACACCCCCGGGAACCCTATTTTTTGATCAGGTAAACGGAGTAATCCGCAGTCGGAATTAGTGTGCCAATACCGGCCTAACAATCGGTATCAAACACGTCAGGCAGCCTTGATCTAATAGAAGGCTGTACTGGCAAACTAGATCATTATGACAACCATGAATTTTACGAAATGCTTATGATATTGTCCAAACTCTTCTAACATTAATTTGTTTGTCAATAGGCTTCGTCCATTTAAAAATTGATCATATGCGGAACACTCTCTTGCGTATCAATTCAGTAGAAAGATGGATACACCATATGCAGGCGATATTGGAATATCACCACATAAGTAAGGGAAGTTGACGATGGAGAAAGTGAAATCATCTCGCTTTTCAAAAAGTTGAGTTGCTAGTTTGCCGTCAGCATCTATTTTCAATAAAATAGCTCAGTACGAGCCAGATGTGGAAGACTCTGTGGTGTCTTTTATTTCAAGTTCAGGGGGATATATCGAATCGACATATGCATGAAAATTATTGTCAATAGATAAATCATCATCGATATATCTAAATGTCGCATTCAAGACCACAGCAAGATATTTTTCTCTTCTCGTGTAGAAACTTTCGATTGAAAAGGCTAAGATAATTAACTAATTCATATAGAAAATACAAATCAGAGATATTGGCAAACACGGACCCCTGGGCATACCAAAGGTGGGATCAGGTGCCTAGGAGGAGTAAACATCCCCTATCGACCGGTCATACCCGCCGTGAGCCCTATAATCCGATCAGGTAAACGGAGCAATCCGTAGACAGAATCAGTATGCCAAGAACGGCCTAACAATTGGTATGAAACACATCAGACAGCATTTGACTTAATGGTAAGTTGCACTGGCAAACTAGATCGTTATAACGACCATACAATTTGCAAAATGCTGACTTTAAATCAGACTGCAACACCCCTCCCCGCCCGAAACACCAACTTCTTTGTTAGTAGCTCGCCTCGATTTAAAAACTGATCATAAGAAGCTCTTGCATATCGAATCAGTTGGGAGATATAAACACCATATGCAGATGATGATGGAATATTGCCAAATATATAAGGGAAGCTGACGATGGAGAAATTGAAATCATCCCGTTTATCATAAACTTGAGTTGTTGGTTTTCCGCCGGCATCTATTTTCAGCAAAATATCTAAGTACGAAGCAAAAGTGGAAGACTCTATGGTGTCTATTATTTCAAGCTCACTGGGATATATCGAATCGACATATGAATGAAAATGATCATTGTTAATGGACAAAACGTCGTCGATATCTCTAAATGTCAAAGTGAAGGCTACAGCAAGAGATATTTTCTTTTTGTGTGCTTTTGAATGAATTCTGCTTCATAAGAAGATAAAAATAGTTCACCAAACAAAGGAGCACAATTCGTGCCCATGAGAATTTCAACATACTGTTGGAAGACCTGATCACTAAAGAGTACGAAAATATTGTCAATGGGGAACAACTCTAGCATCTTTTTAATATCAACTTCAGAGTACTTGTGTGTAGAGTCAGAGTTGTGCTCAACAAAATAAATTTTGTATGATCAATCACTAAATATGAATAATTCCTTTTACCATTTTTGTTCATGAAACAACTGTCTATGATAGCATATGTAGGGGCACAGTACGATTAAAGTTTCTCCTTCACAGCAGTTAATATTTTCGTAAGAAGCAAAGATAGGAGCTAACTAGAACATTTACTGGATCCAGCAATGTATCTTTGTTTGTAAGGGTTTTTGTGGAGTTTGAGGATCCAGTATAGGTACGGTAACTCATATTCATCCGCTTCATTGACTGGGATATTAAATATATTTAAAACTGAAGCATGATTTTGAAGAATTTCATCTTTTGAAAGGGCATTTGGAGTATACGTCCGATTAATAAATATGGAATTAATGCCAAGTTCGTTTAGAATGCAGTTGTAATAATGAGGCTTACAAACAAATACAATGTTTCTTTGTCAGCTTTAACCAAATCGTATTCCTCATGTAACCTATCGAACTCTTTTGCCACTTCTGATTTTCTAAACACAGAAGGTACACTATTAATTTTGATCAAATTAGGTATATTTTAAATACTGTATGTTCTTCTGTTTTTTCTTTGTCATTTCGTTAGTCAATAAATGACACAATATCACATCACTTGGTTTTAAAGTCTTTTTTCAATACATTTAGCAACAACAACAAGCTTCGGAAAAGCATGTAGCAAGGATTGAAATAATGGAAAAAGTTGTGAATATAAATATATATCAAGGGGTGGGGGGAGATAAAGTGATTTTCATGTGTAATAAAAAAATGATGTCCGTCTTATTCTAGAACTCTGAGGTGGCAAACTTGCATACATCAAATTAGATTGACAATCTTCAAAAACCCAAGTACATATTGAAAGTGATGACAGGTGGGAAATAGGCCAGCTCAACACAACTCTATTATAGCACTTGAAAGTATGAGATGATATTACAAAAGGAAAGCAAAGGGGTCCACAAATTCATTGTTGAACATCAAGACAGTCTGAAAATTAATCTGAACACAATATTGAAAATTTATGAAGAAATAAATCATGACAAATAAACATAAAAGCATTCTTACATGATGTATTTTAAAGTAACGTCAACTTGAGGTCTCCATATGCTTAAATTCAAAAGGAAAATAACTTATGTAAAAAATTAGACACCAATGTGTTCAACTATGTAATGAAGTTGTATTCACATGTAAAAATGCATGTAAATTTTATTATGTAACATATCATAGGCTAGATCAAATATTGGTCTATTTTTTGCAATTTTGGGCTCTTCATCCACACCTTTCTGGGTGGAAAAGGTACAAGCTTGGATCTCAAACCTTGAAATTTTTCTAACTCTGCCCCTGCTTCATAAGTATGTGTGTTACAAATGTATTTGACCATTTGTTCTTTTATGCCTTGTTTGGTGTCTTTTAAAACTAAAATTTTAAAATAAAATTTTCAAGTTTGTTTTCAAGTTATATCCCTGTTTCTGTGTACATCTATACTTTAAAGAGGATCTAAAGTTACAGGTTTCAACTGTTAAAAACATCTTACAGATTATGGACTGTAGTATGGAATAATCAAGAATTCATTTTCAATTAACATTACATAAACTAGTATTTACATGATTATGTAAAACACAGTTATATTTTTGTTAAATCTGAATGCAACCTATAATAAGACTACAACATTGTGCCATAAATGCGTTGACTTCTATTTCTTAATACCATAATTCATTGAAAACAGTCACTTTTCTACAGTATTTTCATAAAATTACCTAGGGTCATTTTATTGTAACTTTTACACCATTAACAACGCAAATACCTGCAGTTTCTGTATTCGATGTCTTATTTTTTTTCTTAACAGCCACACATACACAACTGTAAAAACATCCACAATCAAGATTTTGTTCCTCTCTAACGAAAGATAATATATGAAAATCAAGTGGTATAAGTTGATATTGAAATTTGAGTCATCATATTTCTGAAATTGTTGGCCAAATTTTCAAAAATCATAAATGTCCTGATGTTTTGTAAAAAATGATTTAGATTTCAAATCAGAGCAAAAGGGGAGTTCAAAAATGATTTTTTTTATACAAGACCTCTTTCAATGATATATATATATATATATATATATATATATATATATAGTATAAAACACAAAATTAAGTTGACTATGGGACTGCGCTATCAGTTAATCAATGTGGCTAACACACTATAAATAACATGAATAATATATACTTTATATGTATAAATACATTATCTATCCTTTTATAAATCATGTAAATTTCTTTGAACGCATTCACAATTTTGTACTCCAGAAGAAATACGCTTGAAAGTTGCACGGACATTCATTCTCTTTATACTCGAGACTGTGAGTCAAAATCTTGTCACTTGAGGAACCTACAACGTACGTTGTGTTCACCATGAATATGAAATTGTAAAAATATTCAACAAAGCGTTTTCCGTTTAATGTATTAATTACCCACCCACTTCAAACTATCCAACCGAAAATACTTGTAAGTTAAACCCGCCACTAAGAGTAAAACATATGCCCTAGTACTTGTTAAAATTTGTTTATGTTTACACCTGAGGAAATCTGAATTAAATGGGTTAATAAGAATCGGACTTCGATTGCGACGCAAATTTCTGTTCTTTATAATTGTATTTACATAGATGCATGTGGGATGTAAACACATAAACAAGATGATGTTAGATATAAATAAATATTGTATTTACTAGAAAATGACAGACAACTGTGTTTTTCAAAAAGTTAGCAAGCAAAAGAAAACTTTAAAAAAGTGAAAATGTATTATTTTCCTGCCATTTTTCATAATTTTCACTGAAATTTTTCTGAGAACAATCAAAGCTTTCGAAATAAAATATTTAATGAAAATCATTCCATAGCATGTCCTTTATTTATTTAATTATGAAAGTTTTTTGAACGTGTTTGCTGTTTCGAAAAAAATGGTCAGGAAGTCGGGATGTTTTTCTCTTAAAAAATCTGTTGGTTAACTACAGATTCGGTTACCATGGTAAAATATCATATATACTCACTATGACGACCGAAATGGGTAGATAGTATCTTTCTTCTTCATTTTATATAAACATTTTGAAAATGTGTGATTTTGTCATTTGAAAAAAAATCTTTAAGAATATATAGCATTTTTATGAGTCATTTCTGTGAAGATGCGTCGTATAAAAAAAATAATTTCACAAAATAAGTTCTTATAAACAATGTCAATATATATATATATATATATATATATATATATATATATATACTCTGCAAAAAAAGAAACGCATAGCCCTTTTGAAATTTTAAAAATGCAAATTATGTATTTTACCAGGTAAACTGAAATGGTCAATTGAGTAATTGATTTTTTACAGGTAAGTATGAAACTTTAAAGGTCTGTTCATTTGATTTGGCTCTCTGCCAAATTAGCTCGGCGACTCTCTAAAATTGCACATCACCTCTATCGCCATGGAATTTGGCTTACGTTTTTCACGAGAACTTTGTGCTTAATTCAACCACTACATTAAAGCGTATAAAAGGACGAAGTTTGAAGCTTGAATTCATCATAACGTTAAAATGCTGCCATGCCAAGGTTGGACCCTGCTACTCGAAATATCGTCATTGGCCGTCTCCAGACCGGAGTATCCCAAAGTGAGATTGCACGAAGTGAAAACGTAAATCAGAGCACAATTTCTCGGCTGTGGAACAGATTCCAGCAGACTGGCTCTACTAATGACCGACCGAGGAGTGGGCGACCTCGCATTACGACTCCTGGACAAGATCGCTACATCCGGGTCTTTCATCTACGGAATCGAACCGTTGCTGCAACAGCTACTGCAGTCGGAATACCTGGATTGAGAAGAATCAGCTCGCAGACAGTCCGCAACCGACTTCGACAATATGGCATTAGACCCAGAAGACCGTATTTTGGAACAGTTTTGACACCGTTACACAGACGAGAAAGAGTCCGATGGTGCAACAGATTGAGGGGCTGGACATTCCGCAACTGGCGCAGAATCTGGTTCAGCAATGAGTCCCGTTTTCTGCTACAGAAACGTGATGGAAGAATCCGTGTATACCGGCGCAGGAATGAACGTTTCTCTTCCTCGTGTGTCCAAGAAGTGGATAGCTTCGGTGGCGGTAGCGTCATGATGTGGGCGGCGATCTCTAATGACCGTAAAACAGAACTGGTACATGTCCCGGGCAATTTAACGGCTCAAAGGTACAGAGACGAAATTCTCCAACCTCACCTTATGCGCGTAATTGACCGACAGAGGGAGTTATTCCAACATGACAATGCTAGGCCTCACACAGCCCGCTTAACAATTGACTACCTTCAGCAGAACAACATTAATGTGCTACCATGGCCTTCCAAATCACCGGATTTGAATCCGATTGAACACTTATGGGACCAACTGGATAAACGTGTGCGCCTGCGCCAACCTCCGCCTCAGACCCTCGATCAGCTCCGTCAAATGTTACAACAGGAATGGCGAACAATTCCACGCAATAACGTAAGAACATTGATTGACTCTATGCCAAGGAGATGCAGAACTGTGTTGGCAGCTCGAGGTGATCATACACGGTCCTAACTTAAACGTGACAGGAAGTGTTCTTAACTGTGATGATCTGACTTTTTTTTCACCAATATCTAAGGTTTGGACTGTAATTTTTTTCAATTGAAACAATTCTAGTGAATATCTACATTTTTTATTGTAAAATCATAATCCAAAATACATCTACTAAAATCTTAAAAAATCCATTATGCGTTTCTTTTTTTGCAGAGTATATAATTATTAGCCCAATCCCTGACGGTCGACTTATCACCCTCTGCCTGATTTTTATGTGGAACTGTACCTTAAAGTAAACAAAAATACAAAGTACACATTATAGTATTAGTAAACCACAGAATAAGTTTTTGCAGTACATTAATTGTAAATGTAATATGCATACACTTTGTCGATTGTTAAAATCATTAACTACAACCAAACTCATGAAATGTTCGAATTACGATACTCTCTAATACAGCTGATCAGATGATAGCAATATAATACTTAACAACAACAAGCCGCCGGATAGCTGAAAAATTGCTCAGGCGGCTATAAACAAACAAACAAACAAACAAAACTTAACAACAACGTCCCCGTATAGTGAGTGCACTGAGGTAAAGGTATGCACAGGTGCTCGGCGGTAAAAATATATACATTGAAAACAAATATTTCTGTAAACACACTATTAATAGTTTGTTTACAATAAGACATTTTTAAAATCATATATTTAAAACGTCATACACCTGTGCATTCATTTAATGCACTGTGATTCTTTAAAACCTCAACTAAGCTGCGAAAAAGAGAAATAATATAGATTAACGAAATTATGGATATTTTTTTATACTGACAATCACCGGCAGAAATAAGAGCCTGGTGGTATCAAGCAGCTCTTTCAGTTTGAAAAATTGCTTAGGCGACTATAAATAAAAAAAACCAAACAAACAAACAAACAGTTTGATTTCTGCTTCATTTCAGGCATCTCGACCTCAATTTAAGAAAACGAAAGATAAACAGCTGTAGAGATCGTATGTCTGTTTCTGGATTCCATGTACAAGAACTGCATCAACTAGCGCTTTATATAAAAAGTATTTCGGTCTGTTTCTGGCTTCTACGTAAAAGACTTACATTAACTAGCGCTTTATATAAAAAGTATTTCGGTCTGTTTCTGGCTTCTACGTAAAAGACTTACATTAACTAGCGCTTTATATAAAAAGTATTTCGGTCTGTTTCTGGCTTCTACGTAAAAGACTTACATTAACTAGCGCTTTATATAAAAAGTATTTCGGTCTGTTTCTGGCTTCTACGTAAAAGACTTACATTAACTAGCGCTTTATATGAAAAAATGTCCGTTGTCGTAGTTCGCATCCTCATGTATTGTCAAACTGAAATTTATTTTTTATATTTACATTCTACCTTCTTTTCTGTCAGAATTCCCAATCGTTCAAATTGACGTACTATATCTATTAAGATCCATAAGCGCATTGTTCACAACCACTACGCATTCATGAGGAAATGGTTATCATTACAATATCGAAGGAAAAAACATTCTACACATTGTACACGGGCGTCAGACCGTCCGTCCACTTTTAACAAGTCTCTATGTTAACGTGGTATAAATCAAGAAAGAACTTCTAGTGAATTGAAAATCACAAAATGTTTCTAAAATCAATAGCATAAAAACGTATGACCTTTCAATTCTTTACACGACATTCCTCATGATATTTTGGATGATTATTCCTCCTAGGCACCTCCCCCCACCTCTGGTATGCTTAGGGTTCCGTGTTTGGTCATCTCTCTGATTTGTGTTTTCTATAGGAATTACGAGATTTAATACTGTTCGTTGTCATAGCCTATTCATACTAGACTTTTTGATATCGTATACAGTTGATTCTCTAACCAAAAAAAAAAAAAAAAAATGGAAAAAGGAAATATTCACATCTAGCGATCAGTCATTCAAAAACTTATTTTGTTAAACACTACTCTTATTCTACTCACAAGTACTCTGAAGTCAATATGAAAAAGATTTTGGAGTTCCTCATTGAAAATTTCTTCGTAGTCTTTGGTGATCAAGTCTTCCAACAGTCTGTTGGAATTCCCATGGGCACGAATTATAGTCCTTCATTAGCTGACCTATATTTATATTCTAATGAGACAGGATATGAAAAATAGAATGATTCCAGTTTCAGCAATATTCCATTATCATCTTTATATGGTGTTTATATCTTTTGACTGATTCGATATGCAAGAGCTTGTTCTGCGTATGATAAGTTTTTAACTCGAAGTAGTCTAGTGTAAAAAAAAAATGATATTACAGGGATTTTAACAGTCTCTTTTAAAGTCCGCATTTCGCACATTCTATGGTCGTCAAAACGATTTCCTCAGGTGCTCTATCATTTGATCAAACAACATTCTAAATTGGTTATTCAGACATGGAATGCGTTAACAAAAGGTCATTTTTTTTTTTAAAAATGGGGGTAATGTTTTCTATTGAATTTTGAAAGAAAGAGAGAAACACAGCTCACAATTCTTTGTTATGTAAACAAGTCACTGGTGTCATATATTTGTTTTTGAATATATACTAGTAAACGTTTCGTTTAAAGTAGATTTTTTCCCATTTACCAGTTAATTCTGAACACAGTCAAACAATTCATAGTGTTTGTCACGTCTCATTTTGTTTTCAACATGATCATTTTTATTAAGCAATCTATATGTAAATAAAAATATGGCACGAGCTTTGTTTGCATACTAAAGAATACTGAGGGTTGTATCTCACTTATAACTCAACATATGATATGCAATTTTTTGCTGACTATTAGAAATACCTTAGTTAAATATTGCAAACATTAGACATAGAGGAGGATTAGAAACTTTTCAGTTCAAATCGTGTCCGTGCTCCTTGAGTATTTAGTATGTCCAACGAGATCTCGTTTCTTGCATTAATATACCCTGTTTGAGTTCAGTTGATTGGTTCAATCTTGTCTTTCAACTACCGTTTACCACTACTTTCAACAGTGATCAGGACCAGCGAATAAATTGATGTTTGCATGTAAAAATGACTTGTTAAAATATCTCAACAATAAAAAGATTACGATCCACATGTGTATCGATGTGACGTGACGTCAGTTACATTTTGCTAGACGGGACGCATTTTATGGCTAGATACGATCATGCAATCCCCCCAAGTGAAAATATATTTTATAATGAAAAAGCAAAAATTGACAGTACTGAAATACCAGTACTACATATATTACATCGTTATATCAGAGATTGTATTGAATTGTGTATTGTTTGGCATCAAGACAAAAATGTGCAACACGTTTTATTCGGTTAATTTTCTATTTCACTGTTTGCGTACAACTTAACAATACTGCTGTAAGTCTAGCAAAAATAAGGATTCCCTGTCGATCAGTCAGTTATTAATGTTCAATGCAGGCCACTGACAAACAAGTTGATATTATAGGAATTTCAACAGTCGCGTTTAAAGTCAGCATTTCGCAAATTCGTTGGTCGTTACAACGATCTTGTTTGCCAATATAAACTGTTATTGACTCAAGCACTGTCTGCTATGTTTCATACCAATTGTTAAGCTGTTTTTTACACTTTCATTTTGACTGCAATTTACTCCGTTTAAATAATAAAGATGTAGGGGTCACGGGTGGTGCGAGCGGCCGACAGGGTATGCTTACTCCTCCTAGACTTTTGATTCCACCACTGGTGTGTTCGGGGATTTGTGTTTGCCCAGCTTTCAATTTTGTATTTCTTAAAGGAGTCACGAAATTGATCATTATTCGTTATCTTCACCTTTTCACACAAACTACTTAAATGATGATATTGAGAGAGTAACTGAATACATGAAATTCTTATCATATTACGTTATTTTGTTGCTCGTACGTATCATATCTAATAATAAAGAATGCAAAAAGTAAGGAAATAGAAAGCATAGACCCCTGGACAAACCAGAAGTGGAATTAGGTGCCTAGAAGGAGCAACCATCTATGTTGACCGGTCCCGTCCGCCGCAAGCCCTATAAAGGGAGGAACTCAGTCAAACCTAGTATACAAGGAGCAGCCTACCAATGGGTATGAAACACGTTACACAGCACGTGACACAGTAATGCATATCGTTTGAATGATCACAGTGGTTTAACCTTAACTATTCTACAAAGAAACCCACTTTTTCTTCAATATATAATTGTCTTTTAAAGGAACTGTGACGCAGGAATGCCTCAGCCTGACTACAGTCTATGACGAACACCCACGTATTTATAAACATGTGTCCTTTATTGTTTTAATAGTTACACACAGCATACATGTAGATATATTCAAGAAACTGAACAAGATGGCTCAGCAACCAGATATTGAGACGTGTACAAAATAAACATCACGGTAAAGAATGTTGCGTGTTTTTATTGCGTTGTTATCCTGTTTTCGTTGAATACTAATATTCGTTGTTTTCCTGGTTTATCTCAGTATGCTCAATGCAATTTAAAGAAACTCAATATTTGCTTGCAATGGTAGATTTTACAAAAAGCTGGGAGTAACTTTTATCCTCTTAATTTCGTACAAAATATCAAACTTTTTTTCCAGTTCAGAAAATTTGATGACCTTGATACTTGATGGAAACACAAGGACATTTGCATTAGTACTATGTTATGTGAATGCTTGAAATATTATATGTGTATTATATTACGTAAATCCTCTAAATCTTCCATCATGTAAATACCCAGTGAAAGAAGATCAATAGTCATTAACGTTCAGTTAATTTGAAATCCAGAAAATGAAGTTCGACCATAATGATCGTCACTATACATTGAACCTTGTCCATTCCATGGAGAGACAATCTGTATTTTGTCTCCCGCTTTTGTACTCAATACAACAAAACCAGTGGAAGCGTCTTCATCGAACTTTGTCTCAGTATCAGCGACAATACAACCCTTTTCTATCCCATTATGTGTTAAAACACCACCCATTTCACCATACTGGATTCCAGAGGAACCGCTAATATGTGTACCTGCTGCATTCAGAGTCCAGGTAAACGCATACAAACCGGAAGATGGAACGGTAAATATACCGGTTGTTTCATCATATCCTTGTCCAATGTTCGTCTCTACCGAATCAAAGATGAAGGTTTGTCCGTCTGGTAGAGACTTGAAATGGTTAGAATAGTATGCGTAAAAAGCAATCGATGTTCTCTCGCCTGAAATTGACATAAATGTTCTTAAAGAACGAGATTGCGATAAAATGAGCATATGATCAAAGCAATTGTTACTACTCGTGATGCGATTGTGATCGATCGATTGATTGATTGATTGATTGATTATTTATTGCTTTCCGCCACACTCAACAATTTTTCAGTTATCTGGTGGCGTCCAGTTTTTGTTGGTGGAGGAGAGAACCCAGATACAATGTACCTAGGAAGAGACCACCGACATTCCGGAAACTGGCAAACTTGCTCACATAACGCCGCGGCCGAGATTCGAACACGCGCCGACAGACGTGAGAGGCTTTGTGATTTTGAGCCCGATGCCCTAACCACTCGGCCACGGAGGCGATTGTGATGGAAGTTGTGATGTTGATGATGACATTACTATTGGTTTCAAATATTTTTGATAGTCTGACGACTCATCCATCACGAAACAGGTAGACTTTAGGCTTCTATAACTTTCAGACTTTCCACATTATTAAACTGGCGTGCATGACTACTGAAGAAATAAACAGTTTTCTTCTTCTTGTTATTCTAAGGTAAAGTAACATTATCAAAATGATGAAAAATAACTCAAACTTACTTCCTCTTGCGACCTTCGAAGACATATTTGCAATTTCCTGTCTGAGGTTTAAATTCTCTGCCTTCAGACGATAGACCTCGTTTTTCAGAGTTTGAACATCATCCATAACTTGTATAACATTTTGCACAAGTTTTAATCTTTGCGAGAAGACATCTTTTAAGTACCCCATATCGTGGTCAGTCTTTTGTTGGTCAGTTATTTCCCTGGTGTGATCGGGTGTAAATAGCGCGTTCCCGTACGTAGGGCCGTGCATAGCAAGCGTTACAAGAAACATGGAAACAATCCAGTGACAGAAAGCCATGGTGAAAAGGAAATGAAATACATTACTGTCGAATATAACCTCAGAGTAGTCCACAGGCTAAAATTTAACACAAGCATAGGTTTTCTACTGTTAACACTGGAAATTAGAATTGATGTCGATTATTTTACCTGCATATCAAACTAATCGCCAATCATTCAAGACATCGTTGGGAATTCTTTGTTATACAGGCCGTCATTTCTACAACGCTACCAAGACAGGAACTTGGCTAAGTATAACTTAATATTCTGCATCTAATCGAATTATCGAGTAATGGATTATCTAATCGTGTTACACAAAACACCCACCCCCTCCCTACACTTCGTTCTCGTCTATTCATTTATTTACTGAGACGCAAGCTCTCTAATCAACATGAACTCGTCTATATAGTGCTTAGTGTGCGATGCTCGTTTACAAATATAAAAGAATAATAGCATGATAATGTATCTTTTCCTGCCAATTTATAAAAGATCATAATATGAATTGAATTCTCTTGTTTTGAAATATAGGGATTCGTTTTCGAGGACATGCAGTATTTCAAACAGACGAGGTCCACATCCACTATGTGTTGTACAAGATATTCATGTGCCTGATGACCTAGGGTGTTGTGTACAGTTCAACTCCAAATAAGTTATATTCTAAATGCACTAATTCATGCAAGAAAAAATATAAAAGAAATATATCTATCTATATATCTGTCTGTCTGTGTGTGTATAAATTTCCAGATTCTTGAAAACCGGTCGACAGGGGATGCTTACTCCTTTAAGTCAACTGATTTGTGATACCACCTTTGGTATGTCCAAAGGTTCGTGTCGTAAATTTGTATTCTTTATGAGATTGATCACTTTTCACTACCTTCACCTTTTTCATGATAACTAACATCCTCTCATTTTATGAATGAATGAATTTCAAATTCATATTAGGGAGGCCTCCGTGGCCGAGTGGTTAGACCATCGCGCTCAAAATCACAAGACCTCTCACCTCTAGTCGACGTGGGTTCGATTCTCGCTCGCGCCGATATATGAGAAAGTTTTCCAGTTTACTTTCGGAAGGTCGGCGGTCTCTTCCCGTGTACATTGTATCGGGGTTCTCTCTTCCACCAATAAAAAAATTGGAGGCCACAAGATAATTGAAAAATTGCATATTTTATTGAATTATCATGATGCTTCAGATGAATCTTATGCTATGCGGTATACCGCAAATGAAGTTCTCCCGTTATCGGGCGAACTGAAAAATGCTCCTTGGCCTTGATAAGGAGAAACAATCTGTATCCGGTCTCCTTTTCTAACATTCAAAATAACGAAGCCAGTGGAAGCGGCATCATCATATTTCTTTTCAGTGTCTGCATATATAGACCCCTTCCTTACTCCATTTTGCACTATTATCGCTGCCGTTTCACCAAAACTCCCGGATGAACCAGCTAAATGGATGCCTGCTGCGTGTATGGTCCACGAAAATGCAAATACTCCAGAAGATGGGGCTGTGAATATCCCAGTGTGTCTGTTATATCCTCTTCCAATGTTGGTCTCAACGGCATCAAATACGAAAGATTTTCTCGCTGAAAGGGCTTTAAAGCTGTGTGAAATATAGGCGTAGAAAACAACTGTTGGTGTGTTTTGTTCGCTGCACTGTAGTGTTCGCAACGCACCTGTTTAATATAATATAACAGAAGACTCTAAAATGTAATTACGACCGATAGACAATACACAAACATTTCCTTATTTTTAATGTCTTGAAGAATTCATAAAAATTGATGGTGTATGAAACTTTCATTCTCTAAGTGAGAACCGGTCGCGGTAGCTCAGTGGTTAGAGCGTTTGCTTCGTAACCGGGAGGTCGTGAGTTCGAGTCCCGCTCGTGCCATGGCCGCATCAAACCTAGGACGAAAAATAGGTAGTGATTGCTCCTTCGCCAAACGCGCGGCATTTGAGTGAGAATCACAGGTCTTTCGGATATGGCTTTAAAAGCGTAGGTCCCGTGTCAAGGTAGGCGTTGGCACGTTAAAGAACCCTCACTGCTACGGCCCTGAGCGCTAGGCATAGGTCTAAATTTGTGGTACTTCACCTACAGCTGGTAACGTCTCAATATGAGTGAAAAATTCTCGACGGGACGTAAAACAAACAATCAATCAAAGTGAGAATAAAAACAATCTCTTGCTGTGGCTTTCAACTTGACATTTAAATATATCGACGTTATATGTATTCGAAATGGTCGTTTTCATTCATATATCGATTCGATATATCCCAGTCATCTGATATGAAAAGGCTAAGATAACAAATACTATTCAATCTCGTAATTCCTATAGAAAATACAAATTAGAAAGATAGACAAACACGGATCCCTGGACATACCAGAGGTAGGATCAGGTGACTAAGAGGAGTAAGCATCACTTGTCGACAGGTTACACCCGCCGTGAGCCCTATGTCTCTATAGGGTAAATGGAATATAATATAGACACAAGAGAGTCTTCCATATCTGCTAGATAATGACAAACTAATACCTCAACATTACAACAAACGGGATGTCTTCAGTTTCTTCATTGTCAACTTCCCATATTTATGTAGCAATGGAAAGTCCAAGATAACGAACAGTACTCAATCTCGAAATTCTTACAGAAAAAAAAACCAAATTGAAGAGATGGGCCCTTGGACATAGCCAAGGTGGTATCAGGTGCCTAGGATGAGTAAGCATCCCCTGTGGACCGGTCACACCCCCGGGAACCCTATTTTTTGATCAGGTAAACGGAGTAATCCGCAGTCGGAATTAGTGTGCCAATACCGGCCTAACAATCGGTATCAAACACGTCAGGCAGCCTTGATCTAATAGAAGGCTGTACTGGCAAACTAGATCATTATGACAACCATGAATTTTACGAAATGCTTATGATATTGTCCAAACTCTTCTAACATTAATTTGTTTGTCAATAGGCTTCGTCCATTTAAAAATTGATCATATGCGGAACACTCTCTTGCGTATCAATTCAGTAGAAAGATGGATACACCATATGCAGGCGATATTGGAATATCACCACATAAGTAAGGGAAGTTGACGATGGAGAAAGTGAAATCATCTCGCTTTTCAAAAAGTTGAGTTGCTAGTTTGCCGTCAGCATCTATTTTCAATAAAATAGCTCAGTACGAGCCAGATGTGGAAGACTCTGTGGTGTCTTTTATTTCAAGTTCAGGGGGATATATCGAATCGACATATGCATGAAAATTATTGTCAATAGATAAATCATCATCGATATATCTAAATGTCGCATTCAAGACCACAGCAAGATATTTTTCTCTTCTCGTGTAGAAACTTTCGATTGAAAAGGCTAAGATAATTAACTAATTCATATAGAAAATACAAATCAGAGATATTGGCAAACACGGACCCCTGGGCATACCAAAGGTGGGATCAGGTGCCTAGGAGGAGTAAACATCCCCTATCGACCGGTCATACCCGCCGTGAGCCCTATAATCCGATCAGGTAAACGGAGCAATCCGTAGACAGAATCAGTATGCCAAGAACGGCCTAACAATTGGTATGAAACACATCAGACAGCATTTGACTTAATGGTAAGTTGCACTGGCAAACTAGATCGTTATAACGACCATACAATTTGCAAAATGCTGACTTTAAACGAGACTGCAACATCCCCCCCCCCCCCGCCCGAAACACCAACTTCTTTGTTAGTAGCTCGCCTCGATTTAAAAACTGATCATAAGAAGCTCTTGCATATCGAATCAGTTGGGAGATATAAACACCATATGCAGATGATGATGGAATATTGCCAAATATATAAGGGAAGCTGACGATGGAGAAATTGAAATCATCCCGTTTATCATAAACTTGAGTTGTTGGTTTTCCGCCGGCATCTATTTTCAGCAAAATATCTAAGTACGAAGCAAAAGTGGAAGACTCTATGGTGTCTATTATTTCAAGCTCACTGGGATATATCGAATCGACATATGAATGAAAATGATCATTGTTAATGGACAAAACGTCGTCGATATCTCTAAATGTCAAAGTGAAGGCTACAGCAAGAGATATTTTCTTTTTGTGTGCTTTTGAATGAATTCTGCTTCATAAGAAGATAAAAATAGTTCACCAAACAAAGGAGCACAATTCGTATCCATGAGAATTTCAACATACTGTTGGAAGACCTGATCACTAAAGAGTACGAAAATATTGTCAATGGGGAACAACTCTAGCATCTTTTTAATATCAACTTCAGAGTACTTGTGTGTAGAGTCAGAGTTGTGCTCAACAAAATAAATTTTGTATGATCAATCACTAAATATGAATAATTCCTTTTACCATTTTTGTTCATGAAACAACTGTCTATGATAGCATATGTAGTGGCACAGTACGATTAAAGTTTCTCCTTCACAGCAGTTAATATTTTCGTAAGAAGCAAAGATAGGAGCTAACTAGAACATTTACTGGATCCAGCAATGTATCTTTGTTTGTAAGGGTTTTTGTGGAGTTTGAGGATCCAGTATAGGTACGGTAACTCATATTCATCCGCTTCATTGACTGGGATATTAAATATATTTAAAACTGAAGCATGATTTTCAAGAATTTCATCTTTTGAAAGGGCATTTGGAGTATACGTGCGATTAATAAATGTGGAATTAATGCCAAGTTCGTTTAGAATGCAGTTGTAATAATGAGGCTTACAAACAAATACAATGTTTCTTTGTCAGCTTTAACCAAATCGTATTCCTCATGTAACCTATCTAACTCTTTTGCCACTTCTGATTTTCTAAACACAGAAGGTACACTATTAATTTTGATCAAATTAGGTATATTTTAAATACTGTATGTGCTTCTGTTTTTTCTTTGTCATTTCGTTAGTCAATAAATGACACAATATCACATCACTTGGTTTTAAAGTCTTTTTTCAATACATTTAGCAACAACAACAAGCTTCGGAAAAGCATGTAGCAAGGATTGAAATAATGGAAAAAGTTGTGAATATAAATATATATCAAGGGGTGGGGGGAGATAAAGTGATTTTCATGTGTAATAAAAAAAATGATGTCCGTCTTATTCTAGAACTCTGAGGTGGCAAACTTGCATACATCAAATTAGATTGACAATCTTCAAAAACCCAAGTACATATTGAAAGTGATGACAGGTGGGGAATAGGCCAGCTCAACACAACTCTATTATAGCACTTGAAAGTATGAGATGATATTACAAAAGGAAAGCAAAGGAGTCCACAAATTAATTGTTGAA
The DNA here is from genome assembly GCA_024699665.1 of Ostrea denselamellosa. Lineage (NCBI taxonomy): Eukaryota > Metazoa > Mollusca > Bivalvia > Ostreida > Ostreidae > Ostrea > Ostrea denselamellosa. Next base: position 2,924,499 of record JAMZEH010000006.1, on the reverse strand, counting down.
CATCAAGACAGTCTGAAAATTAATCTGAACACAATATTGAAAATTTATGAAGAAATAAATCATGACAAATAAACATAAAAGCATTCTTACATGATGTATTTTAAAGTAACGTCAACTTGAGGTCCCCATATGCTTAAATTCAAAAGGAAAATAACTTATGTAAAAAATTAGACACCAATGTGTTCAACTATGTAATGAAGTTGTATTCACATGTAAAAATGCATGTAAATTTTATTATGTAACATATCATAGGCTAGATCAAATATTGGTCTATTCTTTGCAATTTTGGGCTCTTCATCCACACCTTTCTGGGTGGAAAAGGTACAAGCTTGGATCTCAAACCTTGAAATTTTTCTAACTCTGCCCCTGCTTCATAAGTATGTGTGTTACAAATGTATTTGACCATTTGTTCTTTTATGCCTTGTTTGGTGTCTTTTAAAACTAAAATTTTAAAATAAAATTTTCAAGTTTGTTTTCAAGTTATATCCCTGTTTCTGTGTACATATATAATTTATAGAGGATCTAAACTTACAAGTTTCAACTGTTAAAAACATCTTACAGATTATGGACTGTAGTATGGAATAATCAAGAATTCATTTTCAATTAACATTACATAAACTAGTATTTACATGATTATGTAAAACACAGTTATATTTTTGTTAAATCTGAATGCAACCCATAATAAGACTACAACATTGTGCCATAACTGCGTTGACTTCTATTTCTTAATACCATAATTCATTGAAAACAGTCACATTTCTACAGTATTTTCATAAAATTACCTAGGGTCATTTTATTGTAACTTTTACACCATTAACAACGCAAATACCTGCAGTTTCTGTATTCGATGTCTTATTTTTTTTTCTTAACAGCCACACATACACAACTGTAAAAACATCCACAATCAAGATTTTGTTCCTCTCTAACGAAGGATAATATATGAAAATCAAGTGGTATAAGTTGATATTGAAGATTGAGTCATCATATTTCTGAAATTGTTGGCCAAAATGTCAAAAACCATAAATGTCCTGATGTTTTGTAAAAAATGATTTAGATTTCAAATCAGAGCAAAAAGGGAGTTCAAAAATGATTTTTTATTATACAAGACCTCTTTCAATGATTGATATATATATATATATATATATATATATATATATATATATATAGTATAAAACACAAAATTAAGTTGACTATGGGACTACGCTATCAGTTAATCAATGTGGCTAACACACTATAAATAACATGAATAATATATACTTTATATGTATAAATGTATTATCTATCCTTTTTTAAATCATGTAAATTTCTTTGAACGCATTCAGAATTTTGTACTCCAGAAGAAATACGCTTGAAAGTTCCACGGACATTCATTCTCTTTATACTCGAGACTGTGAGTCAAAATCTGGTCACTTGAGGAACCTACAACGTACGTTGTGTTCACCATGAATATGAAAATGTAAAAATATTCAACAAAGCGTTTTCCGTTTAATGTATTAATTACCCACCCACTTCAAACTAGCCAACCAAAAATACTTGTAAGTTAAACCCGCCACTAAGAGTAAAACATAGGCCCTAGTACTTGTTAAAATTTGTTTATGTTTACACCTGAGGAAATCTGAATTAAATGGGTTAATAAGAATCGGACTTCGATTGCGACGCAAATTTCTGTTCTTTATAATTTCTTGTATTTACATAGATGCATGTGGGATGTAAACACATAAACAAGATGATATTAGATATAAATAAATATTGTATTTACTAGAAAATGACAGACAACTGTGTTTTTCAAAAAGTTAGCAAGCAAAAGAAAACTTTAAAAAACGTGAAAATGTATTATTTTCCTGCCATTTTTCATAATTTTCACTGAAATTTTTCTGAGAACAATCAAAGCTTTCGAAACAAAATATTTAATGAAAATCATTCAATAGCATGTCCTTTATTTATTTAATTATGAAAGTTTTTTGAACGTGTTTGCTGTTTCGAAAAAAATGGTCAGGAAGTCGGGATGTTTTTCTCTTAAAAAATCTGTTGGTTAACTACAGATTCGGTTACCATGGTAAAATATCATATATACTCACTATGACGACCGAAATGGGTAGATAGTATCTTTCTTCTTCATTTTATATAAACATTTTGAAAATGTGTGATTTTGTCATTTGAAAAAAAACTTTAAGAATATATAGCATTTTTATGAGTCATTTCTGTGAAGATGCGTCATATAAAAAAAATTATTTCACAAAATAAGTTCTTATAAACAATGTTAATATATATATATATATATATATATATATATATATATATATATATATATATATATATAATTATTAGCCCAATCCCTGACGGTCGACTTATCACCCTCTGCCTGATTTTTATGTGGAACTGTACCTTAAAGTAAACAAAAATACAAAGTACACATTATAGTATTAGTAAACCACAGAATAAGTTTTTGCAGTACATTAATTGTAAATGTAATATGCATACACTTTGTCGATTGTTAAAATCATTAACTACAACCAAACTCATGAAATGTTCGAATTACGATACTCTCTACTACAGCTGATCAGATGATAGCAATATAATACTTGACAACAACGTCCCTGTATAGTGAGTCCACTGAGGTAAAGGTATGCACAGGTGCCCGGCGGTAAAAATATATACATTGAAAACAAATATTTCTGTAAACACACTATTAATAGTTTGTTTACAATAAGACATTTTTAAAATCATATATTTAAAACGTCAGGCACCTGTGCATTCATTTAATGCACTGTGATTCTTTAAAACCTCAACTAAGCTGCGAAAAAGAGAAATAATATAGATTAACGAAATTATGGATATTTTTTTATACTGACAATCACCGGCAGAAATAAGAGCCTGGTGGTATCAAGCAGCTCTTTCAGTTTGAAAAATTGCTTAGGCGACTATAAATAAAAAAAACAAACAAACAGTTTGATTTCTGCTTCATTTCAGGCATCTCGACCTCAATTTAAGAAAACGAAAGATAAACAGCTGTAGAGATCGTATGTCTGTTTCTGGATTCCATGTAAAAGAACTGCATCAACTAGCGCTTTATATAAAAAGTATTTCGGTCTGTTTCTGGCTTCTACGTAAAAGACTTACATTAACTAGCGCTTTATATGAAAAAATATCCGTTGTCGTAGTTCGCATCCTTATGTATTGTCAAACTGAAATTTATTTTTTATATTTACATTCTACCTTCTTTTCTGTCAGAATTCCCAATCGTTCAAATTGACGTACTATATCTATTAAGATCCATAAGCGCATTGTTCACAACCACTACGCATTCATGAGGAAATGGTTATCATTACAATATCGAAGGAAAAAACATTCTACACATTGTACACTGGCGTCAGTCCGTCCGTCCACTTTTAACAAGTCTCTATGTTAACGTGGTATAAATCAAGAAAGAACTTCTAGTGAATTGAAAATCACAAAATGTTTCTAAAATCAATAGCATAAAAACGTATGACTTTTCAATTCTTTACACGACATTCCTCATGATATTTTGGATGATTATTCCTCCTAGGCACCTCCCCCCACCTCTGGTATGCTTAGGGTTCCGTGTTTGGTCATCTCTCTGATTTGTGTTTTCTATAGGAATTACGAGATTTAATACTGTTCGTTGTCATAGCCTATTCATACTAGACTTTTTGATATCGTATACAGTTGATTCTCTAACCAAAAAAAAAAAAAAAAAATGTAAAAGGAAATATTCACATCTAGCGATCAGTCATTCAAAAACTTATTTTGTTAAACACTACTCTTATTCTACTCACAAGTACTCTGAAGTCAATATGAAAAAGATTTTGGAGTTCCTCATTGAAAATTTCTTCGTAGTCTTTGGTGATCAAGTCTTCCAACAGTCTGTTGGAATTCCCATGGGCACGAATTATAGTCCTTCATTAGCTGACCTATATTTATATTCTAATGAGACAGGATATGAAAAATAGAATGATTCCAGTTTCAGCAATATTCCATTATCATCTTTATATGGTGTTTATATCTTTTGACTGATTCGATATGCAAGAGCTTGTTCTGCGTATGATAAGTTTTTAACTCGAAGTAGTCTAGTGTAAAAAAAAATGATATTACAGGGATTTTAACAGTCTCTTTTAAAGTCCGCATTTCGCACATTCTATGGTCGTCAAAACGATTTCCTCAGGTGCTCTATCATTTGATCAAACAACATTCTAAATTGGTTATTCAGACATGGAATGCGTTAACAAAAGGTCATTTTTTTTTAAAAAAAAAATGGGGGTAATGTTTTCTATTGAATTTTGAAAGAAAGATTTGTGAATGATGCAAAAATGAAGGTGCACGTGATTTCATGGAACATTTTGTATTAAATGTTTATTTTTAGCACTATTAAATTAAAACATTACAAATAGTTTTACAAAATTATATATCAATTTGTGTAGGTCTCTTTTGTCCTTAAGTCATTCGGAACTGGATTAGATTACTCGAGAACTCGAGAAGTCAAAACTTGGACTTTACTAAATTTTGACTGCTCTGTAAAATAAACTTAAACTCTTTCAACAGATTTTCTCATAGCAAGATGATGTCAAATAAAAGAGCGAATATCTATCTTTCATCACTAAATTTCACATCACTTTAGGCCATATACGGTCGTCAGATCTATATTTTTCATCACCCTTTTGAATAAAGTTCTCCCTTGCCTTGCGCGACACATTGTGCGCAGTTAAGAAAGGTATCTCAAATTCGTCTCGTAGTCTTAAGGCGTTTTGTAAAAGGGACTACTGAACAAATTAATAGCTTAAGAAAGAAGGAGGAAATATTCACACGGCGTGAATTTAGGACATGAATTTCGTGCGTAGATGTTTTTGTGACTTCTTCTGCTTGGAAACACGTCTGTGACTAACGTATTAAATATGTATGGCTAATGTATGACTTATGTATGACTTATGTATGATAAGGGTTTGTAAATGATAAATCATTAATTGTTATTGTATACATGCTATTGTCATTTTTCGTTTAGATTTGTTTTAAGTATTAACAAGTTTATAGATGAAAAATATTTTTTTACTGCATTTTCGATTGTCTGTTCTTTCAATAGTTCTCTCTTCTACTGAAATTCGTTCTGAAATCAAGTTTGTTAATTTTCTATTGATGAACCTTTATAGAATTTGATCCAAAATGAAATGTTAAAACATTAAATACGAATAATCATTTTTAAAACTATTGCAAATTGACACATGGACGTGTCTCCTATGCAAATAGGCATGACCTTGTATATTCAAAGCCTGTAATAATGTTACTTTTGTTCTGAATCTGTTTACAAAACCATAAGGTTATACGTGTGAAGAGTCAGCTTTAAACGAATTTTTCAAATAACACGTGATATGCAGAGCGTTTCTTTTCTACCACCTACAGTTTACAGTCTACATTCTATTTTTCCGATGGAGAATGTTTTCTTCTGTCGCAAGTATTTGAAATTTTCTCAGTTTTCTCTACGTCAATACCTTCCCTCTCTCGGTTCCTGTATTAAGTTCTATTTCTTCTCTACTGAGGAGGAAAGTGCCCTTCTCTGTCTCCATCATTACCCTCCCTTCCACCGCCTCCACCCCAACCCACCTCTCGTTACACCCCCTTCCACCAATATCCATCCCGGCATTTTTGTAATGCGGTCGTTTTACACGACGTTTGGAAAGCTTGCAGATTACTTTGACCTTGCAAAATTGACCCTTGCGATCCAAAACGCCATGAATTACAGAAGCCTGCAACCGCGAAACCATAGGATTCTTCTACTGAAAATTAATTCAGAAGCTGATCTAAACATTCACTCAATTTCCATGCAAAAATATTCATTAATAAACCATAAAAATCACTTTTAAAATAGCCATTAAATCATTACATTTCATATTTCTTCGTATTTTTAAATTTGATATTCATTACGTTTAATAGTGTCAGAAATGGATTTCTTTCAATTTAGGAATGAAGGTAATTTTGAACTAGGTTGTATGGTATAGGCCAAATCTAACTTAATGCGGTTTACGGTTTATATTTCACGAGGCACATTATATCAAGCGTAAATTGTGCTAAGTAAGGTTATATAAGTAAGGTTATATTGTATAATATCTAGGTCAAAATTAGCTTCATGCTTTATAATTGAATACACAAAGACAGAACGACATTGCGCAATTCTTTATTTATCAAAAAGAGTAAACAAACACTGAAAACCGCCCAAGGATTCATTGACAAATATACCGACAAAGAATTGGACGAGAATATCTCCACATAACCAGAAGATGTACTTTTTTGATCAAAGTTGAAAATGCAAGGTGGGATTTCTACCGCCTCTTGAAATATATGTAGATTGCATATAAAGGCCTGGAGTTTAATTCATCGCACAAGATCGACTTTTGAATCGCTTCACTTTCGACAGAAAGTTCCAGAGAGTTTTTGAAACTCTCATTATACGTCATGTATTAGAGATGCGGGTTTTGATTTTTATAAAAGTTTTAAACTACTTTACACCTTATAGCATGCAGCATTGTCGCCAATATGGAATATCGGAACTATCATTTCCTCTCCGATTCCGTCAGGGTCGTAAAAGGGTAAAAAGGCCAAGATAACTAACAGTATTCAATCTCGTATGGAGACGATTTGAGCTGAAAAATTTCGAGTATCATTTTTTTCTTCTAATTTTTGATGTTTACAATGCTTAACTGGGGTATTTCAAATGATCAGTAAACATTTGAATGTCATTTGTCGAGTTACAAGAGAGAAACACAGCTCACAATTCTTTGTTATGTAAACAAGTCACTGGTGTCATATATTTGTTTTTGATTATATACTAGTAAACGTTTCGTTTAAAGTAGATTTTTCCCATTTACCAGTTAATGCTGAACACAGTTAAACAATTCATAGTGTTTGTCACGTCTCATTTTGTTTTCAACATGATCATTTTTATTAAGCAATCTATATGTAAATAAAAATATGGCACGAGCTTTGTTTGCATACTAAAGAATACTGAGGGTTGTATCTCACTTATAACTCAACATATGATATGCAATTTTTTGCTGACTATTAGAAATACCTTAGTTAAATATTGCAAACATTAGACATAGAGGAGGATTAGAAACTTTTCAGTTCAAATCGTGTCCGTGCTCCTTGAGTATTTAGTATGTCCAACGAGATCTCGTGTCTTGCATTAATATACCCTGTTTGAGTTCAATTGATTGGTTCAATCTTGTCTTTCAACTACCGTTTACCACTACTTTCAACAGTGATCAGGACCAGCGAATAAATTGATGTTTGCATGTAAAAATGACTTGTTAAAATATCTCAACAATAAAAAGATTACGATCCACATGTGTATCGATGTGACGTGACGTCAGTTACATTTTGCTAGACGGGACGCATTTTATGGCTAGATACGATCATGCAATCCCCCCAAGTGAAAATATATTTTATAATGAAAAAGCAAAAATTGACAGTACTGAAATACCAGTACTACATATATTACATCGTTATATCAGAGATTGTATTGAATTGTGTATTGTTTGGCATCAAGACAAAAATGTGCAACACGTTTTATTCGGTTAATTTTCTATTTCACTGTTTGCGTACAACTTAACAATACTGCTGTAAGTCTAGCAAAAATAAGGATTCCCTGTCGATCAGTCAGTTATTAATGTTCAATGCAGGCCACTGACAAACAAGTTGATATTATAGGAATTTCAACAGTCGCGTTTAAAGTCAGCATTTCGCAAATTCGTTGGTCGTTACAACGATCTTGTTTGCCAATATAAACTGTTATTGACTCAAGCACTGTCTGGTATGTTTCATACCAATTGTTAAGCTGTTTTTTACACTTTCATTTTGACTGCAATTTACTCCGTTTAACTAATCAAGATGTAGGGCTCACGGGTGGTGCGAGCGGCCGACAGGGTATGCTTACTCCTCCTAGACTTTTGATTCCACCACTGGTGTGTTCAGGGATTTGTGTTTGCCCAGCTTTCAATTTTGTATTTCTTAAAGGAGTCACGAAATTGATCATTATTCGTTATCTTCACCTTTTCACACAAACTACTTAAATGATGATATTGAGAGAGTAACTGAATACATGAAATTCTTATCATATTACGTTATTTTGTTGCTCGTACGTATCATATCTAATAATAAAGAATGCAAAAAGTAAGGAAATAGAACGCATAGACCCCTGGACAAACCAGAAGTGGAATTAGGTGCCTAGAAGGAGCAACCATCTATGTTGACCGGTCCCGTCCGCCGCAAGCCCTATAAAGGGAGGAACTCAGTCAAACCTAGTATACAAGGAGCAGCCTACCAATGGGTATGAAACACGTTACACAGCACGTGACACAGTAATACATATCGTTTGAATGATCACAGTGGTTTAACCTTAACTATTCTACAAAGAAACCCACTTTTTCTTCAATATATAATTGTCTTTTAAAGGAACTGTGACGCAGGAATGCCTCAGCCTGACTACAGTCTATGACGAACACCCACGTATTTATAAACATGTGTCCTTTATTGTTTTAATAGTTACACACAGCATACATGTAGATATATTCAAGAAACTGAACAAGATGGCTCAGCAACCAGATATTGAGACGTGTACAAAATAAACATCACGGTAAAGAATGTTGCGTGTTTTTATTGCGTTGTTATCCTGTTTTCGTTGAATACTAATATTCGTTGTTTTCCTGGTTTATCTCAGTATGCTCAATGCAATTTAAAGAAACTCAATATTTGCTTGCAATGGTAGATTTTACAAAAAGCTGGGAGTAACTTTTATCCTCTTAATTTCGTACAAAATATCAAACTTTTTTTCCAGTTCAGAAAATCTGATGACCTTGATACTTGATGGAAACACAAGGACATTTACATTAGTACTATGTTATGTGAATGCTTGGAATATTGTATGTGTATTATATTACGTAAATCCTCTAAATCTTCCATCATGTAAATACCCAGTGAAAGAAGATCAATAGTCATTAACGTTCAGTTAATTTGAAATCCAGAAAATGAAGTTCGACCATAATGATCGTCACTATACATTGAACCTTGTCCATTCCATGGAGAGACAATCTGTATTTTGTCTCCCGCTTTTGTACTCAATACAACAAAACCAGTGGAAGCGTCTTCATCGAACTTTGTCTCAGTATCAGCGACAATACAACCCTTTTCTATCCCATTATGTGTTAAAACACCACCCATTTCACCATACTGGTTTCCAGAGGAACCGCTAATATGTGTACCTGCTGCATTCAGAGTCCAGGTAAACGCATACAAACCGGAAGATGGAACGGTAAATATACCGGTTGTTTCATCATATCCTTGCCCAATGTTCGTCTCTACCGAATCAAAGATGAAGGTTTGTCCGTCTGGTAGAGACTTGAAATGGTTAGAATAGTATGCGTAAAAAGCAATCGATGTTCTCTCGCCTGAAATTGACATAAATTTTCTTAAAGAACGAGATTGCGATAAAATGAGCATATGATCAAAGCAATTGTTACTACTCGTGATGCGATTGTGATCGATCGATTGATTGATTGATTGATTGATTATTTATTGCTTTCCGCCACACTCAACAATTTTTCAGTTATCTGGTGGCGTCCAGTTTTTGTTGGTGGAGGAGAGAACCCAGATACAATATACCTGGGAAGAGACCACCGACATTCCGGAAACTGGCAAACTTGCTCACATAACGCCGCGGCCGAGATTCGAACACGCGCCGACAGACGTGAGAGGCTTTGTGATTTTGAGCCCGATGCTCTAACCACTCGGCCACGGAGGCGATTGTGATGGAAGTTGTGATGTTGATGATGACATTACTATTGGTTTCAAATATTTTTGATAGTCTGACGACTCATCCATCACGAAACAGGTAGACTTTAGGCTTCTATAACTTTCAGACTTTCCACATTATTAAACTGGCGTGCATGACTACTGAAGAAATAAACAGTTTTCTTCTTCTTGTTATTCTAAGGTAAAGTAACATTATCAAAATGATGAAAAATAACTCAAACTTACTTCCTCTTGCGACCTTCGAAGATATATTTGCAATTTCCTGTCTGAGGTTTAAATTCTCTGCCTTCAGACGATAGACCTCGTTTTTCAGAGTTTGAACATCATCCATAACTTGCATAACATTTTGCACAAGTTTTAATCTTTGAGAGAAGACATCTTTTAAGTACCCCATATCGTGGTCAGTGTTTTGTTGGTCAGTTATTTCCCTGGTGTGATCGGGTGTAAATAGCGCGTTCCCGTACGTAGGGCCGTGCATAGCAAGCGTTACAAGAAACATGGAAACAATCCAGTGACAGAAAGCCATGGTGCTCTTTTGTGGGCAACAATTTCTCTACTACGAGAGAAGTCGCTTCATCCTTTTATATGAGTTATGGCTTTTGCTATGTGCGTAGTACCATTTACAAACTTGATATTTCAGAATACAAAAGAGAAGGTCTGACCTATTTATGGAGTAATTGTGCTGAAGTCTAATGTTATAATTTATTCCTAAGCGTGTAATAAACAGCACACTTAAACACCCAAAACGGGGCAACCTGATCTGATCGTACGTCTTAATGCATTGTCAAAGCTTTTAAAATGAGGGAGAAAAAACTAAAATGCGCAGTTTGGTTGACTGGAAAAAAAACTTTCGTCGGGTTGATTTACCTGTCTAAAGTGCGAAAAGGGTAAAAATGAAAAGGAAATGAAATACATTACTGTCGAATATAACCTCAGAGTAGTCCACAGGCTAAAATTTAACACAAGCATAGGTTTTCTACTGTTAACACTGGATATTAGAATTGATGTCGATTATTTTACCTGCATATCAAACTAATCGCCAATCATTCAAGACATCGTTGGGAATTCTTTATTATACAGGCCGTCATTTCTACAACGCTACCAAGACAGGAACTTGGCTAAGTATAACTTAATATTCTGCATCTAATCGAATTATCGAGTAATGGATTATCTAATCGTGTTACACAAAACACCCACCCCCTCCCTACACTTCGTTCTCGTCTATTCATTTATTTACTGAGACGCAAGCTCTCTAATCAACATGAACTCGTCTATATAGTGCTTAGTGTGCGATGCTCGTTTACAAATATAAAAGAATAATAGCATGATAATGTATCTTTTCCTGCCAATTTATAAAAGATCATAATATGAATTGAATTCTCTTGTTTTGAAATATAGGGATTCGTTTTCGAGGACATGCAGTATTTCAAACAGACGAGGTCCACATCCACTATGTGTTGTACAAGATATTCATGTGCCTGATGACCTAGGGTGTTGTGTACAGTTCAACTCCAAATAAGTTATATTCTAAATGCACTAATTCATGCAAGAAAAAATATAAAAGAAATATATCTATCTATATATCTGTCTGTCTGTGTGTGTATAAATTTCCAGATTCTTGAAAACCGGTCGACAGGGGATGCTTACTCCTTTAAGTCAACTGATTTGTGATACCACCTTTGGTATGTCCAAAGGTTCGTGTCGTAAATTTGTATTCTTTATGAGATTGATCACTTTTCACTACCTTCACCTTTTTCATGATAACTAACATCCTCTCATTTTATGAATGAATGAATTTCAAATTCATATTAGGGAGGCCTCCGTGGCCGAGTGGTTAGACCATCGCGCTCAAAATCACAAGACCTCTCACCTCTAGTCGACGTGGGTTCGATTCTCGCTCGCGCCGATATATGAGAAAGTTTTCCAGTTTACTTTCGGAAGGTCGGCGGTCTCTTCCCGTGTACATTGTATCGGGGTTCTCTCTTCCACCAATAAAAAAATTGGAGGCCACAAGATGATTGAAAAATTGCATATTTTATTGAATTATCATGATGCTTCAGATGAATCTTATGCTATGCGGTATCCCGCAAATGAAGTTCTCCCGTTATCGGGCGAACTGTAAAATGCTCCTTGGCCTTGATAAGGAGAAACGATCTGTATCCGGTCTCCTTTTCTAACATTCAAAATAACGAAGCCAGTGGAAGCGGCATCATCATATTTCTTTTCAGTGTCTGCATATATAGACCCCTTCGTTACTCCATTTTGCACTACTATCGCTGCCGTTTCACCAAAACTCCCGGATGAACCAGCTAAATGGATGCCTGCTGCGTGTATGGTCCACGAAAATGCAAATACTCCAGATGATGGGGCTGTGAATATCCCAGTGTGTCTGTTATATCCTCTTCCAATGTTGGTCTCAACGGCATCAAATACGAAAGATTTTCTCGCTGAAAGGGCTTTAAAGCTGTGTGAAATATAGGCGTAGAAAGCAACTGTTGGTGTGTTTTGTTCGCTGCACTGTAGTGTTCGCAACGCACCTGTTTAATATAATATAACAGACTCTGAAATGTAAAAACGACCGATAGACAATACACAAACATTTCCTTATTTTTAATGTCTTGAAGAATTCATAAAAATTGATGGTGTATGAAACTTCCATTCTCTAAGTGAGAACCTGTCGCGGTAGCTCAGTGGTTAGAGCGTTCGCTTCGTATCCGGGAGGTCGTGAGTTCGAGTCCCGCTCGTGCCATGGCCGCATCAAACCTAGGACGAAAAATAGGTAGTGATTGCTCCTTCGCCAAACGCGTGGCATTTAGAAGTGAGAATTACAGGTCTTTCGGATATGGCTTTAAAAACGTAGGTCCCGTGTCAAGGTAGGCGTTGGCACGTTAAAGAACCCTCACTGCTACGGTCCTGAGCGCTAGGCATAGGTCTAAATTTGTGGTAGTTCACCTACAGCGGGGACATAAAACAAACAATCATTCAAAGTGAGAATAAAAACAATCTCTTGCTGTGGCTTTCAACTTGACATTTAAATATATCGACGTTATATGTATTCGAAATGGTCATTTCCATTCATATATCGATTCGATATAACCCAGTCATCTGATATGAAAAGGCTAAGATAATAAATACTATTCAATCTCGTAATTCCTATAGAAAATACAAATTAGAGAGATAGGCAAACACGGATCCCTGGACATACCAGAGGTAGGATCAGGTGACTAAGAGGAGTAAGCATCACTTGTCGACAGGTTACGCCCGCCGTGAGCCCTATGTCTCTATAGGGTAAATGGAATATAATATAGACACAAGAGAGTCTTCCATATCTGCTTCGTACTTGTATATTTTCTTGAAGAAAGATGCTGACGGCAAACTAGCAAACTTTATGACAAACGGGGTGATTTCAATTTCTCCAACATCCCTTATCTATGTAGCAATCTTCCATTATCACCTGCATGTGGTGTTTATATCTCTCAACTGATTCAACATAGATAACGACAAACTAATACCTCAACATTACAACAAACGGGATGACTTCAGTTTCTCGCTTTTCAAAAAGTTGAGTTGATGGTTTGCCGTCAGCATCTATTTTCAATAAAATATCTCAGTACGATCATTAGATCTTTGAGCCCGACGCTCTAACCACTGCGACACGAGGGCGGCTATATAGGAATTAGTTAATTATCTTAGCCTTTTCATTCGAAAGTTTCTACATGAGAAGAGAAAAATATCTTGCTGTGGCCTTGAATGCGACATTTAGATATATCGATGACGTTTTATCTATTGACAATAATTTCATGTATATGTCGATTCGATATATCCCCTTGAACTTGAAATAAAAGACACCACAGAGTCTTCCACATCTGCCTCGTACTGATGATGGAATATTGCCAAATATATCAGTGAAGCTGACGATGGAGCAATTGAAATCATCCCGTTTATCATAAACTTGAGTTGTTAGTTTTCCGCCGGCATCTATTTTCAGCAAAATATCTAAGTATGAAGCAAAAGTGGAAGACTCTATGGTGTCTATTATTTCAAGCTCACTGGGATATATCGAATCGACATATGAATGAAAATGATCATTGTTAATAGACAAAACGTCGTCGATATATCTAAATGTCAAATTGAAGGCCACAGCAAGAGATATTTTCTTTTTGTGTGTAAGCTTTTGAAGGAATTCTGCTTCATAAGAAGATAAAAATAGTTCACCAAACAAAGGAGCACAATTCGTGTCCATGGTAATTCCAACATACTGTTGGAAGACCTGATCACCAAAGAGTACGAAATTATTGTCAATGAGGAGCAACTCTAGCATCTTTTTAATATCAACTTCAGAGTACTTGTGCGTAGAGTCAGAGTTGTGCTTAACAAAATAAATTATGTATGATCAATCACTAAATATGAATAATTCCTTTTACCATTTTTGTTCATGAAACAACTGTCTATGATAGCATATGTAGTACGATTAAAGTTTCTCCTTCACAGCAGTTAATATTTTTGTAAGAAGCAAAGATAGGAGCTAACTAGAACATTTACTGGATCCAGCAATGTATCTTGGTTTGTAAGGGTTTTTGTGGAGTTTGAGGATCCAGTATAGGTACGGTAACTCATATTCATCCGCTTCATTGACTGGGATATTAAATATATTTAAAACTGAAGCATGATTTTCAAGAATTTCATCTTTTGAAAGGGCATTTGGAGTATACATGCGATTAATAAATGTGGAATTAATGCCAAGTTCGTATAGAATGCAGTTGTAATAATGAGGCTTACAAACAAATACGATGTTGCTTTGTCAGCTTTAACCAAATCATATTCCTCATGTAACCTATCTAACTCTTTTGCCACTTCTGATTTTCTAAACACAGAAGGTACGGACTTTTTTTTTTCACATGTGTGATAGGGATTTTAATATTTTTCTTCTACTTTTTATCCATTCTGACATGGTATCACGTTCTTCTTTTTCAGATTTAGCCCATCGTCTGGCATAATCTTCGACAAAATTCATAATAGAGATGAAGTTCTTTTGCCAATGGAAAGACCGAGGTTCTCTGAATTTAGGACCTTTTAAAATAAGTGATTTAGATCTTCATTTTTAACTATACTGGACAAAAAAAGTTAAGGATGAAAATTTTGACCTCAAAAAGTTTTATTAACCAAATAATTATTTTGACAAATTTTAACATGTATAGTTTCTCCAATGTGTCCTTAACACAATAGATTTACCTGGTTTCATATTGACGTCATAAGTGCACGATTATTTCGCCCAAATACAAGCAAGGGGTCAAAATCAAAGTGTGCCAACGTGTATATTGAAATTGAAAAAAATTGTGATTTTCATTTTATTGTGGGTATTTATTGCTCTAATCGACTCTTAGGTGAACAATTATTGACATTAAAAGCCATGGGGCGCCATTTAACTGCTCTGGAAGCTGGTCAGGCAGTAGGTATGCTTCAAGCTGGCCAAGTCCAGAGAACTGTCTCTAGACATTTTAATGTGTCCCAAAGTGTGATTTCATGGTTGTGGAATCGTTTTAGGCAGACAGGTAATGTTTCTGAGAGACCGCGATCAGGTCGTCCAAGGTCCACAACCGCTCGCCAGGATCGCTATATGTCACTTATGCCTCGTAGACACAGGTTTCAGAGTGCTGTCCAACTCAATACTGACTTTCATGCAGCAAGTGGGTTGCGCATAACACCACAAACTCTCAGACAGAGACTTCATGCTGCTAACCTTCGGGCTCATCGACCTGCTGTTCGTCCCATTTTGAGGAGAAGACATCGTGTAGCACGACTCAATTGGGCTCAAAATCACATAAACTGGCAACTGCGTCACTGGACGCCTGTTCTTTTCACAGACGAGTCACGGTTCTGAGTGGACTTTCATGACGGTCGTAGGCGTGTATGGCGCATGCGTGGAGAGCGATACGCTGATTGCCGTGCAGCAGAGCATGATCGTTTTGGAGGTGGCTCTGTGATGATTTGGGCCGGAATCAGTATTGGTGGATGTACTGACTTGCACGTGATTAATGGCAATCTTACCGGTGCAATTTACAGGGACGAGATACTGCAACCAATTGTGAGACCTTATGCGGGAGCTATAGGCAACGACTTTGTGTTAATGGATGATAATGCTCGTCCCCACAGAGCACGTATAGTGACAGACTACCTTGCTACAGAGACAATTGAACGTATGGATTGGCCGAGTTGTTCTCCGGATTTAAATCCAATAGAACATGCCTGGGACATGTTGTAGCAAGCTGTTTCGAGACGCCGTATACTTCTGACAAACCGCCAGTAGCTTACGTTAGCTTTACAGCAGGAATGGGCAAGGTTGCCACAAATTGCGTTCCGCAGGCTCATCAGAAGTATGCAGAGGCGTTGTCGTGCCGTTATACAGGCTCAGGGTGGACATACACCCTATTGATATTGCCTTTATAAAGATTCAATCATTTGTAATGAAATTTGTTATTGTTGCTCATACCGATTTTCAAACCGTATTGGGGGGTTACCTGACAATGGTTGCTCTGGCTGCTTAACGTATTGATGAATTTGTAAAAACAGGTTTAAAATGTATTGTTCGATTGTTGTTGAACATTTTAAGTATATATTTAACATAATTTATTCGGTTTTGTTATGAATAAAATAATTCTGAAATCATGATCCTTAACTTTTTTTGTCTAGTACTATATAAACATTACCACTAATGACATGTCCAGCTGGACTATAGCTAAAAGAAGACGAAGAACAAGAACACGTAGGTGGATTGAGTATAAGATAACCTATATCTAGGCACTGTAAAGTTTGTTTGTAGTTAAAAAGTTTCGGTGCAATAGTGGAAGTATATCTGTATGAAATACAAGTGTAAACTTGAACTTGAATTACTCTGGAATACAAGACTGACGAAGAATGTTGCTTATGTTGACGACATCAATTCCTTTGTTAGTAAATTTTAGTTTAAGGAACTGGCGACTAGATTCGGAAGTAATATCATCCAAAACCCGCGGTGTTTTGAATGAATTATGTTTCATAAGATTATAACAACAGGTCAGCTAACAAAGGAGTATAATTCGTGAGGTATGGTCTTGTAAAGTGTAGTAAAATCATAGTTTTAATCTTGCTGATTTTAGAGAAGTTTTGCAATTTCAAATTTACTAAACGTTCTTTGATTGTTTTCAAGAATATTATCACCTGCATACAGTTTTATATCTCTCAACTGATACCTAAGAGCTTGTCTTGCAGATGATCAATTTTTAAATCAAGGTAAGCTACTGATAAACAAGTTGATCTTACAGGGATTTCAACAGTATAGTTTAAGGTCAGCATTTCGCAAATTATATGGCCATGATAATGGTCTAGTTTGCTAATACAACCTGTGATTGGGTGAAATACGAATTGTTACGCCGTTCTTTACATACCGATTTTAACCTCGGTTTACTCCATTTACTTTATTAAAAACTCACAGCGGTTGTGACGGGTTGACGGAAGATGCTTAGTCCTCCTAGGCACCTGATCCCAAGTCTGGTATATCCAGGGGGTCTGTGTTTGCACAAGTCTTAACTTTGTATTCTTGCGGTAGTTATGAGATTAATCGCTGTTAATTATTTTCACCTCTTCGCGATAATTTTGTGACATTTATTTGATTGAGAGGCTGATTTGTATTCTTTAATCTTGTAGTAATAAGATAGTTTAATGAAGGCCACTGATTTCTAAAATAGTGTATCTTTTGATGCTTATTTGATTGAGAGGATGATCTTTAAAATTCTTTTAGTCATAAAATAGTTTGTGAGATAGGCTACAGCTGTTTTCTAAAAGTTTCTCTTCTTAACCACATTACCCATACGTTTCTCTTGTAGGTATGAACGCTGATTAATTCCATAATTCTCATAAAGAATACGAAATTAAGAGAACGGAAAATTCGGATCTCTGGACATACAAGAGATGGGATCAGATACCTAGGATCACACCTGCCGTGTAATCCTTGTCAAACTTAGCATGTAAAGAACGGTCTAACACTATATGTTAAACACGTAAGACAGAATTTATAGAACGTTCGGAAAACCAATGCCCCGTGTCGCATACAGTCCCGATACTATTGCAATAAGACATTATATAATAGGTAGTAATTGCTCTTTCGCCAAAACGCTCGGCATTTAGAAGTGAGAATCACAGGTCTTTCGGATATTACCTTAAAAACGGAGGTCACGGTGGGAGTTGGCACGTTAAAGAACCCTCACTGCTACGGCCCTGAGTGCTAAGCATAGGTTTAAATTTGTGGTACTTCACCTACAGCTGGAGACGTCTCAATATGAGTGAAAAATTCTCGACGGGACGTAAAACAAACAAACAATATATAAATGACCTGAGTCTATGACAAAGGTGTAAAAAAGCTAATATGATCTTAATATAAGATTCCTGATATATGTTATTGTTCGATAATATAATGCTGGTGATCCCTAGAATTAATTTTTACGTTTTGATTCCATTGAACAGACTTCCACCAGCATCTTAAAAGGACGGGATAAAGGTAAAAAAAAATAAAGCCGACAATAAATGTCAAAAACAAAAGGACACGACCCAATTTTACATTCTTAATAGGAATTATGAGTTTTGTCATTGTTCGTTGTCTTCACGTTTACATTCCTCATTACATAGTATGGTATAAAAATCGTAGACTGTACCTGTGGATTGGGAAATCCATGTGCAAAGAAGTATAACAGCGACTGATGGCAACAAATTACCCATGGCGTCCGCTATAGCTGATTTGGTCACCTTTATTAGTGGATCAGCTACGCTTAGACTGCATTTTATACTGAAGAAGAATTACCGCCAAACACGTCGTAAAGTGGGCGGTGTCACTATGGTGACAGGTGAAAGGTCCATACTCTACGGACGTAAATTTACCGCCAAGCTCCTCTTAGAGTCTGAAGTAATAGTATAATTTCTTATATCAAAATAACATGGTAACATATGATGTATCCATAGTTTCAAGTACCCCAGCAAACTGTCCCGCTTATATCCTTTAAAATGTAAACACAGTGCATATATGAAAGTTTACATCATAGACTTAATGTTTAACAAATACACTTCCAAACTCTATCCTTCTATACAATACAAGTTTATTTCAATTTATTTCATTGTTTGATATAACCTGAACGAAAGTGGGAGGTTAGTTTAAATCAAAATTATGTGATTTTGTTTGAGTAAATCTGAAAATATTTCTTTATGAACTTATTAAGAAAATATTTTTCTTGGACATGGGGTCCCATCAAACAATATATATATATATATATATATATATATATATATATATATATATACAGTCAGCTCGCGTTACAGCGGCATTCGATTTACCGGCATATTTGAGTAACGGCGAAAATTTGGTTGTAACAAATCTGCATAGTACTAATTTCGCTTGATAGAACGGCATATTCGCACTTCGGCACCGGCAGTCATTATCGGTAACAAATGCGCATTTTGACGCTGTATAAAATCTGATATAACGGCAGCTTACCTGATATTGTCAAATGGCTCTATCAATTATCGACCATATGGCAATTATATATTCACAATTGACCGGGATTATGTAACGGATTAAATTTCTCGTCACCTAGGTATCAGACAGCTGTCCAGGTAAAGTTTGTTTATCGAGAGCAGGGACGGGTTTTATCGATGCTCTAATTTTTGTTTGATCCAGTGATTTGAAGAAAAAAAATAAGTGCACGGGTGTGTTTGATGGCTTCCTATAAATAAACATTCAACTAGAAAAGGACACTAATGAAGAGGTGCTCCTAATTAAATTAAAAGAAAACAAAACAAAATTATGCTTTATTCATTTTCATACTGAATTGCGAAAAGTGAGGTTGGAAAAAATTTAAAATGTCGGAGCCGCCGAAGAAAAAACGCCGAACTAAACTAAATGTCTCGGAGAAAACGGGATATCGTGGATTACAAAACTAAAAATCCTAAACAATCTCAAGACCAAATCGCCACGCATTTTAGTAAACTGGGATAAAATTGTGGAGAGGTCAACTGATGGAGACATCTGGAGGGAAAGGGGAAAATGGTCCAACGCCCCCGAGACCAGCGTAGTGCGTCAGAGATCAGGAAATGTGAAAATCTCGAGGAGGCGCTTTTCCTCTGGTTTTCAGATGTCAGAGCCTAGTATGCCTGCATTACAGATCAGATGTTGATAGAAAAGGCAAAGAAATTCGGAAGTGATTTAGGCATAACATCGGACGTTCAATATTCATCCGGATGGCTCCAGAATTTTAAGAAGCGACACACCATTGCACATCATGTAGCCCACGGTGAAGCTAGCAGTGCAAATATGACAAACGTTACTTTAGGGCGAGCGGAAATGAAAGAAACGCTATCCGGTGTAGATCCTGACAACATCTACAACCTAGATATCGAGAGAGGGGTCATGAATATACACGAATTTGAGTTGACAGATAATCGATGGGGAGTACCTCGTTCTCATAATATCGGCAAAATGTTATAACGGCAAAATCCTTGGAAACAAACGTGGCCGTTGTAACGAGAGCTGACTGTATATATATATATATATATATGTATATATATATATATATATATAAACTGTTATACAATCATCCGGAATACACAGATATCGGTCAAAGCAGTGGAGAATGTTATTGTAGTGATTGTAAATAACAAACTATATTTTCTTTGGTGAGGGTATCTTCAATTATGATCTACCTATAACTTATTTACTTTTGTGTTAAGTGAGAGTTTCATCCATTGTAGCACCTTTAAACCCCTCTGATACAATTTTTATTTTGCCCTAGAAATTTCAAACCAGTGAATTCAATTGTTTATGGATAATTTTAATTTTCTAAAAATAATATAAAACAATGAAGCTAGTTGTTGGAAAATAAGTGAAGAAACAAAATAGTTATACGCCATAAGATATATCGGGTATAATTCTGTGTGAAATTACTTATAAGGTTTGTGATATTTATGTTCCTCTCATGTTGTTCAACAAGTACTACCACACCATTTGATAGCTATAACAGCTTGATTCAGATAACGTAAACAAGCTGTAACTTGATGTCTATTTACAACTATGTACACGTCATAATTGGATGCATTCTGTATTGCTTGCATGAAAAGGTGAAGATAACGAACAGTAATAAACCTCCTAACTCCTATAAGACCCCTAGATATCCCAGAGGTGGGATCCTGTCGACCGATTTCGCCCACCGTGAGCCCTACATCTTGAACAGGTAAATGAAATAATCTGCAGTCAAAATCAGTGTGCCAAGAACAGCCTAACAATTGGTATGAAACAAGTCAGTCAGCATTTCACCTAATGGAAGGTTGCACTGGCACACTAGACTGTGATGATAAATGAGATGATTATAACGGAACTAAGAATTTGCGAATTGCTTACCTAGACGAGATTGTTAAAACCCCTGTAACATCAAATTATTTTTCAGTAGCCTTCCTTGAAGTGAGTAAAAATAATTAGGCTATTTTTGGAAACTATTTTCATGTTAATAATACAACAAAATATTTTTATTTCATTTTTTCCTTCTTAACTGAGGATCCGGGTTATTAGAATAGATGCTTAGAACCCCTAGGTTGTCGTAAGAGGCGAATAATTGGGATGGTCCTTCGGATGAGACCGCAAAATCCGAAATCCCGTGTCACAGCAGATGTGGCACTTTAAAGATCCCTCCCTGCTCAAAGGCCATAAGCATAGGCCTAAATTTTGCAGCTCTTCGCCGGCAATGGTGACGTCTCCATATGAGTGAAAGATTCTCGAGCGGGACGTTAAACAATATATAATCAATCTTCTTAACAGAATGGCCGTATTATTTATATCTTTATTAAATACAAATATAAACATTAGAGCATATGTTCCGTTTATAAACAGCAACTCTGCAAATAATGAAATAGGCTATCCCATGGAGATAGACTTCCGGCTTGCTCCACCTTCCAGGATATTACAAATGGGGCATCCAACAGACATGCAAGAATCATCATTTTTTTTTTTCAAAAGGTTTATGTAAGATGTTTAAGATGACAATTTTATAATTGACGCCTGTCCATTATAGCCTTCGTATATCTATCTATCTAAATGGTAGGAAATTTGCTAAATGAGTCATATGTCATGACAGCCATATTGGAATTCTAATCAATATAAAAATTTAAAGCATTTTTTTTCCACGTAGGGAAATTGAGCATGTAGCAGTTTTGAAAAAAAAATCTTCAGATTTACTTCACTGTCGATAAAAATCAAGGAATATATGGAGGTTTTAAATGAAATAAATAAATAGAGAACTCTGACTAGTAAGAAGATCAAAACGTAATATTTTCATTTGACCTTTTGGAGACTCTAAAGCGCTCTATTTATCAGGCGGTGGGACAACCCATCAAATTGTGTGAAAATAATTAGCTGTTATTCACAGTTGTAATATCTTACATTTGACAGAAGCGCTCTACTTATCCGGCGGTGGGGCAACCCATCAACTTTTGTTACGGGGTTGTAAATCGGTTCTAATAACCACACAGACCATCCGCGACAGGTTATATATTTTAGTACAATTAGGTCAATGTATGGCCTGCACAGCTCTGAAACATAACAACCAATTATAAACACACAGTCACACACCACATAAAACATACATCTTAGGAAAATAATTTTAGTACACTGAATATAAAATCCATAGATTTGTGAGAAATTTTAAAAAATGATTTAAAATAACTTTTAAATCTCACATTGAAGTTCTTTACCCATAAGGCGTTAAAATATAATAAATCTGACATTTATAACATTTATGTGAACTACATGGTAAATGCACATTGAACACACACAAAAGAAATTATATGAAAAATACACCTAAACATCACAGAAATTATACAACACATAGATCTTACCAGATATATGGTATCAGAGCCAAACTATCAAAAATAGGAATATTACTGTTTTCAAGGAACCTGTATAAAATATTAATTCTATTTTACTACTTTGTTAAATATTCAATAAAATAAATAAATTGCTTTCTTTCATATATTCACCCTAATTACTAAATTAGATTCATTTCTTACCTCAAGTCAGATAAAATTGTCAAAAGATACAAAGAGAAAACCACCCTTCAACACAATGCTGATAAATACTACTGACTATCTGAAAATCCAATTTAACTATAGAAAAAAAATTCCATGACATTTAACCTTTGATACCAACACTAGCCAACCAACATGAATTCCATAGATCAAGACCAACAGCTGCATGCTTGATTAAATCATAAGGAGAGCCATTAAGGTTACTCTTACTACATATTTTAATTAGCGAAATATGGAAGACCATTATAGAATCCAATGAAAGAATATGTTTTGCAACCTGTATATTTTACTTACACTAGAAATAATAGAACTTGTATGAAAATAATTAGCTGTTATTCACAGCTGTAATACCTTACATTTGGTAGAAGGGAGACTGGGGCTAGTCACCGACTGACCATTGAATGACCCGATAAGATAACTAACAGTATTCAATCTCTTAATTCCTATAAATATAAATCAGAGAGAAGGGCAAACACGGACCCCTGGTCATACCAGAGGTGGGATCAGGTGCCTAGGAGGAGTAAGCATCCCCTATCGAGCGGTCATACCCGCCGTGAGCCCTATAATCCGATCAGGTAAACGGAGCAATCCGTAGACAGAATCAGTATCCCAAGAACGGCCTAACAATTGGTATGAAACACATCAGACAGCATTTGAATTAATGGTAAGTTGCACTGGCAAACTAGATCGTTATAACGACCATACAATTTGCAAAATGCTGACTTTAAACGAGACTGCAACACCCCACCCACCCCTGAAACACTAAATTCTTTGTCAGTAGCTTGCCTCGATTTAAAAACAGATCATAAGCAGAAAAAGCTCTTGCATATCGAATCAGTTGGGAGATATAAACACCATTTGCAGATGATGATGGAATATTGCCAAATATATAAGGGAAGCTGACGATGGAGAAATTGAAATCATCCCGTTTATCATAAATTGGAGTTAGTTTTCCGCAGGCATCTATTTTCAGCAAAATATCTAAGTACGAAGCAAAAGTGGAAGACTCTATGGTGTCTATTATTTCAAGCTCACTGGGATATATCGAATCGACATATGAATGAAAATGATCATTGTTAATAGACAAAACTTCGTCGATATATCTAAATGTCAAATTGAAGGCCACAGCAAGAGATATTTTCTTTTTGTGTGTAAGCTTTTGAATGAATTCTGCTTCATAAGAAGATAAAAATAGTTCACCAAACAAAGGAGCACAATTCGTTCCATGGGAATTCCAACATACTGTTGGAAGACCTGATCACCAAAGAGTACGAAAATATTGTCAATGAGGAACAACTCTAGCATCTTTTTAATATCAGCTTCAGAGTACTTGTGCGTAGAGTCAGAGTTGTGCTCAACAAAATAAATTTTGTATGATCAATCACTAAAAGGGGCCTCCGTGGCCGAGTGGTTAGAGCATCGGGCTCAAAATCACAAAGCCTTTCACCTCTGTCGGCGCGTGTTCGAATCTCGGCCGCGGCGTTATGTGAGCAAGTTTACCAGTTTACTTGCGGAAGGTCGATGGTCTCTTCCCAGGTACATTGTATCTGGGTTCTCACCTCCACCAACAAAAACTGGACGCCACCGGATAACTGAAAAATTGTTAAGTGTGGCGGAAAGCAATAGATAATCAATCAATCAATCACTAAATATGAATAATTCCTTTTACCATTTTTGTTCACGAAACAACTGTCTACGATGCAAAAAGTCTAGTCTTTAATTTATCGTGAGGTATGCTCGTGTGAAGTGTTGTAAAATAATACATTTTAATGCTGTGAATTCGAGAAAAGTTTTGTTATTTCAAATTCAATAGAAGTTGTTTAGAATTTTTAAGAATCCACATCACTTCTGGCATATGTAGTGGCACAGTACGATTGAAGTCTCTTCTTCACAGCAGTTGATATTTTCGTAAGGAGCAAAGATGGGAGCTTGGTAGAACTGGATCCAGCAATGTATCTTTGTTAGGGTTTTTGTGGAGTTTGGGGATCCAGTATAACTACGAAAACTCATATTCATCCGCTTCATTGACTGGGATATTAAATGTATTTAAAACTGAAGCATGATGTTGAAGAATTTCATCTTTTGAAAGGACATTTGGAGTATATGTGCGATTAATAAATGTGCAATTAATGCCAAGTTCGTTTAAAATGCAGTTGTAATAATGAGCCTTACAAACAAATACAATGTTGTTGCCAGCTTTGTCAATAAATCTTGTTTTATATTCAATAAATATTGATTCATATAAAGTTTATAAGGCTACTTAGTTAATTTTTGTAATCTTGCAGTTTTCTACTATCATCAGGTGTAATTTTGCATCCTTTTGTGCGCACTATAAACCAAATTAATAATTAATATCTAAAATTGTCAGAAGTTTGTTTCTTAAAAAATACATACAGAATTCTCAATAATTTTCAAAAGTTACAGGAATTGAAAATGAAATGGAAAGGTGTCAAATATAGAAGCGTTTAAGGAGGTACACAAGCTCCTTGAATTTTATAACTGCTTTGCAGATTATTGTGTTGCAATGGATCAATATTTGATTGGAAATTCTAAAAAGCCACATGTCATAACTTTCCCTTATCAATTCCTCTATTTTGTATATATGTACATTAAAATAATGAAATACGTAAAAACACATTGAGTATAGATAGTCAGTATTACGAGATAAAAAGTCGTTATTAAATGTTAAAAGATTATTTCCAACAGATTAATTAAATCAATCACTGTTTCTTTGTTTAATAGTTTTTGGGTTGTTTTTTTAGGATGGGGTGGGGTGAGGGGGGACCGAAATGCATATATGCATCGCAAAAAGACAAACACAAACGATGCGTGCCAATTTTGGCAAAGGAAACAACATTTTATTTGGAATATTGATGATAAAACTATGACTGAGAAAGGTCGAAAAACGAAAAAAATAAACCTCACATTTACATTAAAAATAGATAAATAAATAAATATATATAGCGTTTACATAAGTTTTTTATAAAGGAGATTTCAATTTCATGTATTTACAAGTTCTGGCCTTTGTCACATCTCATTTTGTTTTAAATATGATATTTTCTATTCAGCGTCTACAAGTAAACAAACACATAACAGGGGGCTTGTTTACATAACAAAGAATGATAAGTTCAGTTTCGCAATTGTTACATGACAATTGATATTCAAATTTTGGATGATTACTATAAACACCTTAATTAAGCATTAAGAACATATATAAACATGTATGTATATGTTGTTGATTTGCGAAAAAATATATTGATTTCAAATTCACTAGAATTTCTTTTGAATTGTTTTAGAATCCTCATTTGATTTACGTCAGTTCTGGCATATGTAGTGGAGGGGTACGTTTAGATCTTCTCCTTCACAGCAGTTAATATGTTCAACAGGAGCAAAGATAGTGGCTTGGTAGAACATTTATTAGATCCATGTTTCTTTGTTCGTAAGGGTTTTTATAGAGTTTGGGGATCCAGTATAGGTACGGTAACTCATATTCATCCGCTTTATTGACTGGAGTATTAAATGTATTTGAACTTTGACCTCATTAGGCCTTCATGTCATTGATCATAAAACAGACGTATTATATATAAATATATATATATATATATATATATATATATATATATATATATATATAATCAATCAATTAATTAATTAGTTATATATTGTTTAATGTCCCGCTCGAGAATCTTTCACTCATATAGAGACGTCACCAATACTGGTGAAGGGCTGCAAAATTTAGGCCAATGCTCGGCGCTTATGGCCTTTGAGCAGGGAGGGATCTTTTACGTGCCACACCTGCTGTGACACGGGGCCTCGGTTTTTGCGGTCTCATCCGAAGGACCGCCCCATTTAGTCGCCTCCTACGACAAGCTAGGGATGCTGAGGATCTATTCTAACAACCCGGATCCCCACGGGGTTGTATATATATATATATATATATATATATATATATATAATATATATATATATATATATATATATATATATATATATAAGGCTTCATTTGAATTCAAGATGAACTTTCTCCTTTCTCACATGTTTTCCCTTGTATTTCTTTGTATACGGAATGTTTTGTCAATTGAAATACCTTTAAAGTATTTATGGGTGTTTGTTGGTCATATTTACATCTCTCTTGACAATTTTTCACTCACATGAAGACATCACCATTGCCGGTGAAAGGCTGCAAAATATAGCCCCATGCTCGGTGCTTACGACCTTTCAGCAGGGAGGGATCTTTATCGTGCCTCTTTCAACAAGCAAAGGTTACTTAGGACTTATTTTAACCCGATCCACTCGGGATCAGTATTTATTAAGTTCTACTCATATTCTAAGGCACACAGAATCAAACATGACAGTTCTCACAGATGTCAAACAAAATCATGTCAGATTTTCTTGAAATCTACCTATTTTGTATCAAATTGACGCAAAACGAAGATAAGATACGGTAAATTAACTCCAAACTTATCAGCAAGAACGCCTCCCTATTTCGTATTCAATTCGTGCAAAACGAAGTTAAGATACCAAAAATTATTATCGCCCACCTAATCATCAAAAACGCCTAACTTATAGCATAAAGCGAAATACAGAAAACAATATTCAAGCTTATTGTAGACAACCCAATGTAAAAAAAACAACCTAACTTTCAAAACATTTGCTAATTTAGTTATCGGTCGAGAGTGTACCAAGACTAAGGAATGTGGTAAAAAACAACTTTAGGAAAAACAAAACGATATTTACGTCATTTATAATGCAATCATTCATGTATATATATATATATATATATATATATATATATATATATATAAGCGAATTTGAACAGAGTCAATAAGTGTTTATGCAGAAAAGAAGACGATGTTTTTCTTTTACTTGCTTGTATGCGTGTTTGCAACAACGCAAGCGATAAATGTGCAATGGCATGGGAAGGCAGATTTCGTTATCAAAAATATCACGGATTTACACAGCAACAAACTAGATTACTTGAAAGAAGTTCTTTTGAATCAGGAATTGACTCAAAAAGTGCAACTCGTGCAAAATGTTGTGCAAGTTATGACTGATGTTCAGACTTTGAAAAACGAGGTCGACCGTCTAAACACGGAAAATTTAGATCTGAGGAATGAAGTTGAGAGTCTTTCGTTGAAAGTTGCAAAGGAAAGTAAGTAACGTTGATATTTTATTGAAATTTTTAGAAAACCTCTTATTTCGCAAATTTGAAATGATTACTTTAAAAAAGGCTAATATATTTTTAAAAAACTGACGCAAATATCGCAATTTTTTCCTTTTTCAGACTGCACGCTGGTCCGTCGATGTACAGACAAAAGAACACCCATCGCCTTTTATGCCTATTTTTCTAAAAATTTCAAAACCCCATCATTAGGTCAACCGCTCATCTTTGATTCAGTGGAGACAAACCTTGGAAACGGATACGACAACACAACTGGAATATTCACTGCTCCAACTTCCGGTTTGTATGCGTTCACATGGACTTTGCTTGCAGCTGGTAAACATGTCGCTGGTTCCTCTGGAGATTATGGCGAAATGGCCGGGGTGTTAAAACAAAACGGTGTTGCAAAAGGCTGGGTCGTTGCTGATACTGAAACAGAGTATGATGACGGTGCTGGCACTGGCTTTGTTTTGTTGAATGTAAAAGAAGGAGACAAAATACAGATCACCGTTGGAACTTGGGATGGCCAAGGTTCAATGCGCAGTGACGGTGGCAGTGGCCGAACTACTTTCTCTGGATTCCAGATCAACTGATTACAACGAAGTGGCGAGACCGACTTTACAACTTGTGGCATATATTTAGGCTCTTCGCAATTTGCCAATTACTCGATATAATTACTTTTCCCTATTCTAATTTTGCTAAACACCTACAATAATAATATTTTGAATGCCTCTATTTTACCATATGATACCTATGAATAAAAAAAATAAGCTCACTGTTTAGGTCCATCATCATAATGAACTGGAGATAATGGATGTTTCCTCTCTCTCTCTCTCTCTCTCTCTCTCTCTCTCTCTCTCTCTCTCTCTCTCTCGTAACGACTAGGTTATTTCCACAACACTGTGAGTTCTCTGTCGTGCCAATACTCACCGTGAGACGAGACCTCCGTTTTTAAAAGATATATCCTAATATCCCTTGACTGAAATCACATCTACTGACAGGTGCTTGGCGAAGGAATACTCAGTAGCTATGTTAAACATTGAAGGTTTGGTGTGACGCCGAGATCGAAGCGAACACCCTCCTAAACTATCGCTCCTGTCCGCTAACATACGTGCAATAACCATTATATGTTGATGTTTTACGTCTTTAAAAAATTGAACGTGTGTATTTGATACAATTGTGCCGCTCATTAGTTTATGGCATGATTAAATTGGGTATACGTAAACTGCGAAATGGTATAGAAACGAACCCAGATAGAACAAAACCTTATAACCATCTTCAAAGTTTTATTTTCTCATACGTTGCATTATCGCTGTACTAGATCTTTCTTTGTCAATAGTCCTATCATGATCCATTAATTAGTGCTTCTCACCTCATGTCGACGCGGGTTCGATTCCCGCTCGCCCCGATATATGTGAGAAAGTTTGCCAGTTTACTTTCGGAAGATCGGTGGTCTCTTCCCGGGTACATTGTATCTGGGTTCTCTCTTCCACCAATAAAAAAGGTGGATGCCACCAGACAACTGAAAAATTGTTGAGTGTGGCGGAAAACAACAAAAAAAATCAATCAATCAATCAATCCTTTAATTTGTTTATGTACCCGTTATAAATAGGTTTTTAACGTAATTCATTAAAGGTGTAAATCACAGGTATTATTTCGCCGAAATTTGTAAAGGAGAGAGAAAAAGAGAGCAATTTTGTATTTCCCATTTCATAAGTGTAACAAGTGTAATAAGGGAAAATGTTTTATAGGACTTCATAGATAATCAAACGGACTTCATAGATCATCAACGGAATTCATATATAATCAAACGGACTTCATAGATAATCAAACGGACTTCATAGATAATCAAACGGACTTCATAGATAATCAAACGGACTTCATATATAATCAAACGGACTTCATATATAATCAAACAGACTTCATAGATAATCAAACGGACTTCATATATAATCAAACGGACTTCATATATAATTAAACGGACTTCATAGATAATCAAACGGACTTCATAGATAATCAAACGGACTTCATATATAATCAAACGGACTTCATAGATAATCAAACGGACTTCATAGATAATCAAACGATAGATAATCAAACGGACTTCATATATAATCAAACGGACTTCATAGATAATCAAACGGACTTCATAGATAATCAAACGATAGATAATCAAACGGACTTCATAGATAATCAAACAGACTTCATAGATAATCAAACGGACTTCATAGATAATCAAACGGACTTCATATATAATCAAACGGACTTCATAGATAATCAAACGGACTTCATAGATAATCAAACGGACTTCATAGATAATCAAACGGACTTCATAGATAATCAAACGGACTTCATAGATAATCAAACGGACTTCATACATAATCAAACGGACTTCATACATAATCAAACGGACTTCATACATAATCAAACGGACTTCATATATAATTAAACGGACTTCATAGATAATCAAACGGACTTCATAGATAATCAAACGGACTTCATAGATAATCAAACGGACTTCATAGATAATCAAACGGACTTCATAGATAATCAAACGGACTTCATAAATAATCAAACGGACTTCATATATAATCAAACGGACTTCATAGATAATCAAACGGACTTCATAGATAATCAAACGGACTTTATAGATAATCAAACGGACTTCATAAATAATCAAACGGACTTCATAGATAATCAAACGGACTTCATAGATAATCAAACGGACTTCATAAATAATCAAACGGACTTCATAGATAATCAAACGGACTTCATAGATAACCAAACGGACTTCATATATAATCAAACGGACTTCATAGATAATCAAACGGACTTCATAGATAATTAAACGGACTTCATAGATAATCAAACGGACTTCATAGATAATCAAACGGACTTCATAGATAATGAAACGGACTTCATACATAATCAAACGGACTTCATAGATAATCAAACGGACTTCATACATAATCAAACGGACTTCATAGATAATCAAACGGACTTCATAGATAATCAAACGGACTTCATAGATAATCAAACGGACTTCATAGATAATCAAACGGACTTCATAGATAACCAAACGGACTTCATATATAATCAAACGGACTTCATAGATAATCAAACGGACTTCATAGATAATTAAACGGACTTCATAGATAATCAAACGGACTTCACAGATAATCAAACGGACTTCATAGATAATCAAACGGACTTCATAGATAATCAAACGGACTTCATAGATAATTAAACGGACTTCATAGATAATCAAACGGACTTCATAGATAATCAAACGGACTTCATAGATAATCAAACGGACTTCATAGATAATCAAACGGACTTCATAGATAATCAAACGGACTTCATAGATAATCAAACGGACTTCATATATAATTAAACGGACTTCATACATAATCAAACGGACTTCATACATAATCAAACGGACTTCATACATAATCAAACGGACTTCATAGATAATCAAACGGACTTCATAGATAATCAAACGGACTTCATAGATAATCAAACGGACTTCATAGATAATCAAACGGACTTCATAGATAATCAAACGGACTTCATACATAATCAAACGGACTTCATAGATAATCAAACGGACTTCATAGATCAAATGAACAACAAATGTCCCCGTAATGTTCGGACTTTTGCAGTTAAAATTTTAAAACTTCATTATCTCTTAAAATATGGTGTAATAAAAGAGATTGAAAAACGTGTATTTTGTTACGTAACATCTTTCCTGGTTTACAAGGTGTAGCGCGCTCGTACAGCGTAATACATACAATTTACTTCAACTTAGTGTTTATATAAATAGCGCAAAAACTAGAAGGTGTGTGTGTGTGTGTGTGTGTGTGTGTGTGTGTGTGTGTGTGTGTGTGTGCTGTGTTGTGTGTGTGTTCTATCATTATCCATAACAGTCCTTTATCAACAAAAAATAATGATATACAAAAATGAACACACTAAAAACTAAAACCTAGTGATTCTCGTTCGTATTCAGACATGTTCGTAACCGGTTGTTATGTTAAAAATGTAACTTCTGTTTTAAAAAGAGTTCTTATTATTAAACGCAACGGAAGAAAATTTAATAAAATTCGTAAAATGTAAGCATGTCAATTATTGTTCGTTTTTATACCTACCACAAGTTTTACTTTAATCAGCCAGCATGCAATTTGATAGAATCGGGGCTGTGGTTGAAAATACAGCCTACTATCACTAAAATGCTGCTATACACTATTGCAGCGGGATATACGTACCCCGACCGGTTCAGAGAGGACGAAACTTGTGTGATTTGAACAGTAATACTTTCAATAATATTTTCAATACCCTTTTTATGACGTTTATTTTGTAGACCTGCATACTAAAGCTGTCCAGACTCGCAAGTAAAATGGCACATGGCGCGACTATATGACATTCAAAATACGCTCCTAGTGAAGTCGTTACGGAGTCCATGATATGATGCACGTCTGTGTCAGTTTCTAATTATAACGTATATCACAGACACGTGCCACCTACAACATACATCACAGACACGTGCCACCTTCAACATACATCACAGACACGTGCCACCTGCAACATACATTACAGGCACGTGTCATCTATAATATAGATCACAGACACGTATCATCTATAACACAAATCACACACACGTATCATCTATAACATACATCACAGACACGTATCATCTATAACACAAATCACAGACACGTATCATCTACAACATACATCACAGACACGTGTCACCTACAACATACATCACAGACAAGTGTCATCTATAATATAGATCACGTATTAAATTGGGGGAGGTGAGTTGTCCTTCGACTTTTATAAATTAATAACTGTCACAATCAATGTTGATTTTGTCACATTTATTTCTATTTTATTAGTATTATCCTGTGGTGACCCTTGTTTGTATTATAGTGGTTTATCCCGTAAGGAGCCCCATTGTGACGTTGAGTTGATTTAAATATTTGGCTGGTCGATATATACTGGACAAAAAAAGTTAAGGATCATGATTTCAGAATTATTTTATTCATAACAAAACCAAATAAATTATGTTAAATATATACTTAAAATGTTCAACGACAATCGAACAATACATTTTAAACCTGTTTTTACAAATTCATCAATACGTTAAGCAGCCAGAGCAACCATTGTCAGGTAACCCCCCAAAACAGTTTGAAAATCGGTATGAGCAACAATAACAAATTTCATTACAAATGATTACATCTTTATAAAGGCAATATCAATAGGGTGTATGTTCACCCTGAGCCTGTATAACGGCACGACAACGCCTCTGCATACTTCTGATGAGCCTGCGGAACGCAATTTGTGGCAACCTTGCCCATTCCTGCTGTGAAGCTAACGTAAGCTCCTGGCGGTTTGTCGGAAGTACAGGGCGTCTGGAAACAGCTTGCTGCAACATGTCCAGGCATGTTCAATTGGATTTAAATCCGGAGAACAACTCGGCCAATCCATACGTTCAATTGTCTCTGTAGCAAGGTAGTCTGTCATTATACGTGCTCTGTAGGGACGAGCATTATCATCCATTAACACAAAGTCGTTGCCTATAGCTCCCGCATAAGGTCTCACAATTGGATGCAGTATCTCGTCCCTGTAAATTGCACCGGCAAGATTGCCATTAATCACGTGCAAGTCAGTACATCCACCAATACCGATTCCGGCCCAAATCATCACAGAGCCACCTCCAAAACGATCATGTTCTGCTACACAGCAATCAGCGTACCGCTCTCCACGCATGAGCCATACATGCCTACGACCGTCATGAAAGTCCACGCAGAACCGTGACTCGTCTGTGAAAAGAACAGGCGTCCAGTGACGCAGTTGCCAGTTTATGTGATTTTGAGCCCAATTGAGTCGTGCTACACGATGTCTTCTCCTCAAAATGGGACGAACAGCAGGTCGATGAGCCCGAAGGTTAGCAGCATGAAGTCTCTGTCTGAGAGTTTGTGGTGTTATGCGCAACCCACTTGCTGCATGAAAGTCAGTATTGAGTTGGACAGCACTCTGAAACCTGTGTCTACGAGCCATAAGTGACATATAGCGATCCTGGCGAGCGGTTGTGGACCTTGGACGACCTGATATCGGTCTCTCAGAAACATTACCTGTCTGCCTAAAACGATTCCACAACCATGAAATCACACTTTGGGACACATTAAAATGTCTAGAGACAGTTCTCTGGACTTGGCCAGCTTGAAGCATACCTACTGCCTGACCAGCTTCCAGATCAGTTAAATGGCGCCCCATCGCTTTTAATGTCAATAATTGTTCACCTAAGAGTCGATTAGAGCAATAAATACCCACAATAAAATGAAAATCACAATTTTTTTCAATTTCAATATACACGTTGGCACACTTTGATTTTGACCCCTTGCTTGTATTTGGGCGAAATAATCGTGCACTTATGACGTCAATATGAAACCAGGTAAATCTATTGTGTTAAGGACACATTGGAGAAACTATACATGTTAAAATTTGTCAAAATAATTATTTGGTTAATAAAAATGTTTGAGGTCAAAATTATGATCCTTAACTTTTTTTGTCCAGTATATCAGGTGATGTCAGGTTTGTCTTGGGTAGCGCACGTTTCCTTGACCAATGAGAGTAGTTCTACATTTATGTCCATGGAAAAGTTAGATAGGTTCAATCGTGGTGACTGAAAATCCAGTGAGGGTAAGAACAATTTAATTTAATTTATTATATTTAAAAATAATGCACCGTTTTCATATTAATTGAACTTACTCTATTTTATTCCCGAGATTGTCAGTGTTCGAATTGTATACGGGAAATGTTACCACGTGCACATGCCGTGAGTTAAAGTAATGATATCAGTCGGTTGTGTAGAGCGTAATGCTGTATTTTACATTATTTTGCTTTGTCGGATGAAATGGTGTGATTCATATTAGTTAAAACTGTATGTTTTAACAATAATATGTGTAAGCATTTATGTGTTGTAAGACAGCCCGTTTGGGGTCAAGCTGATATATATATATATATATATATATATATATATATATATATATATATACAAACATTTGTTGAAGGTTCCTTTCATTCATTCATTTATTCAAATCTCAACACCATTTCACATTGGTATACAGAGATTATAAATATATTTGTTACATTAGTGTAATGAAAATATACATGCACAATGGAAATCTGAAGTCGTATTTTATAAATGTGAAATAAGGGCATTCTATGCTGGGGAGCAAATTCCATTAATTTTCTTTATAAAGAACATAACATTCTTAAAACACAGTGCTTGTTATTAGACATAATTTGTTTAAAGCTGATGATATTTGTATTCTGCATTTGAGTTACTTTTAAACATCTCTTTCTTACTCCTTTCAATAGATTGTTCTTACATTTTAGCATATGATGAAATTCATCTCCAATTTCTTTCAAATCACAGTAATTACATATTCTTTCATTTCTTTGTATATTCATCCACCGTCCACTTTCCATCGGTAAATGGTGATTGCATATCCGAAATCTACAGAAAGTGTATGCATCCTTTCTTGATAAGATTTTAAAGTAGTTTTCAAATAATAATTCCTTTTTGTAGATTCTGTAATTTAAAGCTTTTGGCGAAGTTTGTAGAGTAGCTTGCCAACTTTGCTTAAATTTATCAGTCAATGTTAGCTTAACTTTTGCTTTTAACCATTTTATATTATCAATGCGCTGATTAATCCAAACATTAGAATTTCCACAATGATTCATGATATTCTTTATATTTTCAAACCAGTTTATCTTCCCACCCGTTTCTTGATTTACAATAAATCCTCATCTATAAATCAATTGAGCAATTTTTGTTTCTTTTCCAGACAGTAACTTTGACCAGTAAGAGATCATGCGGATTGTTATTTTAATTTCCATAAGATATCGACCAAGTTCCCCATATATCATGAAATCTGGAGTTGATTGTTTTAAATGAAGTAGAAGTTTACAAAATTTGAGTGAACCTGTTCTATTATTGCAATATTTGAGAATCCCCCGATTTCACATCCATATAGCAATATAGGTTGATCAATCTTGTCAAATAAATCAAGTTGACACCTTATCGATAGATTATGCAATCTTCCTCTTTTTTTAAAACTTCATACAATGCTTTTATCAGCTAGTTTCTGTTTTGCAGCTTTAAAAGAACCAGATCTACTTAATATAACCCCCAAGTAATTAAATTCTTTCACTACTTCTATTAGTTTATCCCCATATCTTAACTGATAGTTGTCTTTGTGTCGACCTCTACTAAATACTACTAATTTTGATTTGTTGATAGTGATTTTTAAGTTCCATTTATTACAATAAATATAGTAGTTATCCAATTGTTTATGTAGTTCTTCAGAAGTTTCTGCTATCAACACAGTGTCATCTGCATATAGAATTGCAAATAATTTGAAAAAAATGTTTATCTTATTTTCAAACATTTCAGATATTGTTGGAAGGTTTTCAATGTTCGAGGCATCTAAGAAATCATGTATATCATTTAAATACATAGAAAATAGAAAAACTGACTCATTTTCACCTTGTCTAACTCGTTTTACACATGGGAAAAAATCTGAAATCTCATTATTACTCAGTATTCTGGACTTGATCTGGTTATACATATTAAAAATAACATCAAACATTTTGCCATTGATATTATGAGACAATAGCTTAAACCACAATGCTTTCTTCCACACATACCAAAAACTTTTTCGAAATCTGCAAACATACAATACAATTTGATTCTTTAGCTTCAGAAGCTCAAATGATATATGAATCGAGAACAAATTGTCAATAGTTGAGTACTCTTTTCTAAATCCTGTTTGATTTTCGTGCAATATTTCAAATTCATCAGAGAATACATTTAACCTTTCATTAAGAATTGATGTGAAAAGGTTTCCCATGCAACTTAAGATAGTAATTGGTCTATAATTCTCTGGGGTTTTTTTTTTTCTCACCCTTATTTTTATATATAGGCGTTATATTTCCTTCTAGCCACTGAGGCGGAATTTTACAGTTTTTCATAAATTGGTAACATCAACCCTGTGTTGATTTCATATATTCATTTTTATTCCACCATCTCCACAGCATTTATTATTTTTTAGATTTTTGATGCACCTTTTTATTTCATCTTGGGTTATATAATCATTAAGATCCTGGTTTGTATCTTTATATTGTAGATTAGCAATGTCATTTTCGACCATATTTCATTAATCCCTTCATTAATCTCAGGAGCTTTATTTGACTCTTTATAATAATTATACAGTGTATCTACATCTATTGCTGCTTTTTCTTGACTTTTATTTTTATTATGCCTATTTATTATTTTCCAATGTTCTTTAGGATTTTTGTTTTGTATTTCTGTAAGATATTTACTAATTTTATTTCTGTGTAATAATTGTTCTTTATCAAGAATCTTTTTATATATTTTCTCATTGTCTCTATATTTCTTGTACGTTTTCTTAAATAATGTACTTTACTATTTCGGAATTTTCTACGAGCTTTTTTTACAAGCGTTTGTGAACCAAGGTTTTAGGTTTTATTTGATTTTGGGATTTGTGTCCCGCCACTAGTACTTACACCTAAGGTGGTTTTAGCTGCATCTATGTATATTGTGTTTAGTTGATTAATAATATCATTAAGTGAGCTTTCCGTAGTGTTTGTCTGAATCACTATTATTTAATTATGTTAAAAGTTTATTAATAAGTTCAGTATCCATAGATTGCACATATAATTGTTCTTTAGAACGATCCCATGGTTTAATTTTTTCCGCACATTCAATTACTGACGTTGATGAATCTATATTGTTATTTTCTTGTATATTCAAATGCAACACTACAGGAGTATGAACATCAGAAAATAATATGCTATGTTCTAGTACTTGCATATTTGAAATGTACTTATAAATAAAATAATCACAAATAAATAATCAACAGTGCTCGAACCTTTGCATGTTATCTATCCAGATATATTGTCACCAATACGTCCATTTATAAGTATTAATTTATTTGATCTGCACATTTCTAGTAGCAGCTTTCCATATAAATTATGGATTTTCGTCAGCACTGTGGACTCTCAAGGCGCTTTGGATTGACGAGGGACGTCGAGGACGCTATAGCAAGCGCATGGGCGTGGTGCCCGTAAGTCAAGGATCATAAACACAAGGAATGGACGATGGAACGTGGTTCCAAGATGAACGCTAATAGACAATTTGAAATTCTTTAATTTTCATTTTGTATATTTGTACATATTATATATATATATATATATATATATATTATTGCAAATAGAAAAATCATATATAATATATATAATTGTAAATAGAAAAATCTCTGATCGAGCAAAGGATGTGGTGACAATAACGATAAAAAAATTGTTTTACATAAACTTCAAAATCCTGAATGGGGGAGTGGGTACTTACATTTCTGCTACCTAGGTTTCGTCATTTCAACCCCTACATTCTTCCATTACCACCACTCATTGCTGTTGTGAAGTGTGTAAGGGGGGGGGGGGGGGGGGGGGGTAATTCCTGATAATGTCTTACTTTGTAGGTGGAAATGACGAATTTTACAAAAGTAACGGAAAATGATCTTTGTCAAAAAGTTTGTCCTGTTTCTACGGAGTCTAATAGAAAAAAAGGTCATATTAAAACCTTCAAGTTGTTTTCAATACGTCGCAAGTTAAACCTTAGTACACTGATAACAAATACTTTTGTTTGAACATATTTTATTGCATAATACATACAAATGGATTGGATAACAACTAATTAATCCTCTCCGCTATATTTTATACCACACATCACTTAAATTAGAAGACTGTGAATAACATATAATATAAAATCAATATGTGGGAAATCAACCTTAGTACACTGATAACAAATAATAAGTCAACATAAAATGTCTTTACCTGTGTATTTACTTCATTACTTATATACACAGAAAGGTATTCACACACACACACACAGAGAGAGAGAGAGAGAGAGAGAGAGAGAGAGAGAGAGCTGTGTATTTGATTGAACAGAGTGACGACAACAAAACGTACATATTTAAATTACAAGGTTTCTCTACTAGAAACGACATTGTCTGACATAACACGTTATTTTCTCTTTATGAACCGAATCACTATATATATATATATATATATATATATATATATATATTGAAATGCATATAAATAAAATTATGTATTGAAAATTTTAAAATTTCGCTGTTCGTAATACAACATTTACCACGTCTTCATTTAAATTATATACAATACATGCAGTAATTCAGAAGATACTCTGAGCTGACACGTGTTCTACGTCATCATGCGGGTATTGTTCACCCTTAATTGTGATTGGACAAAATCAATTCTAGTTTCCGTGGCGATTTCTAGTTTATGAAGCGGCCTCTGTCTAAGTGACTCTTGATAAGACTGTAACGCCCCGTGCAAGTCCCCCACAACATGTTGACAGATCCCCAGTATCTGCCAGGACAGGTCTCTATATTGTAAAGGTACATATCTCCCCTCATCATAGAGCAGTAGGGTGTGTAGGTCTGTCAGTGCCTGTAGATATTGTGACCTGTTACCTAGTCTGTAGTGACAAAGGACAGACAACATGTGCATGATTACAAAGGGAGATAAAGATAAAATCCCTAATCCGTTCATTTTCCTGACTTCTTGTTCCAACTTCAATTCTTCAATATAGGTGAACTCTTCATGGAACACAATATCTCTTGCCCAAGCCTTCCTGAACTTGGTTAACATAGATTGACCACCTACCGCCTCACTGTACCTCTGCCTGTCTACTGTACCGTGATACATGATATGGGGCTGTGAGAGTCTCTGCTTCACTCTATCTGTGACAGTCAGTGCTGTTTGATATCTACCGGTATCGTACAAGTATAACGCTAAATACAAACCATCAGACCCACAACCTAACTTTAAAACTAGATCTAACATGTGAATTATTGACCTATCAATGGAGTGCATCTTTTTCTTTGATACAAACAAAGTCTGTGTTTTCAATGACATCGAAGTCGATATAAGTACATTTATCAACTGATCATGAAATATGAAATTATGGCAGGTTGAGAATAACTGATCTATTACATTTAAATGCATCATGTTTAAAATGAAATCTGATGCAACGATCCCACTTCTACATTCGACACTTTTACTACGAAAAGCAATATCAATATCTATTTCTGACTTGAGGTTACTTTCCCCTGTCTGCATTACAAAGTATGGATCGGAGAGGGCCGGGATCAGAATCTCTCGGAGCGTGGGACTATGTAACAGGAAAGCTATTCCCATTTTGTAAAATGTTTCTAACTTTTGATATAGGGACATCTGTTGCGCCCCGACAACTTTTCCTACAAACATGTTGTTCTCTGGAATAAAGAAATTTGGAAGAAAACCGGTATATACACACTGCATCAAGGATTTGAAACAAAACCACACATGTTGAAGTAATGTTGATGGTAACCATGGAGTTGACGAACTCTCTTGAATTCTCCAAAATAATATTGTTTTCATAAAATATGAACATAGTAATTCGTCACAAATCACTTCGTTCAGAACTATTTTCATGATCCCGTAACAGAGAAACTGGCAATGGTTCATAGAGTACACTAGCAATTGCTCCGCTTGTGAAAAAGAAATTCTCCACTCCAAGTCCGAGTTTTCATTTGTCTGTTTGTGTGCAATAGGAACAAGATGGAATCCTTCATTAATAATCGATTGTAGCACACATTGCGATGGCCATGCGCGAGTCAAACATCTATCAACCCACGGAAGGGCTGGTAAGGGCCAGTGACGGGATTGGAAACATAACGCGATATCAACTTCATGAGATTGAAAAGTGTAGTTATGGCATGGACCGTGCATGTTCTCACCTTCATTGGCTGGATTAAATCCATTCAATGATTGATGGTATCTCATCAGGAGTAATGGACTAGAAATGTATACAGTATTGTTTCTCTCCAATAGTGAGGACATGACAATTTCTCGATTTGACGGTGTGAGTAGTTGTAATCTGGCGAATCCCGGGGGAGTATCAGAGGTCTCCATGTAGATAAATGTATGTCTGGGTGGATGATAAAACGTGGACTGAGACATCTCACAAATCACCTTATGATCAGGGTACCAATGCATGTAATCCCTGTCAGATGATTCAAACCTGAATCCCTCCCTACGACTACCACTTAGCATCACTCTCTCTCCATTATGTAACTGTGAAGGTTTCTGTATCATCTCTGTCGTGTCCCGCAGATCCCTTCTGAAGGTCACTTCTGTCGGTGTCCCTATCTCACGACACACACCCACATACAGGACTTCTGATACACGGGGAATGTGATCCATCCTGTAACGATTCTTTAACGTTAATTCACACAATACACGATCACAACCAAATAAAGATCACCGTGCCACAGAATTTCCGAATTCTATTTATAGACAATCGGAAATACCCGTCTTCGGCTACTTTTTTTTTTTTTTTTTAGCATAACACTCAAGTAATTAGTATACTAGGCGCGGA
Source organism: Ostrea denselamellosa (assembly GCA_024699665.1). NCBI lineage: Eukaryota > Metazoa > Mollusca > Bivalvia > Ostreida > Ostreidae > Ostrea > Ostrea denselamellosa. The sequence goes on along the minus strand of JAMZEH010000006.1, from coordinate 2,882,896 downwards.
AACAGAGAGATCGCCCCTCCTACATTTAAAATACGAAGACAATAAGCGAACCTCATTCCTTAAGACAAATTTCTGGATCCACCCCTGTATACTATACATCTTTTTTGTGAACTTTGAATAGTTTTTTAGCTCCACCATTCTGTATCAACTGATACATGGAAATGTGGTAGTGTTGGACTACAGATATCAGAATTTTATCTAATTAGGAACGACTCTCTCTCTCTCTCTCTCTCTCTCTCTCTCTCTCTCTCTCTCTCTTAATCCAAAACCAAAATGAAAATAACAAAAGAATTTCAATTCATGATTCACTCATCGCTTCCAACTAGAAATAGCATACTATCTAGAGGTTCACGGCAAGATACTTTTAATTACGTTATTTAATGATGTCAGTGTATTGACGGCTGCTGACTAATTATATATATATATATATATATATATATACATATACATATACAGTGTATATATAATGCACCAATCAGCCGGGTTCAATCTCTGGTGGCCAGTAAACTCAGTGGGTAGAGCACCTGAGCAGAGATTCAGGGCGCCCGGGTCCATAGCCCGGTCTGGTCCGTTGTATTTTATTACTTCTTGTTGCATTTGATGATGTAGACCAGTAGTTTCAGAGGCTGGCTGTGACAGGGTGATATTTTTCTGTTAATAATTATATTATTTTATTTTCATGAAATATATTATTGGAGAAAGTTATATCATTTAGATTATAAAACAAGAGTTATCTTTACTATTAATTTAATTTATGTATAACGTAATAGTATGTAAATATCTCTAAAGTTATTTATAGATTATGAGATCACAATGGTCAGTTATAGTACCAAATGTATACAGTGCTTCCCCGATATTTCGCTAACTTTTGTTGAAGACCAATGAACAGGAGGTAGCAATATAAAAAATTCAACATTGCTGACAATTCAGTGAGCAGTCAACAGAAGCTTACATAATTCTGTATACACGTCGTGTACGTGTATATTACTGACAATTCACTGAGAGTCAACAGAAGCTTACATAATTCTGTATACACGTCGTGTACGTGTATATTACTGACAATTCACTGAGCAGTTAACAGAAGCTTACATAATTCTGTATACACGTCGTGTACGTGTATATTACCGACAATTTATTGAACAGTCAATAGAAGCTTGCATTGTTCTGTATACACGTCGTGTATATTACCGACAATTCAGTGAGCAGTCAACAGAAGCTTACATAATTCTGTATACACGTCGTGTACGTGTATATTGCTGATAATTCACTGAGAGTCAACAGAAGCTTACATAATTCTGTATACACGTCGTGTACGTGTATATTGCTGATAATTCACTGAGCAGTTCACAGAAGCTTACATAATTCTGTATACATATCGTGTACGTGTATATTACTGACAATTCACTGAGTAGTCAACAGAAGCTTACATAATTTATTCGGGCTATATTCTGTATTCGTGTACGTGTATATAACATGTTATTATTATTATTATTTTTAATTACAGTGTCCATCGCCATTTTTGCATCCAATATGGTTGGTAGAGGGTTTCTGGGGGGGGGGTGGTGTTTTTGTTTTTTTTTTTGTTTTTTTTTTAATTTCATCATCACTATCGTCTTAATCCGATTTCGTAGTAGCTTTTTTCACAGTCTCAGGAATTTCTGTGTCGTTCATAATTTCGCTTCGTTGACGTTCACGGTCTGTAAACTGACGAATATCAGTCACATGTCAGGATCCATGTCAGATCTCGTGCTCGCAAAGTAATTTTGGTGTGACAGTATCGTCAGAATTTGTAGTTGTATTAAATTTGTAAATTAAACGGTTAGGTGAATAGCAATATATGACTGTGGCAGGGGTTACAGAATCCCGCGCAATTTTCCCACACCGAATGGCAGAATTAATAGAAAAATATCACCCTGTCACAGTAGTTCCAGAGGCTGGTCTACATCATCAAATGCAACAGGAAGTAATAAAATACAACGGAACGGACCAGACCAGGTTATGGACCCGGGCCCCTGAATCTCTGGTCAGGTGCTCTACCCACTGAGTTAACTGGCGATCGATCTCGGCTGACCTCCACACACACACAGATATATATATATATATATATATATATATATATATATATATATATATATTCCAGATATGACTTTAAAAACGAAGGTCTCGTGTCGTGACAGGCATTGACAAGTTAACTGTCTACATTTTTTTTAAATGAAACTGAACCAAACTCAGCTTACATGGTTCAGTGGCGGATCCAGAAAATTTTCAAAAGGGGGGGGGGGGGTTGCAACCCAAGTTTGTATATTTTCCTTTCCAGAAAGGAGGCCGAAGACTCCAAAATGGCAAAAGTTACCTTTATCGTTTTCTTTTTTCTTTTTTTTTTAATCACCCCCGGCCCTCATCTAGATCCGCCACTGCGTATTAGTGGAACTTATGTTTCCGTAGATATCCGGAAAGAGATTTTTCACTGTGAAAAATTCGATTTTTGAAATTATACCAATTAATCATATTCTAGTATCTATTATTGTAAAACAATAAACATGGAAGTGATAGTGAAGTTATTATTCGGGGGGAAAAGGGTTGGGAAATCTTTATCAATTTGATGCACATCATAAACTACCAAAAACTCATACATCAAAAACGCATTGATGATTCAGATCTCGCCACATCACCAAAACCGGCGAAAAAAAAAAGTTTCACGTGTTTTCGTTTTTCATCAAAAGGTTTCAGATGACATGCTATTTGTTTCATACTGTGCGTCGTTTTATCGAAACATTTTCGTTGCTTGAGGCTAAAATATAAATATACTGTTCGTTTAAATTTATCCACGTGACAAAGTCACTTCCTTTTTCAATACAACTGTCCACGAGTCAAAACAACATGAGCACATCGCAAACAGCTGTTCACCGGGGAATCGTGAAACAGGTAAGTAGATGTAAAAAACAGAGTTAAATTTATGATAAGTAAACATGTCGTTATTACACATGTTTGTTTATCAATAAAATTTTCGTTTCTGAAGAGCAAATCGTGATTAATATACAAGGTTTACATCTCTGCAAGATGGGCAATACTCATTCACTTAACTGGGATACCTTTCCAGAGGGTATTTAAACTTGTGTAATGTTTTCAAGAAATGTTATTACAATTACTATGAAATAATACTACAGAAGTTTGTAATGGACTATTTGATTTATACAGAGAAGTGGCATTGGAATCAGAACTGTTGAACATTATAATGAGCAATATATCCATGTTAAAAGCAGGTGTTGTTGGTTTAAAGCATAATTCCTATTCAGATTAAAACACCCCTTTTTCTGGAAAAAAAAAGGGAATAACGTATTTCTTTATTTGTATCTTGCTTGTAAGCTTTTGATTTAAAAAAAGGAAAAAAAAGACTTATTCATAATAATGTAAAATAAAAAAAATATGTGGGAAAGTTCAACAGTTTTAAGTAGTGACTAACACTGGTATTGATCATCTTTCTTACAGATTCTCTCAGGAGATGCTGTGGTAATCAGAGGGCAACCTAAAGGAGGGCCACCCCCAGAGAAAACAATATGTTTCTCCAACATCACTGCTCCTCGCATGGCCAGGAGACCCAACCCAGCACAGGACAATGTAGAAACAAAGGATGAGGTCAGAAGATAGTTTGTTTATACAGATCTTGTAGCATTATATAACTGCTCTGTCCCTGAGAAGACCCTGAAGCATACTACTGCACTATTTGAACAGTTCTGTTACTGCTCCATCCCCAATAACTGTTCTATCCCCACATCAAGTCATTTTGTTCACACCGTTCCCATCCCAAAGCATTATGTTCCTAGTCCTAAGTATTCCATTCTCATCTGAAACGGTTCATTCCCTCAAATTGTTTGTCATTCAAAACTTGCATGTTAATCATTCATTGTAGGTCAGCTTGGCTCTTGTCTATTGATATTGATTTGATTCCACGGTTCAAATTTGTAAAAGTTTACCAATTCACCATGACACACCAGAGCTTATATGCTTATTTTTATTTTGTGGTAAAAGCCAAAATTTCTTTAACCAAGATTTTAAATGAAATCAACTAACTAAAGAAGAAAATTTGTGAAACCAAAACCAAAAAATAAAGAAAGAAATGATGATAATATTACTGTTGATAAAAAGAAGTTCTGAAAGTGGTTTGTGTTTTTTTTGTTTTGTTATTTGTTTGTTTTGATAGAGGATTCTGAGGCAAGAAAATGTCAAGTTATAAGAGCTAGAACTTATTACTCTTAGACAAATATGAATTTGACATATTTTGGTGAAAGCGTTGGGAAATTAAAATGACTTGCTTATTTTAACTGGTGTGGTGTCACGTTCAAAAGGAAGTTTGAAGTTATCGAGACATTAAGAGTGGCTATAGTAACAGTGTACATGTAAAACAGGAGAGTGGACGCAAGAGTCCACACGGTCGGTCTCCGTCTCGGGCGATACTGGCCTCCAGGATATCTCTCTTGATTAAATTTTACGAAGAATATGTGTAATAAATGTACAAACTGAATTATTCCTCTTTAAATTTCCTCTGAATCAAAAGTCATAAGACGGATTTTTAACAGTACTTTTTCTCTCTGTAATCATGAACTTTGTATCATGAACTCCTCATAGAGGGCTTTATAAAAATTAATAATTCTATCAACACTTAGAGATTAAAGGATAAAAGTACTCAGTTCCTGATTCCCCGACTTTATGACATCATAAGGGACCAACATCCGTGAATCAAAACAAAAGCAGACCTATCTGTAGGCGATTTTTTTGTTCCTGATTCCCCGACTTTGTGACATCATAAGAGACCAACATGAGTGAATCAAACCAAAAGCAGACCTATCTGTAGACGATTTATCGTTCCTGATTATCCCATGGGGATCCGGGTTGTTAGAATAGATACTCAGTACCCCTTGCTTATCACTAAATGGGGCGGTCCTTCGGATGAGACCGCAAAAACCAAGGTCCCGTGTCACAGCAGGTGTGGCACGTAAAAGATCCCTCCCTGCTCAAAGGCTACAAGCGCCGAGCACAGGCCTAAATTTGCAGCCCTTCACCGGCAATGGTGACGTCTCTTTATGAGTGAAAGATTCTCGAGTGGGATGTTAAACAATATTTAATCAATCAATCAATTGTTCCTGATTCCCCGACTTTGTGACATCATAAGGGACCAACATCAAAGAATCAATACAAAAGCAGACCTATCTGTAAGATGATTTATTTTATAACTGGAGGAGATTTGGGATGAGGAACCGGAGTTTGTTGCACAAGGATGTCACTTTGAACCCATAATTGATACAAAAGCCAGTCATCAACGATTTTTCAACGGAGGACAAACAAGAAGATCGATCAAATTCCTATTTATTCCAAACTGGTTTATGAAACACCCATCTGACTTCGTATGTTACAGTTGAATGCAAACACATTGAACCATTTTGATGGCTAAAACTGACAGTTGTTAGTATAAGTACACATTTGCATCAAGCTGGTCTCTTTCGGTGTCATCAAGCAAGGGGGATAAATCATCTTACTATTTTGATACTGCATACCACAACATTTAATGATCTGTAGCATCTGTTACCTTGCGATTTTTTTCCAAATGACTTATTGACATATATTGACTAACGTAAAGAACACATTTTCATGCAAAATAAAGTTTTGTTTTGAAAATCCTCTCCTATGACCTATAAGCAATTGAATTTAACATTTTTGAGTTAGGGTGACAATGTTATATGTGCAGTATTCATAAATTGGACCTGAAATAACGTTATTCAATATATTTTTTTTTTCAAAAGTTATTTTCTAATTGTTGCATTAATTATATACCTGTAAAAATCCCCATGTGGGATTAAAAGCACAAATAACTTTATATATTACTTTGTAATTTATTTCCATTTTAAAATATTCTTAATTTTAATTAAATTAAACCTTCATATTATCAAGGAATTTTCTCTTTATCACACAATGTCTGTATATGAATAAAAAGGACCAAAAGGTCTAAATTGTAGAATTTGAAATCGAGGTCAAGCCGTTTGTTCATGTCTTGGCCCAGAGTGTTCCATTCTTGATGAAAACCGTTCATTCCCTATCTCCATGTGTTCTGTTTTTAGATAGAAACTGGTTTCATTTATTATGAGAACCTTTCCATTCAAACCATTCAGCTTTCGTTCTAACCCCACCCCACCCCCTGAAAAAAAAAACCGGTCATTTCCAAATCGTCTGTTCCACAGGTGTACACTTCGGGGCCTGTAATATAGAACTGTATTATGCCAGCAAACTTGCGTACCAAGATGTACCTCTATATTAAATCAGCATGTTTTAATACATGTGTGTATATATATGTGTGTGTGTGTGTATAATCCAGATGTAAATAAATATCCCCACAAGTAATTGTATAATAAAGCAAAATCAGAACACAATTCCACTGGGCAATAGTTGATTGATTGATTATATGTTGTTTAATGTCCCACTCAAGAATTTTTCACTCATATGGATTGATTGATTGATTATATATTGTTTAACGTCCGGCTCGAGAAGTTTTCACTCATATGGAGACGTGGGCAAAAGTTGAATTGTAAAATAATGTGTAACTAAGCAGTATTGTCATAACTCTTGAAGATTGAAAATGAAACTGGTTGAGTTATTTTTTGGCATTCTGATTTTTCCTTATATAAATGTGTGTGTGTGTGTGAGGGACTGTTGCCAATAAACAGTTCCATTTCCAAGTTTTATTGATTTTTTCAAATTTGAGGCTAAAAATGTCAAATAACAAACTGGCAAGTCTTTGTAATATCCACTTGCCATTGCAAGTAATATTAACTGTGGGTAATTAGATATTAAAAATCGACTTGCCCACATGGCAAGCAAATTTTTTTCTCATAACATTCTCTTTTTATGATTTACTTTCTTTTTGCTATAATTTTTTTTTACTAATCGTTCTGATTCATGACAAAGGCTAAGTATAAGTAATATGTCAAGCATATATGTGACTTAGACTAGCCGTGTGAAAAGACTGTGGGGATTTTGTTGAGGGTGTTTCAAAACCCCAGAAGAGAAATGCTAACAGAGATCATTAGTTCCATGAATATGAGAAGAAATGATCGAGATCATTTTCTCAGAAATGACCTATTAATCGGCCATGGCTGTCAGACACCAAGCGAAATGCTTTCTCACTGGTGTATAATGCACAACAGCAAGGCAAATTTGATGTGTCAATAGAGTTGTCTATAAAATTGTAAATTGTTTACAGAAAAGTCACTGTCACCCACTGGCTTGAGTCTGCAAAGGGAAACAACTCTTCTGCATGCACATGCATTTCAATTAAAATTTTCACAGACAGTGACTTTTGGTTGAAAATTTAGAATTGGTTTCAATCTGTCTACTTAATATTATTGTACGAAAGGACTTTCTAGTGTTGATACTTTTCTAGTACTTTGAAAAAGGAAACTGGCATATACCATTAATCTGCTTCAGCCCTTTGCATGGGAGGCCAGGGAGTACTTGAGGAAGAAGCTGATTGGGAAAGACGTGGCTTTTGTAATAGAATACACAGTGCCAGGAACAGGAAGAGAATATGGCTGTGTATACCTGGGCAAAGGTAAGAGAAATTTGGTTTCTAAAGTTAAAATTTGATTTAATGAAGTTTCCACACAGTTTTGTACAACTTGGTACCAGTGATCTCTCATTGATTTTTCCAAAATGCCTAAGTAAATAAATGAAATAGGAATGAAAGAGCAGACAAAGCTAATGTAAGGTATCTGTTTTGCAGACATTGAATCAGGAGAAAACATCACGGAGGCTTTAGTGTCAGAGGGACTGGTCGAGGTCAGGAGAGGGGGAATCAGGGCTGATGAGTGAGTGTGAATTGTCTCCCTTGGTTTGAAATATTTCACATAAACAAAATGTCTTCATAAGTATTTCTTCCATGTGTTTACATTTGTAAATGAAATGTTTAGAATGTATACAAACAGCCTTAATGTTTCTTTACTATTTAAGAAATAAATTTCAATTTTTAAAAATATATGAGGGCATGAACTGCGACGTTTTATGCCAGCGCACTTCATGAAGGATGTTAGAAGTGAAGAGTTGCTGTTCATACCCTCATGTATTTTTAAAAGTGAAATTTTTTTTTATATTTTATATTTACATTTTACTTTCATTTCCATTGTAATATTCTCAGCTGATACAGTATTTATACTGTATTTATCAAGATTCATATACACATCATTCACATTCATGAATCATGGCTATCATTTCAATTGGTTAAGATATCAAAGACCAAAAACATGGAAATGTAAGTATTACAAAATGAAGATGTACTGATCACATATCCCCCACGTTATTTCCTGCCAGTAAAGCATTCAGTGAATTTCGTTTTCAGTCCAGGTCAGCAGAAGTTGATTCAGCTTGAGGATGTGGCTAAGTCTGCTGGGAAGGGGAAATGGAACACCGAAGAGGCAGCTAAGCATATACGCAACGTAAAATGGACAGTAGAAAATCCTAGAAACTTTGTAGACTCTCATCACAACAAACCCATTGATGGTAAGACATAAGTATTGAGTAGACTCAAAACTTTTCCTACATGATAGAGTGACACCTGTCTAATCTGATGATTTGTCCCGTGTGATAGAGTGACACCTGTGTAATCTGATGGTTTGTCCCGTGTGATAGAGTGACACCTGTGTAATCTGATCGTTTGTCCCGTGTGATAGAGTGACACCTGTGTAATCTGATCATTTGTCCCGTGTGATAGAGTGACACCTGTGTAATCTGATCGTTTGTCCCGTGTGATAGAGTGACACCTGTGTAATCTGATCATTTGTCCCGTGTGATAGAGTGACACCTGTGTAATCTGATGGTTTGTCCCGTGTGATAGGGTGACACCTGTCTAATCTGATGGTTTGTCCCGTGTGATAGAGTGACACCTGTGTAATCTGATGGTTTGTCCCGTGTGATAGAGTGACACCTGTCTAATCTGATGATTTGTCCCGTGTGATAGAGTGACACCTGTGTAATCTGATCATTTGTCCCGTGTGATAGAGTGACACCTGTGTAATCTGATGGTTTGTCCCGTGTGATAGAGTGACACCTGTGTAATCTGATCATTTGTCCCGTGTGATAGAGTGACACCTGTGTAATCTGATGGTTTGTCCCGTGTGATAGAGTGACACCTGTGTAATCTGATCATTTGTCCCGTGTGATAGAGTGACACCTGTGTAATCTGATCATTTGTCCCGTGTGATAGAGTGACACCTGTGTAATCTGATGGTTTGTCCCGTGTGATAGAGTGACACCTGTCTAATCTGATGATTTGTCCCGTGTGATAGAGTGACACCTGTGTAATCTGATGGTTTGTCCCGTGTGATAGAGTGACACCTGTGTAATCTGATGGTTTGTCCCGTGTGATAGAGTGACACCTGTGTAATCTGATCATTTGTCCCGTGTGATAGAGTGACACCTGTGTAATCTGATGGTTTGTCCCGTGTGATAGAGTGACACCTGTCTAATCTGATGATTTGTCCCGTGTGATAGAGTGACACCTGTGTAATCTGATCGTTTGTCCCGTGTGATAGAGTGACACCTGTCTAATCTGATCGTTTGTCCCGTGTGATAGAGTGACACCTGTGTAATCTGATCATTTGTCCCGTGTGATAGAGTGACACCTGTGTAATCTGATCGTTTGTCCCGTGTGATAGAGTGACACCTGTGTAATCTGATCATTTGTCCCATGTGATAGAGTGACACCTGTGTAATCTGATGGTTTGTCCCGTGTGATAGGGTGACACCTGTCTAATCTGATGGTTTGTCCCGTGTGATAGAGTGACACCTGTGTAATCTGATGGTTTGTCCCGTGTGATAGAGTGACACCTGTGTAATCTGATCATTTGTCCCGTGTGATAGAGTGACACCTGTGTAATCTGATCATTTGTCCCATGTGATAGAGTGACACCTGTCTAATCTGATCATTTGTCCCGTGTGATAGAGTGACACCTGTGTAATCTGATGGTTTGTCCCGTGTGATAGAGTGACACCTGTGTAATCTGATCATTTGTCCCGTGTGATAGAGTGACACCTGTGTAATCTGATGGTTTGTCCCGTGTGATAGAGTGACACCTGTGTAATCTGATGGTTTGTCCCGTGTGATAGGGTGACACCTGTGTAATCTGATGATTTGTCCCATGTGATAGAGTGACACCTGTGTAATCTGATCATTTGTCCCGTGTGATAGGGTGACACCTGTGTAATCTGATGGTTTGTCCCGTGTGATAGAGTGACACCTGTGTAATCTGATGGTTTGTCCCGTGTGCTAGAGTGACACCTGTGTAATCTGATCGTTTGTCCCGTGTGATAGGGTGACACCTGTGTAATCTGATGGTTTGTCCCGTGTGATAGAGTGACACCTGTGTAATCTGATCGTTTGTCCCGTGTGATAGAGTGACACCTGTGTAATCTGATCATTTGTCCCGTGTGATAGAGTGACACCTGTGTAATCTGATCGTTTGTCCCGTGTGATAGAGTGACACCTGTGTAATCTGATCATTTGTCCCGTGTGATAGAGTGACACCTGTGTAATCTGATGATTTGTCCCGTGTGATAGAGTGACACCTGTGTAATCTGATCGTTTGTCCCATGTGATAGAGTGACACCTGTGTAATCTGATCATTTGTCCCGTGTGATAGAGTGACACCTGTGTAATCTGATGGTTTGTCCCGAGTGATAGAGTGACACCTGTGTAATCTGATGGTTTGTCCCGTGTGATAGAGTGACACCTGTGTAATCTGATCATTTGTCCCGTGTGATAGAGTGACACCTGTGTAATCTGATCATTTGTCCTGTGTGATAGTATGGTTGGATGATGGTTTGTGTCGGGCAGATGATGACTATGATTAAGCATCTGGTTACACGATTATTTATGTCATTACAGTAAAACGCAGTCATAGCAAGCCTCCATGGCCAGCCAAAAACACTTTGTTATTGCCAAATTTCATTGTACAGTAAAACACAGATTGCGGATTGTACACTCGGCTTAATACAACTCGTAATTAGAGACATTCTTGAATTCATCTACAATGAGTTACTTCATTGTACAACGTAACAAAAGTGAAATTAAGAAATTAATTTGCATGTGGAAAAACATGGACACGCACACATCCAGTATTTACCAGTTCAATCTTTGAGGAATTTTGATGAATATTCAAATTAACTAACCCCAAGGACACATGCTATTTACAAAGCACTAGCCCAAATCCATTATTTACTGGCCCCAGACCATCGGACCATCAATTATTTCGAGCACTGCAGGGCAAGTGAAAAACACTTCATCGTAACCAAACTTCATCAGACAGTAAAACACAGTTATTGCACACCTCCAGGGCCAGCAAAAAAGAAAGTTTCTTATAACCAAACTTCATTAGACAGTAAAACACAGTTATTGCACACCTCCAGGGCCAGCAAAAAAGAAAGTTTCTTATAACCAAACTTCATTAGACAGTAAAACACAGTTATTGCACACCTCCAGGACCAGCAAAAAAGAAAGTTTCTTATAACCAAACTTCATTAGACAGTAAAACACAGTTATTGCACACCTCCAGGGCCAGCAAAAAAGAAAGTTTCTTATAACCAAACTTCATTAGACAGTAAAACACAGTTATTGCACACCTCCAGGGCCAGCAAAAAAGAAAGTTTCTTATAACCAAACTTCATTATACAGTAACACATGGTTATAGCTAAGAACTTAATTATTGTAGGGGAATAAACATCACTTCACTATAAGGTAGAATTTGTTATTAGCATGAATTCATTGTAAGCATGTTTTACTGTATGTTGTTAAGTTATATATATATATATATGTGTGTGTGTAATTTTGTCATAAATGTGAATTATGTTGAACAGGAAGTGACAAAAATTGGAGGTTGTTGGGATGGATCTGCATTCAGGGGTCAGGGGTTAAATCTTGTTCTGGTCCATTCACTCCACTGCATTTTCTCTCTTCCCGTCACAAACTTACTGAAGAGGCAGATGATGATGATTGTTAATTTCGTTACTCCGTTTCTTACAGCTGTAATCGAACACGTGAGAGATGGCTGTACGGTCCGCGCTTTCCTCTTACCATCATTCGATTATGTCACCATCATGCTGTCGGGAATTAAGGTTTGTTTGCACTTTTATCACTCCTAAGGGAATACACATTTTCATGTTTTCCCCTCTGTGCATTCAAATATTGTGTGGAACTCTTTAAAATTCCAGACATTGTTTTGGACTGTAGAGATTGATTGTATATTGTTTTACGTCCCGCTTGAGAATTTTTCACTCATTGCCGGTGAAGGGATGCAGGTAGTAGTCTTCATTAACATCCCAACATCAGACTCTTATCAGACGAGGCACGTACACTAGATGCACTAGCTCCGACTAGATTTTGGTTAGAAGTATTTCGATGTAAAATCTACACAAATAGATAAATCTGTTGGTACTGAAGTCTGGTTATATTGTTAAATCGCTGATGTTCAATCCTAACTATTTCCTAACGTCCTTTGACGTTGTTACTGTGTGCGTATATCCCATTTGAATCGGTGCACGATCTTTAATGCTTTGATGTAATTGATTTTCCAGAATTTCCAAATTTTTCCAAATTCAAACATATCTTCATTATCACTATTTTCCTGCAAGTCTCCTTGCCTCTGCAGGGCTGTTTTCATTGTGACATTTTTATTTATTTTTTTCTACTCCTCAGTCTGTATTTTTAATTGCTTGCACATTAGCCTTCATTTTCAAAATATTGCTAATCAAATGCAAATGATTTATGTTACGTAAGCATATATGATCTGGTTCTAAGGTTAAGGTAGAAAAGACAGAACATGAATTAGTGTAGGTGGGATAATTCAGAAGTTCAAGTGGTTTCAGCAGCGAGGATATTCACAATGAATTATTTAATATTCAACACTTTAACACTGGATTTTTTTTTTTTAAATAAAATTTTAATTTGTGGGCAGAAGAATTAATAGGTTCAGTAGCCCACATGGCCACCAAAGATTTCAAGTTAGTTTCAAACCCTGCAATATCCAGAAGTGTTAGTTTTACAGCGTTTGTAACTTGTCTAATTACCTGCTTGTTCTTGCAGTGTCCAATGTTCAAACAAGATGAAAATGGCAAACAGGTCCCTGAAGCATTCACTGAGGAGGCCAAGTATTTCACAGAAGTTCGTTTACTGCAGAGGGATGTACAGATCATACTGGAGGGAGTGTCCAACCAAAACCTGCTGGGTACAGTCATTCACCCGGTATGTACAAAGTCTCTCCGTATGTACAGATACACTTGGTATGTACGTATACAATTGGTATGTACAGATACACTTGGTATGTACGTATACAATTGGTATGTACAGATACACATGGTATGTACAGATACACATGGTATGTACAGATAGTATGTACAGATACACATAATATGTACAGATATACTTGGTATGTACAGATACACTTGGTATGTACGTATACAATTGGTATGTACAGATACACATGGTCTGTACAGATACACATGGTATGTACAGATACACATGGTCTGTACAGATACACATGGTATGTACAGATACACATGGTCTGTACAGATACACATGGTATGTACAGATACACATGGTATGTACAGATACACATGGTATGTACAGATACACATGGTCTGTACAGATACACTTGGTCTGTACAGATACACATGGTGGGTACAGATACACTTGGTATGTACAGATACACATGGTGTGTACAGATATTCTTATATACATAATGATTGATAGATATAATTTCATGATTGCCTTAAAATATTTGAGATTTTGCAATCTATGTTTGAGATGAAATTTCAAAAACTAATTTCAAACATTATTGAATACTTTGTTGAATTCTTATTGTAGAATGGTAACATTGCTGAGCTGTTGCTGAGGGAGGGATTTGCTCGCTGTGTGGACTGGAGCATGGGTGTGGTTACCCAGGGGGCAGATAAATTACGAGCTGCTGAAAAGTAAGGGGCATCAGGCACAGTCTGCATCTTCTAGCAATTGTACTTATATATTGTGCCGTCATTCAGGGCAATTGTACATCATACAGGGCAATTGTACATCATACAGGGCAATTGTACATCATACAGGGCAATTGTACTTATATATTGTGCTGTCATTCAGGGCATTTGTACTTATATATTGTGTTGTCATTCAGGGCAATTGTACTTATATATTGTGCTGTCATTCAGGGCAGTTGTACTAATATATTGTGCTGTCATTCAGGGCAATTGTACTTATATATTGTGCTGTCATACGGGGCAATTGTACTTATATATTGTGCTGTCATTCAGGGCAATTGTACTTATATATTGTGCTGTCATTCAGGGCAATTGTACTTATATATTTGTCGTCATTGATTGCTATTGCACTTGCATATTGTGTCGTCAATCAGGGCAATTGTAGTTACTGTAAATTCCTAATTATACACAAGGAATTTATTATTGCGTAATTTTGCAAGAAGCCTTGCTTGCGAAATAAAATTATTCATTTTTATTTTTTAATGTTGCTAAAATAATGTAAATACTCTTGATCAACAGAGCACTTTTACGGGTTATTTTGTTATATGAAGAACTCGCATAAAATAAGGAATTTGCAGTGTATATTGTGTTGTCATTCATTCTTAAGAAAAATCTGTCTTGCGTACAGATTGGTTGATTCAGGAAGATTTTTATTGTCCCTGAATTTCTAAACTATACAAGATGGAGACATCATACTTGGTGAATTGGAGGGGGGGGGGGGGGGGGGGGCACATTGCACTTACAAAAACACCGTGTTGAATAACAACCTGTTCACTTTTCTTGCTGTTGTAGAATTGCCAAAGAGAAGAAGGCCAGGCTCTGGAAAGATTATTCTCCCTCTGGACCGACCGTGGACATTAAGGATAAGGCCTTCAGTGGCAAGGTAGGCTCAAGCAATGAACATTTAGATGGCATGTACAGTAAAACTCGCTTGCAGTGAACATGCTTATAATGAATTCATGCATATTGCAAAATGACATTTATCTCCCTTACGAGAGAGTTCCAAATTTGTATTGGATATAATGAAGTTTAGTTACAGTGATCTGGTTTTTGCTGCTCAGTAGGTTTGCTATAACTGTGTTTGCTGTGCTTAGATGCTTGAAAGCGAAGATAATTGTTTTTATGTCTCTGTAATTAGTGGTTTTGGGGCATATAGTTTTTGGTCTGTTTGTCCACAGAAACATTAACATTGGCCATAACTTTTAAATGGATGGTTATAGGGCTTTCAGATTTTACATGTTTAGTATTCCTTATGAAAAGACCTTTTTTAGGTTGAGAAATATTTTACTTTAACATTGGAGTTTAACCTATTTTTGAAAAACCTTGATCATAGCTTTTGAAGAAGTAGTGCTAGGGCTTTCAGATTCCACATGTGTATTCCTTGTGACAAGACTTTTCTTTCAATACCAGAATTAGTTTGCTGCCATACAGAGGTGTCGGTATTTTATAAACACATCTTGTTAGTCCCTGGTAATCTGGTCCAGCTTGCCACTATTAATGTAAAGGTGAAGATGACTAACAGTATTCAATCTCATAATTCCTATAACAAATACAAATCAGAGAGATGGGCAAATACGGACCCCTGGCATACCAGAGGTGGGATCGGTGCCTAAGAGGAGTAAGCATCCCCTGCCAACCGGTCACACCCACCGTGAGCCCTATATATTGATCAGGGAAACGGAGTAATCCGTAGTCACAATCAGTGTGCCAAGAACAGCCTAACAATTGGTATGAAACACATCAGACAGAATTGACCGAATGGAAAGTTATATTGGCAAACTAAATCATTATGACGACCACAGAATTTGCAAAATTTGATGATGGAAAAATTGAAATCATCCCGTTTGTCATAAAGTTGAGTTGTTATTGTGCCGCCAGCATCTATTTTCAGTAAAATATCTAAGTACGATACAGATCTGGAAGACTGTGGTGTCTTTCATATTAAGTTCACTGGGATATATAGGATCGACATATGAATAAAGATGATCATTGTTGATAGATAAAATGTCATCGATATATCTAATTGTCGAATTGAAGGCCACAGCAAGATATTTTTTCTTCTCATGTAGAAGCTTTAGAATAAATTCTGCTTCATAAGATATAAAAACAGGTCAGCTAACAAAGGAGCACAATTCATGTCCATGGGTTTTCCAACAGACTGTTGGAAAACCTGATCACCAAAGACTACGAAGATACTGTCGATGAGGAACTCTAGCATCTTTTTGATATCAACTTCAGAGTTCTTGTGCATGGAGTTAGAGTGGTATTTAACAAAATAATTTTTGGGATGACCGATCACTAGATGTGAATATTTCCTTTGACCAATTTTGTTGATGAAGCAACTGTCTATGATGTCAAAAAGTCTAGTCTTTAATGTATTGTGAGGTATGGTCATGTAAAGTGTTAGAATATCATACATTTTAATGTTGTTGAGAAAAGTTTTGTGATATCAAATTCATTAAAGTTCTTTAGAATTTATAAGAATCCACATTTGATTTACGCCACTTCTGGCATATGTAGTGGCACAATACGCTAGAAGTTTCTCCTTTAATAAAATTTTCAGGTCGTACTGTGATAATTATCTCTGTAGAAGTACTTTCGTACAGGATATTATATTACTTTTTTTTTTTTTTCAGGTTGTGGAAATCGTTAATGGGGATGCTCTGGTTGTCAAAACTGGAGATAACAAGTTTAAGAAGGTGTTCCTCTCCAGTGTTCGTCCCCCAAGGTATAGAACATTCATGTAATCTGACCACAGACATTGCTATGTTGGTTTGAATATCTGTATTTACTTTTGGTACAGACTATACAGATTTTACTTTTGGTGTACACTGTACAGTTTTTACTCATGACATGTTTATGGGTTGTTTTCCACCGTACGAAATCAAAAGTTTCATACATGACAAGAACCTCTTTGTTTCTCTATGGTCTCGTTTGATATCATGCGTAATCTTTAATATGCATTATTTTCTGGGGTTCAATATGAGTTGGTTTCAGTAGACAATTTCAGGAAAAAGTGATTTATTTTTTCAAATCCCTCCATGATTTCCATATAAAAAATTTTTTTTCAGAAATACCACACCCGCTGACTCAGCAGAATCGTCTCCCAGCAAAGGTCGAGGTCGACCTCTATATGATGTTCCATACATGTTTGAAGCTAGGGAATTCCTGAGAAAGAAACTGATTGGGAAAAAGGTAGGTTTGGGAATACTAGCTCACATTTGATATTTTTATGATTAATTATCTTCTTTGAGTTTTATTTGATTATATCTGGTTTGATCGTTTAGAAGTCCCTAAATCCAGGTGACCATCAGTTTCATTGTTTTATCAAAAACATTATGCATGCATCAGTCGGGGGCATAACTGAAAGTAGCTATGGAAAAATATAACTTTAAACCGTTATTTTCCCGTCTTGCCAATGATCACTGAAAAGTCGATTCGTAATTCGCACTTTTATTGCAAAGCTTCTGGTATTCCCATATTTCAGTTTACAGGAAGTTTCATCATGTCTGCAAAGATGGAGTCAAGAGTTTGTGGAAAAATAGAATTTTCGACCTATTAGATGTAAAATCGGTGAAATGTGACTCTTAGTGTTTCCCTGGAAATTAACCATGCTTGCAGAATTTTCATGTGGTATAACATCACTTTTCATGAATTTAGGAGACTTTATGGAATTAAATATCAAAAATTCATATCTGCACATCATTTAGAAAAATGTTCTGCACAGAGGTTTGAAAATGGTGAATTTAAGAGTAAAAAAAATCAGAATGAGCCTTGTCCCAATGCTATTCATATTTTTTAAGCTTCATTTTTCACAAGGAATTTAATTTGGGCATAATTTTGCAGTTTGTATCTGTTTCAATGATTTTAATTATCACACCCTGGAATTTCCAAGGAAAGACAACTCTTGCAAGCACAATGTGTAGCCAATTTTAGTAATATTTTCTGCAAGTTAAATCAGTTACACCCTCGACTGATGATAAAACCCATACCACATGTAAGTATGATCAGCTGACCATTAATTACAGGTGAATGTTCAGGTGGATTATATCCAGCCAGCCAATAACAATTTCCCGGAGAAGAGTTGTTGTACCGTGACAATATCCGGAATGTAAGTCACAGTATTATCGTATAACAGGAAATTATGTCACACTGGAAATATTGGCTTTCTTGGCAGATGAGGAGAATTTGTCGTATTTGAAAGTGCCAGAATTTTTATCATTATAAATGATGCACCTCCTCAATGAAAATACACTAAAATATGAAACGATAGGATTTCAAACTATATTTTTTTGAAAAATATTCTAAACATTCTTGATTCCAGAATTACCCAATATATGGTAGTTGTTTTTGTCACGTAATGTCACTCGTAAAATCAGTCGCACACGTACGTATAGATGTAGCAATTATGTTTTCATTTTGCTTTTTTTCATTTGCAAATGTTTTATTTTCCATTCTTTCCCAAATGAAAAAAAAAACGATGTGGAGTGTAACCTTTACCTACATTCAAATGAAAATAGAAAATTTAGAACCGAACAAAAAAAGAGGATTTTACTTTGAGTGAGTGTAAGAGTGAAAATAAAGCTGGAGTGAAGTGAAGGCTGTACAATATCATGGGAGTAATCATCCTCCGAGACGAAAAATGAAACACATATTTTTGTGTATTGATCAACGTAAAGAACTAGTTGAGTTGAAATGTCATGGTGATGGCGACTGTTTAATATTTCAGTGTTATGACCACTAGGCCATGTTATTGTTTGAGACATTTATAAATAATGTCGTGGGGATCTGTGGTGCTCCGTGGGGATCTGGGTTAGAATAGGTGCTGAGTGCTCCTTGCTTGTCGTAAGAGGCGACTAAATGGGTCGGTCCTTCGGATGAGACTGCAAAAACCGAGGCCCCGTGTCACAGCTGGTGTAGCACGATAAAGATCCCTCCCTGCTCAGAGGCCCTAAGCGCCTAGCAAAGGCCTAAATTTTGCAGCCCTTCACCGGCAATGGTGACATCTCCTAATGAGTGAAAATTTCTTGAGCAGGACGTAAAACAATATATGATCAATCATTACAATTGGTAAATGTACTTTTTTTCACAGTAACGTAGGGGAAGCTCTGGTTGGTAAAGGCCTAGCCTCTGTCGTACGCTACAGACAGGAAGACGACCAGAGGTCAGAACACTACGATGAACTGCTGGCAGCTGAAGCTAGAGCCCAGAAGAAGGGGGTAGGAATGCATTCCAAGAAAGATGCACCGACCCATAAAGTGGCCGACGTGTCAGGGGTAGGCCTTCTTGTTCATTATTGTTGATGAGTGGGGATCTTTGTTTACTGTAGAGCAAGTTGGTTTTTTTTCCATGGGGTGATAATTTTAGCGTATTTTAGTGGAATGGTATCATGTTACCAAATTTTTAAAAGATAAATATATATAGCAGTCATTGTTGAGTCAAAGGTTCAGCTTGGGGGGTATACAATAATAATATCCTTTATTTATACAGGATTGCACTATTAGTTATACAAACTAGTTTACATTGTGGTCCTGTCTTCAACATATACACATATTAATCCACCGTGAAATGGCTGAAAACGGCGTAAAACCCCAAACATCAATCAATTAATCATATCAAGAACATTATCATGAAAACATGAAAATACGACAGATAATTTATATATACAGATAAGAACCACCTCAGAACATTGGAGTATTTTTAAGAGTCCAAAGTAATGTTTAAGATATAAAAGATGTTGGAAGTTGTGCATTTTCTAATACTGTAGAATCTGGTAGTGAGTTCCATGCAACTGTTTCTGATATGATGAAAGATCTTCTGAAGTATTCTACAGGGCATTTTTTATGTCATTTGTTTCTGATGACGGTAGAATGTTTTACAGATAAGTTATTAACACTACATTGCACATCAAGTTTCATTTTAGGGAACTCCATTCTGCCAAAATATGTTCCACTGAAATTATTTCTATTCCCATAAGTTAGAAAATTGCCAAATTTTACATCCTTTGAAAAAACTCTCTATAGGGTATTATTGTCAGGGGGTGTGTGACTCTTTTATTGGTGTCAGGGGTGTGGCTCTTTGTTTATTGCTGTCAGGGGTGTGACTCTTTGTTTATTGGTGTCAGGGATGTGGCTCTTTGTTTATTGCTGTCAGGGGTGTGGCTCTTTGTTTATTAATGTTATGGGTGTGGCTCTTTGTTTATTAATGTTATGGGTGTGGCTCTTTGTTTATTGCTGTCAGGGGTGTGGCTCTTTGTTTATTAATGTTATGGGTGTGGCTCTTTGTTTATTAATGTTATGGGTGTGGCTCTTTGTTTATTGCTGTCAGGGGTGTGGCTCTTTGTTTATTAGTGTCAGGGGTGTGGCTTTTTGTTTATTGTGTACCATATCAGTAGATGGGTAACTAAGAAGTAAGTGATTGCCATATTAAAGAATGGGTACCCTCTGCGTTGTTGAATGGAATTACTGTGGTGTCAGGAAACATTGGTGAGGTAGATGCAGTGATGGCTATTGATTGTGATCTACTGATAACTTACTTTTATTTTTTCTATGGCAGGACCCAAACAAGTGTAAGCAGTTTTTGCCATTCCTACAGAGGGCAGGAAAGTCCGAGGCCATTGTGGAATTCGTCGCCAGTGGATCTCGTCTCAGGCTGTACTTGCCGCGGGAAACTTGCCTCATGACTTTCCTGATCTCAGGTACAGAGGGGTACTTTTATCTAATTTGTCGATTAGAGCTCATTAAAACTCTGCCTGTAAAATAGTAAAGCTCATTAAAACTCTGCCTGTAAAATAGTAAAGCTCATTAAAACTCTGCCTGTAAAAAGTTTAAATCAGAATCTCAGAAATGCTTTTTTCAGTTGTGCTGTGACACATCAATATTCTGTATTTTTGACAAGTTTAGTTTGAACTTATATATGTCTTTTTATGATTGATCTGTGTTATATGATAAAAGCTGAATTGTATTAGATGGATATGAGATTTTAATCTCTTGGGAGTTCTCTCTTTTCAATCTCCCTGTTCAGTATCATAATATTTTTATATTGCATCAGGTATTGAATGCCCTCGTGGAGCTCGTCCCCTCCCAGGAGGTCAGATGACCGCTTCTGAACCTTATGGCGACGAAGCGCTTCAATTCACAAAGGAAATGTGTCTGCAAAGAGAGGTAACTCCACGCTTCTGATAAATGCATTTCATTTGAAATGTTTTGTAATGAATATAGAGGAAATCATTCAAACACTGTATATACTATAGACTGCTTTAGTTTTTTTGAAATGGGGTTAAAATTTCACAGATTTACTTTTTCTGTTCAGTTCTCGGGTACAAATGTCTGTGATTCTTGGACACTTTTGAATAAATTGAAATTCTCTGAAGTAAAAATTCTGATGATTTTTTTGTGCCAGGTGGAACTTTTTTCATTTACAGTGATTTGTTTGGGTTCATTTTATTATTTTTGATGGGGACAAGTAACATCAAATGAAATCACTATTGTTCGTGGGGGCTCAATGTTCATGGATTTCGTGGATACCTTTTACCAACAAATCTACGTCCCCACGAACCAGTTATTCTTTGCAATAGTTTCTATAGTATGTCATTGTATATTTTGAAAATAACATTAACCCTCGAAATTACATCCCCACGAACTAGTAAATATTTAGGTACCTGCAAACATTGGCTCCGATGAACATTAATGATTCCACAGTAACATTTCATAAATGATGAACATTTTCTTCCATTATGGTTAAAAATTTGTGGATATAGAGGAAGGTGGGCCTGAGTGAGTTCTATGCTTACGTCAACTGCTTGTGTAGGTTTTTTTTGAAAGTTAAATAAAAAAAAAAATCATGTTTATAGCCAAATTTAGAGATTTATTTTGTTTTAATTTTCACTGTATGTGAAATGCAACTCTTTTAAGTGTGAGTTTACAGAAACAACACAACATTTTGCATTTGTTTGGTCCAGGATGCGTAATGAGTAAATGTTTTATTCAAGTGTCGAGAATTTTTATTTTTTCACTCCTTCTGCTTTACATGAAGATTAAAATAGAAAATCTGCCAACAAAACAAAATTTACTTTGACCTTCCTATCCACAAAATCCATGATCTTCAAAAACCTCCAGAAATAAAACAACCTGTTTTCAAAGATTTATAAGAATGTGGATTAAATACGTATTATAAAGCTTGATAAATATTGTATAGGTTGAAGTGCGAGTGGAAGCGATGGATAAGGGAGGTAACTTTATCGGCTGGCTGTTTGTGGAGAACACCAACTTGTCTGTGGCTCTGGTAGAAGAAGGACTGGCCAAGGTGCACTTTACAGCAGAAAGAAGCAATTACTTCAAGCAGTTACAAATCGCAGAGGAGAATGCCAGGCGGAACAAGCGCAACGTGAGTTCATCTGCATTTCTCTCGTTATTAATTTTATATGACCTAGAAGAGATTGTTTTAGAGTTGTGTGCTCTTTTTTTTTTTTTTGTATCCTCCAATAAACTTTTACATTGATTATTTTTATCCTCCAATGAACTTTTACATTGATTATTTTCATGCAAGATATTTCTGATAGAATTTTTTAACATTCCAGTAATTGCAATCGAGAAAAAAAAAATGTGTAAGAGGGAAAACAGAATAATGTTGTAGAACATTTATTTATTCTATTTTATTTTCCTGTCATGATAAAAAAGCTTCAAATTGAATATTTCTGACGGAATAATGAAGGTGGCTCACCACATCTTTAGATATATGTATTTTCTTAGATCAGCACAAAATTATATAATTTTGAAAGTTATGATGTGTAATAAATACACTATAAATATGTCAAAAAAGCCAAAATATGCAAATTTTGGATTTAAAAGAACATTTTTAAAAAATTTATTTTATCAATCTGAACAAAAGCCTTGCGAGGGTTGAACTCAGGACTGTGGGTCACTATTCCAATACTATATCCACTTTGAATTATTGATGAACGGACAAACTGATCAATACAAATAATTTCATAAAACATTTAAATCGCTGTCTTATATCATGTGACATGGTGTCATAAAAGTGTAAATCATAGTATGATGGACTACCTTAAAAAACAAAAAGATTACTTCTTTTTGTCCTACCTACAAACTTACAGTATGATAGAATATACAGTAAAACACACCTATGCAGAACCTCCAGGGTCAGTAGAAAGCAGTTTGTTGTGAGCAAATTTTGTTATATCCAGTATTGACCAGTATCTTTTTCGTTATTTTCTCTCATTGCAGAATAAATATAACTTTGCAATAAATGTGAATTCATTATAAGTGTGTTTTACTAAACAAAGTGATGAATTGATTTACACATATAACTATGGTTCATTTTCCTATCGTATTCAGTTGTGGAAGGACTATAAGGAAACACCAGAAAAGGAAGAAATTGTCGAAGACACGACGGAGAGAAGCGTAAGCTACAAGTCCATTGTAGTCACAGAAGTCACAGACGATTTGAAATTCTTCGCCCAGTTGGTCGACAACGGACCACAGTTGGAGAAATTGATGGAACAGCTACGACAGGATATGGAAGCCAATCCTCCGTTGCCTGGTGCCTACACGCCGAAACGAAATGATATGTGTGCAGCCAAATTCTCGCAGGATAATGAATGGTAAGAGAGAATGTTTCTAGATTTCATTGTAAATTTAAGATATAAGGGAAAAGAGGTAGAGAAATTCTCAAAAGTATTAAGATATAAGGTAAAAGAGGTAGGGAAATTCTCAAAAGAGTTAAGATATAAGGTAAAAGAGGTAGGGAAATTTTCAAAAGTATTAAGATATACGGTAAAAGAGGTAGGGAAATTCTCAAAAGTATTAAGATATAAGGTAAAAGAGGAAGAGAAATTCTCTAAAGTGTAAAGATATAGGTAAAAGAGGAAGGGAAATCCTCAAAAGTGTTAAGATATAGGGAAAAGAGGTAGGGAAATGTTCAGAAGTGTTAAAATAAAAGACTACAACCAATGAAATTATGAGAGAATTTGTTCAAACATCTATCTGATTATTGAAGACTGTCTATTAATGTTGAAATTTTTGATAAATTGGAATAATTATTCAGCAACCTTACATTTCATATTTCAGGTACAGAGCCAGAATAGAAAAAGTAGATGGATCAAAAGTGACAGTCCTCTATATTGACTATGGAAATGTAAGTGAAGAGTTGATCTAAATTTACAGGAGGTGTGTGAATATCTGTTAAAATTTACAGGAGATGTGTGAATATGGGTTAAAATTTACAGGAGATGTGTGAATATGGGTTAAAATTTACAGGAGATGTGTGAATATGGGTTAAATTTACAGGAGGTGTGTGAATATGGGTTAAAATTTACAGGAGATGTGTGAATATCGGTTAAAATTTACAGGAGATGTGTGAATATCGGTTAAAATTTACAGGAGATGTGTGAATATCGGTTAAAATTTACAGGAGGTCTGTGAATATCGGTTAAAATTTACAGGAGATGTGTGAATATGGGTTAAAATTTACAGGAGATGTGTGAATATCGGTTAAAATTTACAGGAGATGTGTGAATATCGGTTAAAATTTACAGGAGGTCTGTGAATATCGGTTAAAATTTACAGAAGGTGTGTGAATATGGGTTAAAATTTACAGGAGATGTGTGAATATGGGTTAAAATTTACAGGAGATGTGTGAATATCGGTTAAAATTTACAGAAGGTGTGTGAATATGGGTTAAAATTTACAGGAGATGTGTGAATATGGGTTAAAATTTACAGGAGATGTGTGAATATCGGTTAGAATTTACAGGAGATGTGTGAATATCGGTTAAAATTTACAGGAGATGTGTGAATATCGGTTAAAATTTACAGGAGATGTGTGAATATCGGTTAAAATTTACAGGAGGTCTGTGAATATCGGTTAAAATTTACAGGAGATGCGTCAATATGGGTTAAAATTTACAGGAGATGTGTGAATATCGATTAAAATTTACAGGAGATGTGTGAATATGGGTTAAAATTTACAGGAGATGTGTGAATATCGGTTAAAATTTACAGGAGATGTGTGAATATCGGTTAAAATTTACAGGAGATGTGTGAATATGGGTTAAAATTTACAGGAGATGTGTGAATATCGGTTAAAATTTACAGGAGATGTGTGAATATCGGTTAAAATTTACAGGAGATGTGTGAATATCGGTTAAAATTTACAGGAGGTCTGTGAATATCGGTTAAAATTTACAGGAGATGTGTGAATATGGGTTAAAATTTACAGGAGATGTGTGAATATCGGTTAAAATTTACAGGAGATGTGTGAATATCGGTTAAAATTTACAGGAGGTCTGTGAATATCGGTTAAAATTTACAGAAGGTGTGTGAATATGGGTTAAAATTTACAGGAGATGTGTGAATATGGGTTAAAATTTACAGGAGATGTGTGAATATCGGTTAAATTTACAGGAGATGTGTGAATATGGGTTTAAAATTTACAGGAGATGTGTGAATATCGATTAAAATTTACAGGAGATGTGTGAATATCGGTTTCTCATGAATTGAAACTAAAAACCAATAAAGATTATATGGAGTAATCAAAAAATAGATATTTTGAGCAGAATTTACACAGTCTTTGAAAATTTGATAAGTGATTTTCAATTGGAATGAAATGGGTTTTGAATTAAATGTAATCAGAGAATTTTGTTTGCAAACCTTTTGAAATAATAAATATGAAATCGGTACTTCTAACTAATGCTACGTGTAGTTGTAAATTATTTTTTTTTATTGTTTAGTTTGTTTTTGTTTCAAAAGAACGATGGTAACAAGAGTATTATATTGAAAATTTGGCAAAAACTGGGTTGCCATGATGCCAAATTTTCAATGTCTCTCTTGAATGAGGAAGACCTCACTCCTTTCCTCAATGAATTTACATGTATCACATATATATGATTCTATAGACATGTAGTTAACTAGGTTTTGATTGGATAATTTTAGGATTCTTTATAGTTATCAAGGTTTTGATTGGATAAGTTTTGGATTCTACATAGTTAACAAGGTTTTGATTGGATAATTGTAGAGGGAACAGACTACAACCACCAGCCTGGCTACTCTGCCTGCATCCTTTCAGAGTCTGGCCCCACAAGCCACAGAGTACTGTCTAGCCTGTGTAACCCTCCCACCAGATGTAAGTGTCAGGAATTGTCCTCAGAGACACTCAATATCTCGTCATTTCCAGGAGTATTATAAACAGCATAATATGCATGCACAGACACATACACAAACACAGAATACATATCCATGCACAGAAACAATACAACACAGAACACACATGCACACACACACAGAATACACAGACACATACACATGCATGCA
This sequence comes from Ostrea denselamellosa, assembly GCA_024699665.1. Taxonomy (NCBI): domain Eukaryota; kingdom Metazoa; phylum Mollusca; class Bivalvia; order Ostreida; family Ostreidae; genus Ostrea; species Ostrea denselamellosa. The sequence goes on along the minus strand of JAMZEH010000006.1, from coordinate 2,856,504 downwards.
CACACAGAATACACATGCACAGACACATAAACACAGAATACACATGCACAAACACAGAATACACATGCACACACACATAAACACAGAATACACATACACAGAATACACATGCACAAACACAGAATACACATGCACACACACACAGAATACACAGACACATACACAGAATACACATGCACACACACAGAATACACATGCACACACACACAGAATACACAGACACATACACAGAATACACATGCACACACACACAGAATACACAGACACATACACAGAATACACATGCACAAACACAGAATACACATGCATGCACACACAGAATACACATGCACAAACACAGAATACACATGCACACACAGAGAATACACATGCACACACACATAAACACAGAATACACATGCATGCACAGACACATAAACACAGAATACACATGCACAAACACACAAACACAGAATACACATGCACACACACATAAACACAGAATACACATGCACAAACACAGAATACACATGCACACACACAGAATACACATGCACAGACACATAAACACAGAATACACATGCACAAACACAGAATACACATGCACACACACAGAATACACATGCACAGACACATAAACACAGAATACACATGCACAAACACAGAATACACATGCACACACACAGAATACACATGCACAAACACAGAATACACATGCACACACACAGAATACACATGCACACACACACAGAATACACATGCACACACACAGAATACACATGCACAGACACATAAACACAGAATACACATGCACACACACAGAATACACATGCACACACACAGAATACACATGCACAGACACATAAACACAGAATACACATGCACAAACACATAAACACAGAATACACATGCACAAACACAGAATACACATGCACACACACATCAACACAGAATACACATGCACACACACATAAACACAGAATACACATGCACACACACAGAATACACATGCACAGACACATAAACACAGAATACACATGCACAGACACATAAACACAGAATACACATGCACACACACAGAATACACATGCACACACACAGAATACACATGCACACACACATAAACACAGAATACACATGCATGCACAGACACATAAACACAGAATACACATACACAAACACAGAATACACATGCACAAACACAGAATACACATGCACAGACACATAAACACACACTCCAAAAAAAAAAAAAATAGAAAAAAAGAACAAGCAAAATATGAACATAACTGCAAAAAACAAAACTTGATGAATTTTGACATATCAGAAAAGACATTTACATGGGAATGTGTAAGGCTGATGTGACATTAGATTATATCTTGCTTTTATAGGAAGACTTTACGGCAGCGTGACATTGAGTGACATCTTGTTTTGTAGGACTTTAACGTGGATGTGACATTGAGTGACATGTTTTTTTGTAGGACTTAAGGTGGATGTGACATGTTTTTTAGGACTTAAGGAGGTGTGACATTGAGTGACATGTTTTTTAGGACTTTAAGGTGGATGTGACATTGAGTGATATGTTTTATAGGACTTTAAGGTGGATGTGACATTGAGTGACATGTTTTTTAGGACTTAAGGAGCTGTGACATTGAGTGACATGTTTTTAGGACTTTAAGGTGATGTGACATTGAGTGACATCTTGTTTTTATAGGAGGACTTTAAGGCTGATGGAGTGGATGCTTTCTATGATGAAGTAGCAAACAGGCAGCTGTCCATGAATGTGGAATACAAATCAACAGGATTAGAATATGTCAGCCTCACCTACCCAGATTCGAAGGACGACGTGGCTCAAAAGCTCATCTCTAGCGGATTCCTGCTTGCAGAGAAACGTCGAGAGAAACGACTTGCCAAACTTGTGTCAGATTACATGAAGGCACAGGAAAAGGCCAAATCCTCACGGGTAAGTTTAGGTACACAAAGAAAAGTCCAAATCCTCACAGGTAAGTTTAGGTACAAAAAGAAAAAAGGCCAAATCCTCACAGGTAAGTTTAGGTACACAAAGAAAAGTCCAAATCCTCACAGGTAAGTTTAGGTAAAAAAGAAAAAAGGCCAAATCCTCACAGGTAAGTTTAGGTACACAAAGAAAAAAGGCCAAATCCTCACAGGTAAGTCTAGGTACACAAGGAATGGCCACGTCCCATGAGTAAGTTTAAGTAACCATGAAAAAGCCTGTATCTTCAGTCAAGTAAATCCCAGATTTCAAATTTATATACAGGGTGTCCCAAAAGAAAGGTAACACTTTCATTCTTTTGTAATATTTAATGTTGATGAATTTATATCAAAATATGTTCACATATAAAATAAAGATGTAAGTTTTTTCTGGTAGTATAAATTAGTCAATAGGTCAAACGATGTGATTTTAATAGCATCTTAGGCTAAGGACACCTTTTCAGTCACTTCAGTAATTAATGACGTTCTCTAAATGACGTCCTTTCATAAGCTTCCCCTCTCTAACTCGCACTTTGAAATTGGTGATTACATTTTGACACATTTCTGCACTGATCTTTTTTACTTCTCGTTTGATGTTTGACAAAAGCATTTTTGTGTCCACTGACTTTGGTTTGTAAACAATTGACTTGAGGTACCCCCAAAGAAAGTAATCACACGGGTTCAAGTCAGGACTGTGCGCGGGCCAGGACTGTCCACAATCCTTCACTTCAGGGTATTGCCGGGAAATCACCTTGTCACCGAAGATTTCATTGAGATAATCTAAAACAATATTAGATGTATGTGCTGTTGTTCCATCTTGCATGAACCAGACATTTTGCATATTTTCTGTTCGCTTTCGAAGCTCGGGAACAAATTTATTTTTCAATAGTGACAGATAACGCTGCGAATTCACAGTGTCTGTAAACACATAAGGGCCAATCACTCCATGTGAGGACATAGCACACCAAACCGTTAATTTCTCACTGTGTAGTTGTTTCTCTGTGTAACAATGGGGCTGTTCATTTCCCCAGATTCTCATGTTTTGTTTAGATATATGGCCGGATAGGAGGAAATGCGATTCGTTCGAAAACCAAACACTTTGAAATGCGTCTGCGTAATTGTCAGCAACGTCTGCTGCCCAACGACAAAAATCCAATCTTTGAACCTGATCGGATATACTCAAACTCTGCATTATTTGAATTTTATATGGAAACAGTTTGAGGTCCTTTCTAAATATGTTGTGAACACAAGTTTTAGAAATTCCAGTCTCTGAGGAGGAACATCTGACAGATTTTTCTGGGCTGTTAGAAAGCATTTCTCAGCGAGTACTCACATTATCGTCGCTCCGACTTGACCTCGGCCGACCTGATTTTGGGGCATCTGCTACTGATCCCTGTCATTCGAATTTACATATAATCCTGTAGAGATGTTTCCTGCTTACATTACAGTTCTTGAAAAAGGATCTAAACTTTCGCTGAACGTCTGTAACACATTTTGTTTCATAAAATTTTTTGACGATAAAAATACGCTGATCTGATGTGAGTCGCACCATATTGAAATAACGTTGCAATTTAATGATGTCATAGTAGCAGGACGTCATGATTTTTGGCGCAATAATTTTAAAAGTACTAAAAACTTTAGTTTGAGACCTTTTGAAAGATATGAATTTCGTGAAGATAGCATAATATTCAGCAGAGATATCAAAATGTTAAAGTGTTACCTTTCTTTTGGGACACTCTGTATATGTATATATATGTAATACACTCACACACCCTCCAAATAATAAAGAATACTTAAAAATCCACAGAATATTTAATAAGTCATATATATATATATATATATATATATATATATATATATATATAATACACTCACACGTCCTCCAAATGACAAAGAATACTTAAAAATCCACAGAATATTTAATAAGTCATATATATATATATATATATATATATATATATTTAGGATAAGTCTACTAATTTTATAGTGAAAAAAATAAGATTTCTTGGTTCAATTTTGGATTACTTTTGCAGGAGAATATGTGGCGATACGGTGACTTCACTGATGATGATGCCAAGGAGTTTGGATACTCCAGGTAGACTGATCTGGAGTAAAGACCAACCTGGAACAGGAAGAGAAATGAGTCGTACACATGCGGAATCTAGTTTTGTATAATGAACACAAGTGGAATCTAGGAAATTTTGATTTTTATTCGAATTGTTATATACATATATAATATATATTTTTTTGCAATTTACGTATGAATGTACCAGACAAAAAAAAACTACCGTCAGATGAATTTTGTTTTGTTATTGTTTTCTTATTTAGTTTTTATAAGCACATGTATGTGATAAATTTCTATGCATTGATTAATTTAATTAACCCTTAAGTTTTTACAACATATGTAGACTTACTAGTACAATAATAATTTATCAGGAGGCTGAAGTCATGTGAAAAAGACCTATATCAAACTCTGCATGGTTATGAGTGTGTGATTGTATTAGCATGCGCAAGTATTAGTTCATTTCGTTATAAGAAAGTCATTTTATTTCATTTGTTGCATATATTAATTAGAAGACGTCGATGTGTGCCTATACTGTATTTGAATAGCTTTCTTGTGATGCTGAAAATTTTGTTCTTTCTGTGTTATTCAAACTTTTTTGCATTAATGTATAATATTCCGGAATTTTTGTATTTATCTTTATATTTTCTTTTTTTTTTTTAAAGATGAAAATTAATTTCAGTGCCCATTTTTGAAATGAAAATTTAACCATATAAGCCAGCTGGTAGACGTGTCATGTAAACCTATCGAAAAACTAACAATATAATCTACTAACTGTTATGTTAATCTGCTGATAAAATAAGTGCCCATGAGTATCCGCCAGTCAAAGAAGGCAATAGTATTTATTGGGCTCTGGTGTTGTCATTTTGTTTCAACGATTGCTCTTCAGAACCTCCGATACCTTACCCAATCAACAGCCCTTAAAACCACTCATCATGAACCAGATAAATGGATTTATGAACCGCAAGGAAAACAAAAAACGGGGGCTGTTTTGGATAAGTGATACTTCTGTTGTTGATTTGAAGATTTTGTCATGAAACATTGAATCCTATATGTGTTCGTAGTTTGTTTGTCTGTCTGTATTTGGATGAGGCATTTGATTTTTGTGTATTTTGCGAGGCATGCAGGCATTCTGGTTGCCATGACATGTCATTAAAAAAAATCTTTGATATTAAAGTTGACATTTTGCGACATGTTGAAAATCTTGGTTGTACTTGTAATTGGTTTATGTTATTCTGTTGGTACATTTTCTTATTCTCATAAACCTTTGCGGCAAAATTTTTGTTGAAATTTAATTTGTGAAATACATTCAAGATAAAAAAGAAATTGAATGTACAGTTTTAAAAAACGTCTGTTTTTTTTTGTTGGTTTTTTTTGTTTTGTTTTTTTTTTGTCTAAATATGATACAATAATAAAGTAATGTCATTAATGGCCTGCAAGGTTGATTGTTGCAAGGTGCTTTTTAATGTATTTCTGTGTGTGTGGTTTATTTTTAAACAAGGATCTGTCAGTATGTATTAAGAAACCAACAGTTAATGTAGCTCATCACGTTACCATGCCAACCAATTGCAAATCTGTATTTCACAAACATTTGAATAAAAGTGCTGACGACTGCAGTTTATGTTTTGATGTTTTGATTGATTGATTGCATGTTGTTTAACGTCCCTCTCGAGAATATTTCCCTCACATGGAGACGTCACGGTTGCCGTATCATAAAGGTCAGGTAGTACACATATACGTCATATGTAATTACATACTACGTGTTATTAAAGATGAGGGGGCGTCCGTGGCCGAGTGGTTAGAGCATTGCGCTCAAAATCACAAGGTCTCTCACCTCTAGTCGGCGCGGGTTCGAATCCCGCTCGCGCCGATATATTTGAGAAAGTTTGCCAGTTTACTATCGGAAGGTCGGTAGTCTCTTCCCTGACACATTGCATCTGGGTTCTCTCCTCCACCAATAAAAACTGGACACCACCAGATAATTGAAAAATTGTTGTGTGGCGGAAAACAAACAAGCAAATTATTAAAGATGTTTCCAAGAGAGATCAGCCGTATGTGTAAAGTGAAGATAAATTTTTACCATTTGACAGAAGTTGTGAGGACAGAACTGCACTATGAGGACAAAAATCCTTTCCTTACAATAATGTCCATATAAAAAGTGACCCAAAGCATGTGAAAGATGTTGATACAAAATATGACATTAGTGAGGACATGTGGTGTGAGGGCATGTCCTTCGAAAGAGAGTATGAGATAAACTTTTTTACTTTTATAGGTGTCCGCATAGTTATACCTAACATAGGACTTTCTGCGTGTAAAGTAACAGACGTGTGAACGCTCTTCCAGACAAAGTGAGGACGTCCTCACTTTACAGGAGAGAGAGATGAAATTTGTGGTTCTTTACGAACTTCTATAATGCTCAAGTTAGTTTTTGATTCAACAGAAAAGCAAATTTTGGGTACAAACAGCAGTGGCGGTCTGGCGGAGTAGAAACAACAGTGTGTGTGTGATATTTATATAGAGTTATATACTGAGGGATAGTATGTTTCATATGTTTCAACTTTTGAACAATATAGAGAATCCCCCCCCCCCCCCCCAGATTTATTTATTTGTGCTTTCACAACCAAATGAAACCGAACAATATTTTTGCACCCATTCATCCATCTTGTTTGAATCGACTGCCCTGAAATATACTTGGAAATACCAGTTATTCACAATTATTCATTTGATGCGCACTTTTTCTTTTTTCTTTTTTTTTTTCCTGTGTGTGTGTGTGTGTATGAATAATAATATAACACACACATGTGCACTCAACGTTTTAGATATTTTTGTTATAAAATCGTCTTCTTGTAAACAAATTATTTTGAATAATTTGTTTAAAAGAAGACTTTTTTTTTTTTAATTACACATAAGTATTTAACACGCGCTAATAGCTGAACGTATGTACTCTAAAGTTCATTAAATAAATATGCAGTGGAATTTGAATTAATTTATCATATTACGTAAAATAGAATATAATCCAATTTTATGTAATAATTTAATAATTGCTTTCTTCTTGTTAGTTTTGTTTGTTTTACGTCCCGTCGAGAGTTTTTCACTCGTATTGTCTTTCTTCTAGTAAATTATTGACATAATGCGCGCATTGATTTAATGCTCCGTAAAATAAGTGAATATTGATAACTTTTTAAAAGTAATTATAGCATCGATATGAGTTATTGTGCATTGATGATAATTAATGCATGCCTACAAACGACATGCATCTAGCCTACGTTATAGTAAAGAAACAAAAACACTAGTAAAACTAACGAACGCTCCCCTGCATCTAACCAATGAACTACTTCATAGGAGAAATTACTCACCCAATAATCATTAACTGTTCAAATGAAGAGGGTTTTTCTTTTTCGTACGAGTGACCTTGACCTTTACAAAACGCGACTTTGATTGTCCTTTGTCTGAACGCCATTTGTCTATTATTTTGATTGATTATTTATTGTTTTCCGCCACACTCAACAATTTTTCAGTTATCTGGTGGCGTCCAGTTTTTGTTGGTGGAGGAGAGAACCCAGATACAATGTACCTGGGAAGAGACCACCGACCGTCCGCAAGGAAACTGCGCAAACTTGCTCACATAACGCCGCGGCCGAAATTCCAACACGCGCCGACAGAGGTGAGAGGCTTTGTGATTTTGAGCGCGATGCTCTAACCGCTCGGCCACGGAAGCCCCTTGTCTATTAGTTATTTGTGTGATATATGACTTATTAAAAAAAGAAAGAACTGTTGAAATAAACTGTTTTACTATATATATATATATATATATATATATATATATATATATATATATATACAGAAACACACAGACACACTAAAACAAACAACAAACACATACAGACAGACACACTATACATCTCAAAGTTTGAATCACGATCCCATTGCTTCATCAAACCCAAAACGTTCAATGCACACGTTTATAGACTGTTCCCTCGCCAAGCGCACGGCAGAAAAAGTTCGTGCACCATTCTTTTTTAAGTTACATTAAAGGCATCACAATGAAGAAAGGCATGGGCACAGGTCGAATTGTGACTTTTGGAAATGAAAACTTAAATTTTTATGGTACCTTGAGATGTTATATGTATGTAAAAAAAAAAAAAAAAAAAAAAAAAAAAAAAAACAACAAAAAAAAAACCTAACAAAAAAGGTCCATGGTATACACTTTAGGTGACAATTAAACAAGAGGCCCATGGGCCACATCGCTCATCTGAGTCACATCCCATACTAAAGATTTTCCCCATGTATACGCATGCAAAATTAAGCAGCCTTATTGTGGGCCCACCCTACCCCCAGGGGCCTTGATTTTTGCACTATATCAGGAAGTGGTCATGTAAATTTGAACTTTTCTAGCTCAGTGGTTGTTACCAAGAGTTTAAAACTTTTTCCCTGTATTTTTGCATGTTAAACTTTGATCCCCTATTGTGGACCCACCCTACCCCCTGGGCCATGACTTTATAACTTGAACCTGCACCATGTCAGGAAGCTTCCATGCAAATTTGAACCCCCATGGTTTACAAGGTTTTTAAATGACCCTACCCTATTTTTGTAATCATCTCCCCTTTGAAGGTTGCATACCCCTTTATTTGAACAACATTAATCCCTTTCACCCAAGGCTGATATGTACAAAATTTGATTGAAATTGGTCCGCTGGTTCTGGAGAAGATGATTTTTAAAATTTGTCACTTTTGATTTCCTATTATCTCCCCTTGGAGAAGGGTGTTTCCCTTTCACTTAAACAAATCTCAATCCCCTTCATGCTTTTTGTCAAGTTTGGTTGAAATTGGCCTGCGGTTCTGGAAAAGAAGATAAAAATGTGAAAAGTTTACAACAACAACAATGCCAATGGTGGACAATGCAAAGTTTTGATCAGAAAAGCTCACTTGAGCCATCATTTCAAGTGAGCTAAAATACGACGACTACTGACCAAGCAGTAATTCAGTAGGGAGAAAAATCTGAAAAGCATAAGAAAAATCAGCCTGGGCTTGTAGATAACAGTTTTATTTATAAAATAAATGATATCAGATCACAAAAGTTGACACCCATTCAAAAAGCATATATCCAAGAAGAAATGGTAGTGATACCATCCTGTGTTTTCTTATTTGAAAAAGGGAGACAACTCCCCCAAAATTTACAAACAGGGGAAAAAAAATTCAGGATGATCACAAAAATATTGCATACAGATGCAGGCCTTTAAAAGCATGTATGTAATGATGTACAACAAACATTCTATCAAAATATCAAATATAATTAAAAAAAAAAAATACAAAGTACTTCAAAAACATGCTCCCAAGTAGAAAATAACTGAAATTCAAAGAAAAAAAAAAGTCATTGACAATTGACTGGAATTGTGTTTGGTGCTCAGTATGAGACATCAGTTGTTTCTGTTAGATACTGATTATAACTAACAACAGGCAGCTATTCTTTTCTGAAATGTGAATCATTCTGTAATTATGAAAGATGAATTGTGTTTAACTGTATAAAGGTTTTGATTTCTATGGAGCACTGAAATTATTTATTGGGTAGAATACTGCAGATAGCATATAAATGAATCACTTCAAAGAATTTTGCTTTCCTGATTTGATATAAATTTTCTCTGCTTGAAGGTAAACAGAGCAATTATACTGTTCTGTGGGCAGAGTTTGAAAATGTTCTGATAATTTATGGGTACATGTGTGTGCGACATAGTGTGTTTGCATATGTGTATGTGTGTGCACAAGCATGTGCTGGAAAGGGGTTCTTTTTATTTGTGTTTTTTTATAATTCTAAATAGGTGGGAAATTTGGGCTTTGTACATCCTCAAAAAACATTGCAATCACCACACACTGTAATTGCCAGTTTTCTCTTTTTATATTAATTAACAATCTAAAATACACTGTACATTTCTCATTTTACGTGGGCGCATAATACCATGAAATGGCTCTCCGACATCAAATCATGAAAAACATTAATTCGCAAGTGGACTGTTCATTAAGAGATTTTACATGCATTTCAGCAATATAAAAATAAAAGCGAGAAATTTTGTTTTGAAAAATGGTACTTGGTAAATTATGCAATAATAAATTCATATTTAGGAATTTACAGTAGTCAAAAGTTCACAGTCAATAGACAGAGAATCCCCTCCTTTACTACAGAATAAAAGCACTTTGAAACATATGACATGGTCAGATAAATTCAAAGGTCCCATAAGTACAGAAACACTGCCCCCATATCAGGATAAATGATTGTCAACTAAAATGTAACTAGGATTTTTATTGCTGAAAACCTAACCAAAAACAGCAAGTCATGAAGAAAAAAATTGATGGATGAAAAAAAGATATTCTCGAGTCCCTAAGTCACAATATATATTAAAAAAAATGTTTACTAGTAAAAAAAAAAAAAAAATAACCAAACAAACAACACACATCAACACATGGTATACAAGATTGTAATTCTTGAAATAGCATTAATCATTGTTCGTGTCACAGGTATATCTCTGGAATCACTTAAAATACTGGAAATTATAGGGATTGAAGACACTCAAATATCCTCCTCATAGACACACACTTAAGACTAATTTTGTATACAAGACGTGTTAGTACTGGTGAGTTCAAAAAAATCTTAACAGGTGCAAAACGAGACTCTCATACAATTTCCACATGCAAGGCGAGAAACAAACTCGCACTTTAAAGCACAGATACAATGTGTAATGATTATCAACACTCCAGACCTACATTATAAATTACATAACAAAATAATAAACACATCTCTCACTCTCATTCTTTTAAGGATACATGCAACATTTCTCAATAACATCTCACTTTTCTGGACATTTCAGGTACAATTCACATACATCCTACCTTAAACTTGGGGGACATAACCAGGAAAGCATTACTTAATAACTCCTTGTAAAGTAAACTTTTATGTAATACAAAAAGTTGCATGTTTCTAAGTTATGGTATGGTAGCAAAGAATGGGATTAAAATCTTTGGATCAATCAGAAATCAAACCCAGAATCCTTGCAATACTAGTTAGATGATCTTACCACTGATCTAACCAGGCCAATATACGAAACACAGTAATATTACTACAATATAATCATTTCAGCTTATTTTGGAAATAACACAAGAACTCCTCATATCAAGGAGATAAAAAAAATAGATTTAGAAAAACTGGCAGAAAAGTTGTGTGTAACTTTAATTGGTAACTACCCGACTTTCTGTGTTCATTGTTAATGAATTCTACATCTAATCAATAGCGAGGGCCTCCGTGGTAGAGTGGTTAGAGCATTGAACTCAAAACCACAAGGCCTCTCACCTCTAGTCAGTGCAGGTTCGAATCTCGCTCGCGCCAGTATATGTGAGAAAGCTTGCCAGTTTACTTTCGGAAAGTTGGTGGTCTCTTCCCAGGTACATTGTATCTGGGTTCTCTCCTCCACCAATAAAAACTGGATGCCACCAGATAATTGAAAAATTGATGAGTGTTGCAGAAAACAATCAATCAATCAATCTAATCAATAGCATCTTCATATACCCCCACCCTCCCCCCTTCAAATTAGAAATACCAGGAATTATCTTTGTTCTTACTTCAGATAATTGTTAGCATTAATCTGTATGGAATCAAAGACAGCATTCGTTTACAATTTCATTGCCAGTTTTGTTTAGCTTGAATTTAAGGATCCAAATTCTATTTCGAGACACAGGTCAAGAAAACGAAATAAACATTACCGCATTTAAAAAAAGAAAAAGAAACTGTTTTTGCACATATCACCAATAATATGTCATCTATATATAAATCAAAAACACACAACAAACAAAACTCCTATCAAATGTGTATAATGTAGTCCACATTTGAAATCTGGATATAGAAAATCTTGCACAACATACAGATTGGAAAAAAAAACCCACAAAGACTGAAAAAAGTTCAATAAATTAACAAAGTTTATAATGAATCATGATTATTATAAATAAAACAAGAAAACAAAAATAGAAAATCAACAGAATGACTAGCTCATTTACTACATAGTTTGAATATATTAGGCACTAAATAGCAACAAATTGCTTGTTCATTACTTGACCCAATTATTACATTTATATATATCTCTCTTACACGTTATCACATTTTCCGTTTACAGGCTTTGTACATGACGAACAATAAAGCACATTCACCACTGCCATCTCTCATGATATCCCTCCATGTTTTATTCCATATACAAGATAAAAAACATCTTAGAATATTATCTATGAATTCGATGGAAATGTTCCGAGATGTTTCCATGATTCTGAAGCGCTCCTTCAGATTGCACTTGTTTATGGACATTAAATGATAAATTCGATCGTAGGCTTATCAAAATTTTTTGGAGTCAGCTTTTCTCCAATCCAGAATTTCATTTTTTTGTATTTCAGCACTGAAGCCTGAGGTAAAATTCACATTATGCAACTTTTTGAACAACAAAATATATATATATATAAAAAAAAGAAAGAAATATATTAAATTTGTATTTTACATAATATCTCAAGCAAAAACAAAACTATCATGAGAGAAAACAAAAACTCATTACTGGTCAAAAAGCTGCTGATACTGTAAGCAAAGCACATAATATTAAATAATACGAGCATTCATCTAATGCCAAAGAGAAACACATAGTACTCACACAAATAATGTCACATGGTATAACACATAATGAAACACGAATTCTATCTACTCGTGAGGAGGTATACTATATATTGTAATAATGGAAAACTTTCTTTTAAAACATGAATGAAAGTATAAATATCAGCAATATTTGTATAATCTTTTTTAAATTGAATTGGCTAGCTGTGTTGCTCAGTTAAAATGTGTCGACTGCTGATTTGTAGATCACAAATTCGAGTCCAGCAGGGGTTTTAAATTCCCCCCCCCCCCCCCCCGATTTTATTCTGACTAAACAAAATAAATTAGAAAGTTTTCAATTTCAAAATATTACTGTACAAATTAACCACGTTGCATCCGCGTCCGATTTCTACGATGTGTTATCTCTCCTTAATTTGGTAAATTTCTAAGGTTTCATTTTTCCTGTTTGAGCTAAAATTACAACACTATTTACATATACTATGATAATACAAATCAAGAGGACCAAAGCTGTACACTGGAAATCCTACGGAATAGATATTTGACCCCCCCCCCCCCTTTCTGCTTCCTTCTTCACTTGAAGCTAAAATGGTGTTTTAATTTTCAAAATTCTTAATTTCATTCGACCTACTTTTTAAAACTATTCTTTGCTATTTCATGTCTGCCATTTGTGTTGTCAGAAAGTGTAACCTAAATGATGAACAAAGCTTCACATCACAAAGACTGAGAAACTTTATATGAAAGTGACTGTGTATAATTTTCGTCATTGATTTCTAATTTAAATGGAAATGGCAACAAAAGTTAGAAACAGAACAAAATTTATCATTATAATTGCTGGTTTTTGTTCCATGTTCTTTTGTACGCGGAAAGCCCCCAAAAATCTTCTAACTTCAACAAAATGGAGGCAACTGGTCTTAATCTTCCCTTGCAGAATACACTGCAGTCTTCTACTGAAGTTGTTACCACACACACAGACACCACACACACACACACACCATACACACACCACACACACACAGACAGACACACATACAATTAGGATATTGTACTTCATAAAATCTCCTCAGCACATGGCACTCTTTCACTATCAATCATCAACACTGACTCTAATTACAGAGAAAACTTTCTTTTAAGAATAGAATTTGTAGGAACAAAGACAGAGTATTCATTCAACTACATTCTGAAAATGAAAATATCCAACTTAAATCACACAATTTCCAGTCCCTCTGAATGTAGTGTTACTTTTCCCTCCAACAAGACATTAAGTTTTTCTTTATTGCTCATCATTACAAAGATGATCGCAATTCAATTGAAATTTTTCATCCTGGAAAGACACTCGATGGCATAAATTTCACTCCGTTCCTGCTGCAAGCGATTAAAAACTTTAAACAACACGAACAAGCGGCACTAACTCTAAATAAGGACTGACAATAAATCCCTACACAGTAATGGTGAGTTTCTAAATAAATATTTTCTTGAATACACTACTACTCTTTGTATACATGTACAATATAATTTTTTTTTTTCATTTCTGAAAGAAAAAAAAAAGTGATAATATGTATAATAAAGATGGTATTTTAAAAATATAAAAATTGTATACAAAAACAATTTCATTTGATGGAATGCATGATAGCAGAATAATTGTATAAATATTCCTCATGAAAAAGACCAGTAACTGGAAAGAAAAATATCTACATGTATTGGGCCATAGTCCATGTAATGCAAAGAGATTGACTTAAAATAACACGATTAATTAATACCCAATAGGGAATCCAACTTTCAAATATAACAAGACATACTAAAGGCCATAGCTTGATGTTGAAGCAACCAAAATTTATAAATTTAAATGTCCCATTAAAATGAAAAAAAGCAAGAAAAATTTCACCCCCACGGATTCTGTTAGCTTATTAAAGTGAAAATGCAAGAAAACTTTCCCTACCCCACAAAATTTGTTAGTTACCTTCATTTGTACAATACTACAAGATTATAAAGGAACCGCAGTGATTAAACAATAGTGTGTGACCACACCCATTTGCTGTTTTTAGTGAAAAACCCTGAAGGCATAGTCTAGTGGGGTTTCATTACATCTTGTATATATATATATATATTTACTTAGTCTTACAGTTACAAAGAAAAATATTGGAATATTTTTTTCTTTTCAGAGTAAGAGACACACATGTATTCAACAATTTCAACTTTTCCAAATCAATAAATAACGTACATACATATTGCAGTTTTCCATGCTGAAATAAGTTCATCACTTTCATTTCAAAACAAAATGAGGTCCTGCTGAAGGTATTTAAAAAAGATGAAGATAGGAGAAAAAATTAAAATGTTAAATTTAAATTACTATTACAATTTCACAAATTGCTTACACTTGCTCTGTTTGAATATTAACAATTGGAAGAAATCAGAACCTTGGACCAGTGACACATATAACAGATATAATATGAAAAAAATTGTGAGCACGACGCACATTAATTTCAGAGTTGTGACAACTCTTGCTTGAAGCTTAACCACAACACTGAGGAGAATGCAGCATTCAAACATTCAGATGACCAAGACGCAGATTGTCATCACCAATATGAGACTGACGGTACAACACACAACAAAACTTCACAGTCTTGAATAATGTCAGTTACATTATATGTCCCGTTGAAAAAAAAAATTAGTTAACAGTTGATGGTCCATCATAAAATGGTGCATTTTTTGCTTCGTTTCGCTGGTTTGGTAGGTGGACTCTCATGTAATTGAAATCTCCTGCAATGAAAACAAGAAACTCACATTTACATACTTATATCAAAGACAGTCCTTAAGTTATAAAATGAATATCAACAAAAATGAACTGAAAAATCCTTAATTTAATGGTTGTCCTGACACTTTATAATAGTAATAATGATGATTGGTTTTGATGTAGCGCTTTTCCAGGATATGCTGCTCAAAGCGCTTTACAATACATTATTACCCCAGCAGACCATATAACATTCTAGAGCTTTCTCAGTGTAAGCTGCCAGAGTACTAACATTCTAACAATTATATTTCACTGTCTATAGCCAGGTACCCCTTTTACACTTGGGTGGAGTGAGGAAATTCGTGTAAAGTGTCTTTCCCAAGGACAGAACATTGGCCCTGCCGTGGCCAGGACTCGAACCCACAACCTTTCAGTTGAGAGTCTAACAGCCTAACCACTAGGCCACCGACGCCACTTCTGCATCACTTACAACTGGTATGTCGAACACCAATATTTCAAATACAGTAGATAAATCAAAGTGATTCAGAAGTCCCATATTCTTATTCTTTAAGTATTTTACTTTTAAGATCCCGAAAATTCGGATATCTTGAAGTTTTTTCTTGGTTCCATCGAGTGCGAGATAAGGTGGTTGGACTGTATAACACTAAAATCTGGAAACTACTCAACCCCAGAAAATACTGCACTTATCATAACAATTCTGCTTCTCTAAACAGTGGTAGCTAAAATACACAGTCTACTCTATATTCACTATAATTGTTACAGTATACGACGATTATGCCAAACTGTGTGTCAACTGTTAATTGTACACAGTCATACAGCACTGTTTTCCAAGGAGATCTGGAAACTGAACACGCTAAATCCTCCCTGAACACAGTACATGCCCTCTGTAACTGTCGTACCTCAAATTATCCAGGGGGGCCTCCGTGGCCGAGTGGTTAGAGCATCGGGCTCAAAATCACAAAGCCTCTCACCTCTGTCGGCGCGCGTTCGAATCTCGGCCGCGGCGTTATGTGAGCAAGTTTGCCAGTTTACTTGCGGAAGGTCGGTGGTCTCTTCCCAGGTACATTGTATCTGGGTTCTCTCCTCCACCAACAAAAACTGGACGCAACCAGACAACTGAAAAATTGTTGAGTGTGGCAGAAAGCAATAAATAATCAATCAATCAATCAAATTCTCCAGCATACATACCTTATAATTCTAACCAGATCATAAAAAGCTTTATCTACATTCATTCGGACTTTGGCACTGGCTTCGATATAACTAATCTTTAACTGTGTAGCAAATTCCTGTCCCTCCTCTCTCGTAACCTGAAAGACAACCGAGCAAATTTCATCAAATGCACATTACAACTTCCCAAAAATTTACATCCTGCAGACTGTCAAGTCTAAAAAAGGGAATTGAAGCGTGTCAATGATCTTGATGCAGACTGACAATCTGTTATCATCATGATAGAACTGAAGTATGAATATCAACACAGAGAGGACTTACCACCCTAGAGTGCTCTAAGTCTGCTTTGTTGGCGACCAGTATCATGGGAAATTCCTCTCGGTCTTTTACACGCAGAATCTGTTTGTGGAATTTGTATGCTTCGTTAAAACTGAAACAGAAAGAAACAAGCATTCTCAGTGTATTACAGGCAATACAAAGTCCCTTACCAGTAGGATAATTCAAAAGTAGGTCAAGCGTAACAAAACTCAAACTTGATCTGTAACTATACAAGACAAAGCCATATATCAAATTTCAATTGAATATCTTCATCCAATGTGGAGAAAGTCCGCAAAACTGATCCCTGCAATTTACCAAGGGACATAATTTAATCAAAAGTACGTCAAGCATAACCAACCTTGATCTGTAACTATCCAAAACAAAGCCATATATAAAATTTCAATTGAATATTTTCATCTATTATGGAGAAAAGACCACAAAACTCAAGCATTCATCAAGGGGCATAATTCAGTCAAAAATAAGTAAAGTGTAATGGTACTCGAATTTGATCTGTAACTATTCAAGACAATGTAATATATAAAATCCAGGGGGGCCTCCATGGCCGAGCGGTTAGAGCATCGGGCTCAAAATCACAAAGCCTCTCACCTCTGTCGGCACGTGTTCGAATCTCGGCCGCGGCGTTATGTGAGCAAGTTTGCCAGTTTACTTGCGGAAGGTCAGTGGTCTCTTCCCAGGTACAATTGTATCTGGGGTCTCTCCTCCACCAACAAAAACTGGACGCCACCAGATAACTGAAAAATTGTTGAGTGTGGCGGAAAGCAATAAATAATCAATCAATCATCCAATGTGGAGAATGGCCTGGAAAACAGATTCGTAAGGACAGACAGAAGGACGGACACACAGATGGACATACCATGGGTAGACTAATAGTCTCTTTTGGCAGAGCCAATAGGGGACTAAAAATATAGCACTTGTATATGTGACATCAATGTAAAAATACATCATTCCACAATTATGGCCTTGATATGAAAGAATACAATAGACAAGATATTCCACTTGTTTAACAAATAAGGTCAAATGGCTTCGAATTTACTTCCACTTTCTTTTTTCAGATAAACATTGTGCAGCTCTTATTGTACACAAGGTCACAATACACACACACATACCACACCCACCCACAACACAGTCACATACCACACACACACACACACCACACACACCCACAACACAGTCACATACCACACACACACACACCCACAACACAGTCACATACCACACACACCCACAACACAGTCACATACCACACACACACACCCACAACAGTCACATACCACACACACACACACCACACAGTCACATACCACACACCCCCACAACACAGTCACATACCACACGCCCCCACAACACAGTCACATACCACACACACCCACAACACAGTCACATACCACACACCCCCACAACACAGTCACATACCACACACACACACACCACACAGTCACATACCACACACACACACAACACAGTCACATACCACACACACACACACACCACACACCCCCACAACACAGTCACATACCACACACACACACACACCACACAGTCACATACCACACACACACACACCACACAGTCACATACCACACACACCCACAACACAGTCACATACCACACACACCCACACCACACAGTCACATACCACACACACACACACCACAGTCACATACCACACACACACCCACACCACACAGTCACATACCACACACACACACACCACACACACCCACAACACAGTCACATACCACACACACCCACAACACAGTCACATACCACACACACACACACCACACAGTCACATACCACACACACCCACAACACAGTCACATACCACACACACAATGACAAAAGGCTGGTCATTTAAGTTTCTGCTTATAATGCAGATCTAAAGTGGTTTAAATTTAAATTTGTGTCCTATATATTTGTTGTTATCTAAGAATATGCTTCCTCTAACAAAAATGAACAATGCCACATTATGAATTTTCTTACACTGTTGAGTATATATTACATAATATATATATATATAGAGAGAGAGAGAGCGAGAGAGAGAGCAAATATATTGAACAAGTGCAAAACACTTAGGATATTTTTGTGCTAGAAAACTGAAACAAGACCAACGCACACACAGCAAAATTTGCCTGTCCAAAACATTCAGAAAGACAGCAATAAGCTATAAATAATAATCCAAAAAAAGATTGAACATTGAAATAAATTGATCTTTGATTAAAACAAAACGTGTTCATTTGACACTTTCTGTGCTACATGAATGTCATACTACTATAGTTTGTAGCTCGATATATCTGACACAGTTCCTTTGTTCTAACTGGAGCCTCCTGAGTGATTAGAGCATTGCGCTCAAAATCACAAGGCCTCTCACCTCTAGTCGGCCCAGGTTTGATTCTTGCTCGCGCCGATACATGTGAGAAAGTTTGCCAGTTTACTTTCGGAAGGTCGGTGGTCTCTTCCCAGGTACATTGTATCTGGGCTCTCTCCTCCACCTACAAAAACTGGATGCCACCAGATAACTGAAAAATTGTTGAGTATGGAGGAATACAACAAACAAAACAATTTGTTCTAACAAGTGTCCAACATACACGGTATTACACAGATACAACAGACACACTTATAATGAATCCAAGCTTACAGCTAAGTGATTCTTATTTCCTATTCCCTGTGGTCTTTTACAATAAACTTATTGGTTATAACGAATCATGTTTATAACGAATCAAAATGGTTTGTCCTCCGCATTTCTCTGAACACACATAGATCTGTTTCTAACTCTGCCTCCTTAATGAATAATACTCAAATGGATGCAGTCATTCTTTACATGACCTAATTATTTACCATTTACTGTTTGTCATGGTAATGACAATGGTGCAAAATGGTTCTAAAACAAAAATTAGGAAAAATACCTGTTTTTTAACGTTGGGAATAGAATCTTATTTCGGCATCCTACAGACCCTAAAAAAACCCTGGTTTGAGTTTACCAAAACAATAATCAAATATACGTAAGTTTAATTTTGTAACTCACATAAAGAAAATCTAAAATAGTTTAACGTAAGAGATTGATACAAGCTGCATACAACGCTTCATAAATAGCGTTCTTACGAAATTGAAATATTGATACTACAGGCACAAAATGCATCAATATAAAAATCTCTGACTTGATGTTCTTTGTTATAGCAACAGATGCAAATATATTCAAAATTACTACATAAAGTCTCTTTCAGATCGATAAAAAAAAAAGAAAAAAAAAAAGAAAAAAAAAAAAAAAAGAATTAATGATACTTAATCCACAGAAGATGGAGGATTGAGTTAAGTACAAGTAGTAGACGACAGACTGATTGGGTGACCTCTCGTTTTGAATATACTGATTCACTGTCTTGCATGTATAGGTAAGGCTATGGTACAAGCAAGTTAACACGTTGCTTTTTTATTGGTTTACAATAGATACACAATGGCTTTTTGGAAACGCCCACTCGATTTGCGTGTTTGCTAAAAGTCATCTAGATTGCAAATCAACAGAAAAATATAATAGTAACTAATACTGTGAAGACTTGCTAAAGGAAGATTTCACCAAAAAAGTATCACTTGAAAAGCAAATTATGACTTTTCAAAACAATACTTGGCACCAACATGATGGAGAATGGTTGGATTGATGATCTTTTCCTTTTCCTTCATGATTACCCATGACAGTATGTCCTTGACCTCTGACCTTGTGGAATAATATAGGAAACAGGTGATCTTGCTTTGTTTATCCTTGCCTTATTAGAATAGTCCTCTCTCTCTATCCTTCCCACAAGGTGCTGATGAACAGACCGACAGACAGTCACACAAAATTATAGCAGCATATCATATAATACAACCCATCTACAGTGGTCAAAAATGTGTATCAAGTCTGATCATCATGAATGGTACAGTATTGTGCCTATAAAATTAACCATGTAAAGTTTGACCTT
Source organism: Ostrea denselamellosa (assembly GCA_024699665.1). NCBI lineage: Eukaryota > Metazoa > Mollusca > Bivalvia > Ostreida > Ostreidae > Ostrea > Ostrea denselamellosa. The sequence continues at coordinate 2,835,632 of JAMZEH010000006.1, read as the reverse complement.
GACAAACAACAGGCTTCTTCCTACAATCATTGAGAACATGTGTACTATGTTTTACTATCTAAGCCTTATAAGTGCTGTTTTTATGTGACTCACCAGGTGCAGATAGATGGATAAATAGACACACACACATGAGCATCTATGATGTTTGAAGTCCAATGTTTAATTTTATAATAATTTTGTATCCATCACAATCAAACTACACCAAAAAAATTATGTATCAACCCATGCATCCATTTTTTTTTTTTGGTATCAAGAGTCCTTGAATACAGAACTAAAATATAATTTGCGCTGTGTTAGGCTGACAGTGTTGGGCCACGCCATTTTACAAACATCTAATTAAATGCAATTTACAACTAAAATTACCCTTTTTTTAAGGATTCATTTATCTTCAAAGTGGCACTTTTTCCAAATCAGAGTGTATAGCTGATCTACAGAAATGAAGCTTTTTGATTGGGTGAATTCATTTCACTACTTTGACAAATTATGATATCAATTTTTTTTGGAATTTGTCAAGCCTTTTAAGAAAAGAGAAATTATGGATTCATACACTTATGCAAGTCAAACATAAATGGAATCCTTTTTCATAATTTTGAACAATTGATAATGTCTGTCTTGGTCTTATGATCTTTTGTAAAACTTAAATCCCTGGTCTGTAGGAAGCTTCAAAGTATGTGTGTGTATATAAAAAAAAAATATAAAAAAATTGGGGGATGGCAAACAAAAGACCATACCCTTGAAAACGTTCAGTGACACTGATCTTCAATTGTATTGGCCCCGTGGGGATCCGGGATAGAATAGGTCCTCAGTACCTCTTCCTTGACATAAGAGGCGACTAAATGGGGCGGTCTTTTGGATGAGACTGCAAAAAACGGAGACCCTGTGTCGTAGCAAGTGTGGTACGATAAAGATCCCTCCCTACTCAAAGGCCCTAAGCACTGAGCATAGGCCTAAATTTTGGAGCCCTTCACCAGCAATGGTGACGTCTCTATATGAGTGAAAAATTCTCAAGTGGGACATAAAACAATATGCAATCAATCATATAATCAAATTGTATTCCACACCTTAATTTAAATAAAGCAGTGGGGCAGGTGGTACACAAATTTCAAACATGCCTGAAACTGAACTAATATTCCAGAAATTCTGTGTGACATCATCTCTATTAACTACAGTAACCTTGACAACGTTACAAACCTGGCCCGGTCTGTGACTGAATATACCAGTAGGAATCCCTCCCCTGAACGCATGTACTGTTCTCTCATGGCACAAAACTCTTCTTGTCCTGCAGTATCTAATACTGAAAAAGAAATCAGGACAAGATTTATCTCTTATTGTCTGGCAGTATCTAATACTGAAAAAAGAAATCAGGACAAGATTTATCTCTTATTGTCTGGCAGTACCTAATACTGAAAAAAGAAATCAGGACAAGATTTATCTCTTATTGTCTGGCAGTACCTAATACTGAAAAAGAAATCAGGACACGTTTTTTTTCTTTTTACCTCTCACTGTCAGGCAGTATCAAATACTGAAAAAAGAAATCAGGACAAGTTTTTATCTCTTACTGTCTGGCAGTACCTAATAATGAAAAAAAAAAATCAGGACAAGATTTATCTCTTACTTACTGAAGCTCTCTCTCTCTCTCTCTCTCTCTCTCTCTCTCTCTCTCTCTCTCTCTCTCATGACCATGAAAGTGTTTCCCAAAGGAAGATTGGAAATACTGATTTGCATTTAGATAGCCCTAAGAAATAAACTGTATCATTAAGATTTGCTTAAACATAAAAAAAAAAAATGCAAAAGCAACATTTATTAAAATTCTTATTTGCATTTTGTTCAATGATTTCAAACTTTTAAACGCCCAGTGCTCTTAAGTCATAAAAGTGCTGGAAAATAAATGAATGTCTTACATTGTGACAGATATGGATTATCAAGTATTGCTGTGAAATAAACACAACCGAGGAATTTTAATTACAATTGTGATATGTGTATTTGGTATTAATTCAGTTTGATATTTGTGCAAGGCATTCAACAGATATTATTAAGCAAATGAATCCTATCAAAGAATATATTGTATTCATGCCTGTTAATCTATTTTTGTTTCCACGAATATAATACATTTGGCATGCTTTCAATGATGTTTAGACACATTGCATTTGGATATAAATTTGCAATATATCCTGAGATATTGCATATTTAAAAACTCCTTTAACCTGCATTTAATTTTATTCCTAAAATAAACATGAATACACAAAGCAAGAAAATAAACGTCAAGGAAATCTAATGTCCTACATTTTTTGTTGCAACAGACTTTTAATAATATTTTCTTTAGAAATTGAAGTCTCTCTAATAATTTTAATAATTTGTTATAGAAATACACCAACACAACACATAATATATCTCTATCCATTTCTCTCTCTGTCTTTTACATATAAGCACTGAATTCCAACAACAGATCATCCAAAAACTTTGACAATCTAACTTTTCATGTCCTTGATCATTTTAGTGACACACGCATGCACGTGCACAAACACACACACACGCATGCACAAACACACACACACACATGCATGCATGCACACAAATACACGTGTGCACAATTATGTTCACCAGGTTATCATAAATCCAAAAAAAAAATCCCAAAAAAATTAAAAGATAATAAAAAAAAAAAAAATTCGAGTAAGTGGAAAAACTGAGTTAATTTTCATGAATATGATTCAACCGTAAGGGGCAAGATTAAAAGTTGATGTTGGATATTAATTCAAATAGTTTGGGGATGTGTGTTAAAACTCTCACAAGTTTTGGTCATCTGACATCAGTTTTATTAAATTTACAAATATATACTGAAGTAACTCATGGATATTTAGATATGAAATTAATTTTATTACATTTTATGTACATTTAAAGTGACTTTCAAAAAACTAAATTGTTAATAAACATTAGAAAATGTAAATAGAGTGCTATTTAGTACCATTATTTTTTTTTTAATACATGATGATAAATTTGCGTCAACATTCAAAATAGTAAGCTTTGAAAGAGGGGGGGTGGGGTGGGGGTGTCTTTATGAAAACTACGCGAATTAAGTTTTCATTAAACTTTTAATCTCATCCTTAATCTAACTTTGCTTTAATTTTAATAAAATTGAGTTAATTAATTAATAGTTCATTTTGGTGATTTTTTTTTTTTTACCCAAATCATCTTATTCCTTTCTGATATTATAAAAAAAGATAAATGAATGATATTTATCAACTTTGAAATGATTGCATGTTTATCAAAAGTTACACTATGAACCAACTTATATTATTAGAAGATTGAATTTTTTTGTTAAGGAAGCCCAATTTCAGGGTATGTAATTTGAAGATTACAATTGTTATAAACTTCAAAATAAAAATGCTGATACATGCATAAGACTGTTATTATTTACAGGAATGACTTGTATCATTAAAAAGATTTGGACAAAATGACCTTGGTTTTACTATCCCTTCTAAGGAATAAATGTCAAGGTTTTTTTCTATCATGTGAAGAATGCAAAAAAAAAAAAAGAAAGAGTATGCAGTAACATTTTATAATCAGGAGAGATTATCCTGTTATATCCAAGATGAAAAGTCATGAAAGGTCATCTACATATACAACTACTTCATGAAAGCAATAAAATAGCTAGGGTCTGTTGTAGACAAAATATTGGTGAATGTAAATAAATTACATGGCATTTATTGTAATACAAATACATACTGATTCTTAAAACTACAAGGAAGTTCTGGGCGTCTCAAATTGTTTTATTGTATCTAAAAAATCACACTTAGTCTATAAGTTAGCATACTGTGACAATAATCTAAAAAGTGGGTTACAACAGGAAAAGCCTTCTTAAAATCGAGGTAAAGGCGTATAGCGTCCCAGTGAAACCATGCTCCATTGTTCTGTGTGAAAAATACGAGTACACATAAAGTCATGTCAGAGGGATCGACTTTACAGACATATTTGTCTGAGTAAACACAGTTTTGTAACTATGTAACGACCCCATGCCCACCCCACCCCCCTGCAGCCATACTTATTTCCATATTCCGCTTGTATTTTCAATAATTAGCACAGTTAAACAATAAGCTCAGGATTTACATCATAAGTAATTTACATCTCTGTCTCTCTCTCTCTCTCTGTCTCTCTCTCTCTCTCTCTCTCACATTCTGTAAATTAAAGACTAATACAATTAATATTACAGATTATCAGCTGAGGATTGCATCACACAACTATTTTTAAGTACTTAGTAAATTGTTCTAAATGTATGCTAATGGATTTATAGATTTTAAAGTAAATTAGAATATATTTATTATCTAGATGTTTCAAATAAACCTAATAATATACAGGTCATTAAAACAAAGTGGTCATGTTACTATACAATTTATAACTGTCACCAAAATCTACTAACTATAATCCCTATTTTAATCTATTCTTTTATTTAATTTTTTTTTCCAAAAATATTTTTAGGGTCTTTGGTAATGCTCTTTTCAAGTTTATTGATTTGTTTTGTAATCTACATTTGCAAAATATTTTTGCTGTTTCTGCATATGATGAGTGTCCTTATTGGCCACTTTAGATGAAACTGCTTTGTAGGTTTTATACCCTCACTTGAAAACCACTTATGTACAAGAACTGACTGTTACATGCATATTTTACAGCACTACATCTGTGTAAATGTTGGGGGAGTGGCCTTAGGCAGACATAATCAATTTTTTTTTTTCAATATATGATACCCCGTCATTTTCACAACTTCATTTATGGCACAACATACATACACACACACACACACATAGATATATATATATATATATATATATATATATATATATATATCAGATGGCCATTGTTGACTTTAACCAAAATTAATGATAACTGATCAATCATCATGTTAAAAGTCAGTAGGTTAGTATATACTCAACTTATTGAGGAAAAAGTAATGCAAGCTGATTTTCAGAACATATATAAGGTGACCTTGAGTTCTCTCACTAAGATTGAGTTACCATGACTAAGTTCTCATACCACAATTGAGTCCTCTCACCACAACTGAGCTGCTCTATCCATGATTGAGTTCTCATACCATGATTGAGTTTTCTAACCAAGATTGCATTTTCTTATAAAGATTGAGCACACTGACCATGATCGAGTTCTCACATAAAGATCAAGTTGTCTTAGTACCATGATTGAGTTCTCTAATCAAGATTGAATTATCTCATTAAAATTCAGTTCTCTCATCACGATTTAGTTCTTTCACCACAACTGAGTTCTCTCAAAGATTGAGCTTTCTTTACAGTATTGAACTATTTTATCAAGATTAAATTCTCTTTTCAAGATTGAAATCTCTCATCATGATTGCTTCCTTAATTTTTTTCCCGTTATGTAACTAAATATAATATTAAAACAAGTATATATGGCAGATAGGACGTACTGTATTACTCCATGCAAAAAAATACATATGAACAAAATTCAACAGCACATTATTCAAAGCAGATTCTAGATAAGACTTACTGTCTAGTCTTGCTACCACTTCATCAATAACACACTGCTTTGTATAGGAGTCTTCTATTGTTGGGTCATAATCTGTTACAAAGTATGACTGAAAACAAAGAATGTGTATAACTACATGTAATGTTATATTATACAATGTAACAAAACCAGCAACAACATCAGAGAGAAGAGAGAGAGAGAACAGAGAGAGAGAGGAGAGAGAACACAGAGAGAGAGTGTGAGAACATTGGGAAGAACATAATATACATGTACTTAATTAAATATTTTACTCTCTGTTTCAAATACATTACATTTTCTTAAAAGTTTGTTCCCTCTTAAAAATATTCACACATTCATTATTGACAGGGTGAAGTAACAGTGACCTCTGCTCTCACTCATTGCACCTACCAAAGGACCTTAAGTTGTTCACACATAACATGATAAAGATGTTGCATAAATTTATTTTAAATGATTTAATATGTTAAGTTGCCTGATTCTGAATTATAGAACAATTTCAGTAGGAATGCTTGTCAAATTTTAGAAAGTGATGCTGATGCCGTTGCTAAATTTTCAATCCACAGATATAACATGCATAAAGAAAGGGCTGCCTCCACTTGTGATTCACGGAATGAATCACCACCCATTTAATGAGGGGCTTGAAAAATAAAGGTTTTTCTAATATTTAGAGATGACACTTATACCTGTATAAACTGGATTGTAAGAGCACTTTTTCCTACCCCACCGCCTCCGACGACTACAAGCTTGTAGCTTTGACTGTAATTATTTGAATCCCTGGACATATTTACTTTATGTGTTTACATGTCAAAAATGCAAAATGGCGGAAGTGATTCATTCGGAAGATCTCTCGTTTTTTTCTTGTTTACAAAACATTCCGATAAAAAGTGTCCCAATACAATCGCAACTTCTCGGGCCTTTCCAGCAAGCAGAAAAGACCCGAGAAGTTGCGATATGATACGATTTGTTTTGCTTTTTCTCTTTATGATATATTTCCTAAGAGACATGTTTCCTGATTATCAGTTTTGAGTTAGCATGAAATTAACTTTACATGGCATTAAAAAGTTTATTTTGTGTTTCTTGTACATATTGCTCTCACATTTGTCCTTAATGTTTAACTATTTATGATCTTTCTCCAGTGGGCCCGTGATTGGCAAAAGAAAAATATTTCTATTTCTACTTCATATAAATCAAAATCGTTGTAAAATTGATATCTATTGAACGAGATTGTCTGTTGAAGGTGCTGTACATGTACCAAATATTACGAGCAATATATCGGTATTATCCGAACAATACAATTTTCATATCTTTTCCCCCCTGCATTCAATCCGGAAGTTGATTTTGATTGGTCGGTATCTTGGAGGTAAATTTTCAAAGTAGAGAACTTGGACTCAGAGAAGAGCCGTAAGAAATATTTTCGTATTCATTTCATATTTTTTGCTATTTACATGTGTGTTCCCTCACACCTATGTTCTGATTTGTTATCATGCTTTTTTCCCACGTTAAGGTACATGTGTTTTATTGCATCCAAACAACTGACGTAACTTTCTGGTTAAGGCTTTTACTACATACACAGAATAAAATTACAGCCATTCAAAGAAATGACCAAATATACCAATAAAAGGGCCGACATTACCTCAGTATGTGTTTGTATCAAATTAGTCAAATCTTTATAAGAGCCCGGAATTTTATTTGTAATCGAAACTGGACAGGTGATTTTTAGGTTGGCCTAGAGCTAGCGCTAGTTATCATGTTTACGGAATTCAGACATAAGTTAGACTGTACTTGATGCATCAGTCTCATTATGTCATAGCATAGACCCTTTATATTTTTGGTTTATCGAAATAGTAAACATGGAAGACCATGAGCAAAAAATAATAATAACAACAATGCAGGAGAAAACAATATCAGGTTTAACAATAATATACCACAATTTCAGATGCCTAAAGCAAAGAAGAAGAATGGCACTGAAGTCCCCGTAGGCACAAGCATGGTTGATAGTGTCATTGGGAAATTACTTTTCTCCTCCTACTCAACACTTCAACAGAAAATTCAGAATGTTGTTCAGATTTTTGAAGAAGAATACAGATGGGGTGAAGAACTGCTGGAAGAAGTGAAGCAGGAATTCACAAGGTATTAACAAGTTGCTTCCAGGGATGCTATTTTTTCCTCTTTTCAGAGAAAATCCTCCAGTTGGCTCAATTTCTGAAAATGTGAGAAACACTCCGGATTTGATCTAAAGTGACAGAAAATGATATTTTTCCAGGTAGGGTGAGGATTTTTCCTCCCATTTTGACCAGATTTCCAAGGAATTCCATCATCCCTGTGCTTCCTTTTGATCTGATTAAGTTAGTATGGAACAGTCATTTAGGATATTCCAAATCACATTTTACATCTTAACTGAAACCAACAAGTTCTGAATGAGTTTGATATCTATGAAAATCAGTTATAAGCTTATAACTGAGTAAACACATCTATGATACAAATTGAATACAGTTTTGTTCAAGCAACTTTAACTAAGGTTATAATTAGAAAGGACTTTTTTAACCTTTGACTTCAAGGCCCATGGCCATTTATATTGGGGGGAAAAACAGTGATATTGGGGGGAAATTTGCAAAGCATTTAAAATTCTTTAAAAAAAAAAATTTAAAAAGCAAAACTAATTGATTTATCTACCAATATAAGCAAACCAAATTTTTTTTAGTTTTTCATGGTAATGAAAACTTTACTTTGCAACTAAAAACTGCAGGTTTTTTTTTTGACTAAATAATTTTGAAAGTTTTTAATTTTAAAATATTGTTGTATGTATCTTCCATTTTTCATCCACATCAAATTTCTCTTGTGTAGCATTCCTCCTTTACATACCTTTACATAATATCATTAACTTTATATGCCTTTACATAATATCATTAACTTTATATGCCTTTACATAATATCATTAACTTTATATACCTTTACATAATATCATTAACTTTATATACCTTTACATACTATCATTAACTTTATATACCTTTACATAATATCATTAACTTTACATAATATCATTAACTTTATATACCTTGCATAAAAAATATCTTGACAATACAAAGCATACAGTGCAGTTGGGAAGATCCCTCATTTGTTCAACTGTAGTTAAGTATATGTTATTCAGATTACCCTAAACTATAGGGTATTGAAATGTGGTCATAATTTTTTATACTTTGAAGTTTAATGCTCTTTGGAAGCTTTAAAAATGTCATGCATGCTATTATTGATCTTTTTTTTTTTTTTTCTTTTTTTTTTGGAAGGGAGGGGGGATTAAAATGTTCCTTGATGGTACCAACTCTTTAGTTGTCACAAATGTGGATGTGTCATCTAAAGTACAGTTTGAAAATAAAATCCCAAAATTGTGAAAAGCAGGGATGATTTGGAATACCCAAAATGACAACATTCTACCAAAGATTAATAGTTCTGTCTGGATGTTAGGAGAGGTTTTTTTTCTTGTTTGGGTCTCTCATAAGGGCAAGATGTAATTATTTTTAGTCACTGGTCAATTTTATCAACTTGAAAGTTTGCTGGTCCATTGTCAACTTTTACTCTCAAAATTCCATATTCAATAATTATGTGACATTTTCATGATTAGGTCTAATGTCTTGTTTATTCAAACTAGCATCAACAGCAGGTTTTAAAAATGATGTAATCCTACTACGTTTATCCATGCTTAGAAAATAGTTGACATCATCTTCACCTTTTTCTTGAGAGTGTAATGTCACCGGATTACGAGTGTCACAAGTTAGACAAACCATTCTAAGAAACTTGCAACTGAAGACACACATTCTCAGATTAATACTAACTTGGAACTCCTCTTGTGGTTCATGCCTTTGTGTAAACTGTAGAGGAATCATCGTAGGATTGCCGATTGTATGCTCCACTTCAGACAACTCGTTCTTAGAAACATTCATGAATTTATCTACATTGTGTTATTTAATAGTACTATAATCATTTACTAGCCTGATCATTGAGGAAGTTTGATAAATATTTAAATTAACTAGCCCCCAAGTGCACATACACCAAGTTACAAAGCACTAACCCAGATCCAAAATTTACTGTCCCCAGACTATCGGTCCATCAATTATTTTGTGCCCTGCATATGTTCCATATAAGTGCACCTTCATCCATCTTTTAAAATGTCACATCTGAACTAAAAGATGCTTGAGTACAACATTTTTTAAAAAAAAAATTCACCTTATATATCTGGTACCGATAAACGGTATCATTCCCAATGTGAAAACACGTTGAGTTTTTCCCAATTTTGAGAATAAAAATTTCCCAATTCACTTGCCGAAAAACAGACTGCTGACATTGTAATTTACTTAGTCTGAAATGTTGTACGAGTTAACTAAAATGTTCACATCCGGTATTAAATTAAACATGCAGATCATGGCAGTGCAGGGGTTTTAAAGCTACAATGATTCTAGAACAAGCCGACGATGATTCCTGATATCTTACAACTGCAAATATTACTGTAAAAAATGAAGAAAGATGATTCCTGCAGGAAAATTACTTGTTTTGTTCTCTATTTTATTTCTTTTGGTTGAAATCATTTGCTGATACATTGGTAGAAAATTCCCAGTTTGATTTTGATGCTATTTTTCCCAAATTAATGGGTACCGGTTCCAGTGGGTACAAAAAAAAACCCCGCTGGCATATATATATATATATATATATATATAAATATATGATAATACATAGATCATGAAGGCAATTCTTGAGCATTGTTTCTTTGTAAATCAAGTTAAGTTATTGAGAATTGCCTTCTGTTTTAGTGCGAGACATAATTTTGTGAAACTTGCATTTGTGTCATATAGACACACAACACACATCGATTGATATATTTCACAAGTGTCAACCAATTTAAAATATTATGTTAAATAAATAATTGAAAAACGAATTTGTAGAGAGAAATATTTGTGACAGTTCTTGTGAAAATTTCTCATGTATATGTGTGTGTGTGTTTCTGATAGAGTTTGCCAATAATTGCTGCTGACTTGGCATTCAAACATATCCTTGCTTTATTTTGCACAAGAATTTATGATTTTGGAAAACCTGAAATGCATATGATGAAATACAGAAATAGTTTGTTATGTGCCCCAGTCTCTAACATCATTTGTGGTGTTTAGCAAGTATTTCCACAACTTTCAACCCAGATGGGTTTATGATAAATTTGTATATATTGTTGAGTCATATTGTTTTGTAACATATTTTGAAGATGTAAATTTTCATTTATCATTCTGCATTATTTTTTACTAACTTTTATTATGTCATGATTTTAACATTTTGCAGAGACAATTCAGAATTGAATTTTGCAAATTATGATTTGTGTTTTATACTTAGCCCAGTCAGCAAGATCAACTTGTTGCCAAAGACACCCTCTGCTAAACGCAAGAAGAAACGAATCCAGAGAGAACCAGTTATTGAAGAAAATGAAGAACTAGTTTATGATATTACAGAAAGGTATTTATAGCTACATGTTTCTCATTTCTAAATTCCTTTTTTATTATCATAATAAAATGTTAGCTAGATGTGCAGGGCTCCACATGAATGGTTATCTGGTACCACTTGAAAAACAAAAATCATCGAAGATCTGGGTTTTCAGTAAGAGTCAACAACTGGCAATTTCTTGTCCCCAACTTGTGGCAAATTTCAACAATATTATTAAGTTACAGCAACAAGTGCTTCTATTTGCTGTAAACTGCTGAAAGCTTTTTATTTTCTTTAATTAAACTAACTAGTCAAGCATCAAGATTGTTTATTTCATGTTTAACTCAAAGCAAGCGTTATGTTATTCTTGAAACTAAACTGAAAATTAAGATAAATGAAAAAAAAAAATGCAACAATGCAAGGCATTTATATTTTAATCAAATATAATTTTATGGTAAACAATGTCGCTTAATGATGGTGTAATGTTCGCACAAGAAAAAAAAATATCACCACTTCTCCTGGTCATACCGCAACTATTTCCGATCATATACCAATTTACCCTGAAAACTTCTTGACTGTTTCTCTTTTCCATAAAGCCTGTCATGCTCTTTCTTGCTTTTGTCAGAATCTTTACGTATTATTAAGTTTTGTGATGGGTTTTCAACACCGTCAAATAATGTATTGCCACATGACACCCGTCGTGACTTTTATATCATCATGGTTTCAGAGTAGCGCTTAAGTTATCACTGTTACAACTATCTATATTGCAAACACTTTAATGATACTGAATAATCCTATTAATGAGATTTGGGACTTTCCAGAAAATAAAGTTAGTTAATATTAAAAGTTGAGTTTTACCCTTGCCTTTGATTTTAAAAACATTTTAAACATTTCACAGAGAGGATTTTTTAAAGATTTTGAAATAGATCTATCAGTCACAGGTGGATGGACGTTAGTTTCTAGTCCCGTTATTTTAGTATTACATTGAATCCAACTTCGTTTTGGTGCCAAAACAAAATATATGTTGAAATTTTAAATGAAAGTTGTTGAATATTGCTGACCTGACTGAGAGTAAATACATTTTTTACTTTAGTTATATTCTCTAAACTCAAAAAGGTTTTATGAATGTGCAAAACAATGACAGTACCCACGTAAGCAGATATGTCGCATATTATATATACTAATGTAGATACAAGCCTTGTTAAAAAATTTTTGTTTGAAATAGAATGTCAGGCTAATAACTGGAAATGTCAACACTAGGGTTTCACTAAAATCAGGAAAACATAAACAGGAGAGACATTTTAAATATGAGGTACTGTATTAGATTACGAGTTCAGATGTTGGTAAATTATTTATTTTTAGACGATAAGTAATTCTAAGAAAATAAACAACAGTTGTACAAGGTATGACTTCCCATTCATATTTAATGTTTTGATTTTAAATTAGAATCATTCCTTGTTCCTTATGTTGACATGTATGTATATATATATATAAAATTTCAATGTACTATAAATGATTTTACCCAAATAGAGGAAAATGTTGCTAATTTTTTCCCAATTCAACAGGAGGGTGTGGTAGTTTAAAAAGCCAAAAAAAAAATTACTGATCATCAGATGGCTTTGGCAACATAGAATAGATTGTGTGTGATTAGCAGGACATTACAAGGAATAAAAGGTTATAAGGGAATCGTCTCCTTTTTAATTGTGTCCTCTACTTTTTACAGTGTGCCCAATGTAAATGAAACTGATGCCAACATACTGGCCTATGAGACACCTCCACAACATGGCTACCGTACCAGAGCAACCTCTAGAACTGCCCAAACAAAGAGAACAACGCGGACGCAGACAAGGAAAAAGGCTAAGTTTTCTGAAAATGCTGCAAAAGAGGAAATACCAGCTGGGGAGGATAATGCTCCACCGGTTCTCAATTTTAACCAACGTGAAGAAATTTCATCAAAATCTGATAACACTACTCCTAATGTACTTTTACAAGGGGGGATTTCTAAAGGTCAGCAACTGGTGTCACATGTCTTTAGTCCACCAGTCGGAAAACCGGGTAAAGGTCATGTTAAAGAGAAGGTTCATGCTTATGAAGAGTATATTGAACATAGCAGTCCGTCATCTAGACAAGTTATGAATCAGAGCTTTGTACCAGATACACCGGAACAGAAAGAGACAGTGTCATCTTCAAGTGAAAGTTGTCGAGCGACTCCTGAATTGTCTTATAGTAAGCGACAAAATATTCGTAAATCTTTGAAATCGAAGACTGTGTTGAGAAAAAGCCTACTGAAGAGTTCCCAGATGCCAATGAATCCAAGTCTTCTACATCATAATAAAGAGGTAAGTTGTAAGTGAATGGTACATCGACGGTACAGTATTTGTTTTAGTTGCCAGGGAGTGGTGGAGAAGGTTTGATGACTTTAACATTCTGTTGTCTGTTACAGACCCCAAAAAAGAGCAAACTGAAATTGAGAAAGAAAGCAACAGAGATTCAGGACGACAATGAGGTATGTACATAAAGCATTCACTATCTATTAAATGGGGAGAGAGAGAGGGGGGGGGGACAGGTTCGAAACAATCAGGTATTATATATTGTGTTAGTCCAACGGACCAGTAAATCTAAATGAAAGTAAACACATTATTCGTTGTATGACTGTCAATATTACATCAACTGATTTTACGTACTAATTAATGTTATTACCAAGTCATGATCTTCAGTCTGTTTGATGAAGAAAAAAGTCTCATGTGTTACAAATACTCCAAGAAGTATCAAAATATTGTGAAATCAAAAGGTATCTTGTTTATCAAGAAGTCTAGGGTATAGTTACTACAGGTCAGATTTGTGGATTCAATATTGACATTACTTGTAGGAGGTTGAGAAGATTGCATCATGTCCTGTAGAAGCAGACAAGGTAGAAAATTCATCTAGAGAGAAACCTGATGGACAAAAATTAGATTCAGATGAAGGAAATTCAGCTGTGGATAACTGTGAATTAGTGCCAGCTCTAAATGTTAACACTGAAACAGAACCTTCAGCAGAGAGGGAGCGTGAAACCGAAATGAAAGAAATTGTACATGAACAGGTTCAAACAGTTGAACAGATGCAAACAGAGGTTGAACAAGAACCCAAACTTGTTGAAGTGGAGCAGTTTACGGAAGAGCAACGTGATGTCTCCATGCATGACGCGGTGGAAGAACCTTTGTCCAGTTCACATCAGGAGTCTGAGAATTCTGAACAAAACCTGGATGCAGAAATGAAGGAATGCGAGAGTGTTCAGTCTGTAGAAGTGAAGGGAAGTTCAAGTGATGGAGATGAGAAACAGGACGTTGGAAAAATTGTTCACAGTGACGAGGAAAAGTTGTCCACTGAAGAGGATTCAGATGAGGAGGTAGCTCTGATTTCTGATGGTGAGGAGTTGCAATCTTCTGCTGTTTGTAAACAGAAAACAGACTCCGTCATGCAGAAATCAGACTCCGTTACACAGGCTGATGATGAAAGTGAAGAGGAGAAACAGCAAGCTAGATCCAGCAAGCGGACCAAGCAGAGAAATCCACCCAAACCTGAGAAATCTGAGTCCGAGAGTGATAATGAGGTGTATCCTCCCAAGAGAACAAGAACCAAAACAAGGAAAGTTCTGGAAAATGAGGTGGTGGAAGCCTCCAAGCCGGTGCGACAGAGCTCGAGAACGAAACAGAGGAAACAGGAAGGGACCTCGGTGTCGTCTGCAGATACAAACAGCGATGTAGATTCAGGACACGGAAGTTTAAACAGTGGGTCATTGAGGAGCACCAGGTCCAAGATGAGGAAACACACGGAGAGCACAGTCGTCTCAGAAGAAAATGCCAAGTTTGCTGTGCCTGAAAATCCTGCTCCTAAATCAAGGTAGGTAACAAGCTTAACACAAGCTAACAAGCACTCTTCTGTGTAATTTTTTTTTTTTTTCTTTTGTAATCATTCATAAACATAATGAAAAAAAGATGATACCTTGCAAAAGTAAACTGTGGTCCCAGTTTAAATTATTCAGGTCTTAAATCTATGGAACAATCTTCCATGTAAAATCAGGGAAATTCAGAAACTCGACTGTTTTAAAAAAAGATTTAAAAACCCATCTTTTTCGTCAGGTTTTTAATGTGTGATCTTTTTGATTTGACGAATTTTATAATCAGCATTTTATGCAACATGCCGAAGAATGGTATCAAAAAAAAAATTCTAGCACATATTTTATGATTTTTTATAATATGAATTAATTTTTGATTTTCTCTAGCTTATTTCTTTCATAGCTTCAATTGTTCATTGTGCAATATTGATATCTGGCATTATTAAGTATTTTATTTATTCTGTATAATTTTGATTTGCGTTTTAGTATAGTGTAAATCGCTGTAGCGTATATTGAGATAAGACGCTATAGATTGATTGATTATTGCTTTCCGCTACACTCAACAATTTTTTAGTTATCTGGAGGCGTCCAGAGGTTCCATGCTCATATCTGGCATTATTAAGTATTTTATGTATTCTGTATAATTTTGATTGGGGTTTTAGTATAGTGTAAAGCGCTGTAGAGTATATTCAGATAAGGCGCTATAGAAGTGCATTATGTAACTAAGCTCTGATTGGTTAATGTATATTCATGTGCATTATTATTATATGTCACAGTGAGTTGCATCTTTTTGTTCTTGTCTTTCATCAATTACCATGTGATACTCTTTCTGTCCATTAATTTTAATTTTTCTGAAATATGTGCATTCCCTGTCTCTCTCATCCCAATTTCAATTCTTGTAATCGTTTCACACTTTTTATAAGTTTTAGAGATTGGTCTTCTGCCTGTTTATTAATGTAGGGGAACGTGTTGATATTTCAGATGGGGGTGATATTTCGGACAGCCAATAAAAAACATTATATCTTATGTTTCTAATGTTTTTTAAACTTATTTCCAAACTAGATATATTAACAAAATGGAAAACATGTAATTATATATGCGCATATGTAACTAAGCTCTGATTGGTTGATGTATATTCATGACATTCACTAACATTGCTGTGAAAAGTGTCTGCATCCATTTTGTTTGATCGGCAAAATCAAGTCCCATTGAGACCTAGTTTCTGGTAGAAGGTTTGGATTAAAGATTGTAAACAAAATCGAAACCCATCACAAACAGTGAATCAACTTCTAGTGAGCAGAAACGAAAGCAGAAAATGCCATTGAAGTGCAAAATAAAAGGCAACCGAATTTACTAACTGTCTGAAGTTGTAACACCACGTGTCCGAAATAACACCACTATTGTCCGAAGTTACCACCTTCTACCTGACTTTGAGTGTTAATATGTGGCATAAATAACCGGAAAACTCCGAAATCTAGAATGTTCGTGGAATCAACCGATATACATGTTGAGTGATTAGATGATGAGTATTTTCAAAATACATTAAAATACTGTCCAAAATATCACCATGTTCCCCTCTACATTAAAGCTGCAAGACAAACAAACTTGCACATTTAAACATGAAATAAAATAAAAGCAGAACATCTCCGATGTAGCATAAATTCCTGGAGAGTGAATTCTTGCTCATATCAAAGATATTCAGTCTGCACGATTGAATGTGTTTCTTTGCTTTACAGAACAACCTCTAAAAAAAGGACTTTGGACACAGACAGTGAGGGTGAAAGCGACACCTCTCTCTCCAAAAAATCAAAGAGGGAAAGTGATGAAGATTCTGAGGTATAGTGCATGTACACCATTACAACAAATAAAAAGAAAACCTTCACTAGACAGATATAAACTCCGTAGAATCATCTAAATTCTCGGGGGTTATTTTCTTGAATTGTGGAAATTTTTTCAGTTTCAGTGTGATGTAATTGTGTTGATATGGTTTTGATACAATGAAATGCTGTTCTTATTAATGTAGGGAAAATAATGTAAGATGTCTTGTCTTTCACTTGTATTCCTGTGACAAGACCTTTTTGTACCAAAAGTTTTTGATCTTGGAGTTTAGCGATTCGGGAAAATTAGTATTTCACATGCACATCTTGTATATAAAGTATTCCGTTTTCTTCTGAAAGCCTAAATTTTCTCAAATCCGTGACAATCTGTAAACAGTCAGGGGCATAACTGAAAACAGTTATGGAAAAATATAATATGAATCTGTTATTTTTGTATCTTGCCAATGATCACTGAAAAGTGAACTTTAAACATGATTTATTCGTATTTCACACTGTTTATTTGCAAAGGCTTCTGGTATTCCCTTGTTTCATTTTTATCAGAAGATTCATTTACGTCTGTAAAGATGGAGTCTGTGTTCGAAGAAAAAATACAATTTTTGACTTTTTAGATTTTTAAAATTAGTGAAATATATCCGTCAGTGGCCCACTTTTAATTGGAAATTAACCATGCTTGCATAATTTTCCCATGGAATTTGGTATTTTTTCTGAATTCAAAAGACTTTGAAGAATAAATTATCAACATATCATATCTGCACATCAATTAGAATTGTTTGCGCAAGAGGTTTGAAAGTAGTGAAGTTACGAGAAAAGTAACTAAAATCAGCTATAATTTAAAAAACAAAAAAAATCCAGGATGAGCCTTGTCCCATTTCCATACACATTTTTAAAGCTTTATTTTACACAGTGAATAAAAATTTGGGCTTAACTTTGTGATTTGTAGCTATTTCAGTGATTTTGCCAATCGCTCACTGGAATCTCTAAAGAAATACAACTCTTGCAAGCACAATTTGTAACTGGTTGTAGATAAATTTTCTGTAACTCAAGGGTGTCATCTTGAAGTAAGTTTTTACTAGGTATTGCAGTTTTAAATCAATTTTGAACCTTGAAATGTAGAAGAGACTCACATGAAGTCTATATCCAACCTTGTTGTTTGTTTGTGACGTGACGAAAAAAGAATATTTGTAAGGAAATGAAAATCTGGCAGAATGTTATGATTATTTTTTTCTCTGATGAGCCTCAGCATGATTTTTATTATCCTGTGTTCCTCCATTTCACATAATTTGATGATGCTTTTTGCGAATTTGAGTATGTGTGACTGTTTCCTATCAACACTTTTATTCTCTACGAATGTTTGTGTTTTGATATCTACATACATGTATACATATATAAATATATATGTGTATGTGTGAGTGTATATATATATATATATATATATATATATATATAATATTATCCTTTTTTCTCAGGTGACACCGGAAATCCAGAATGATTACACCAGTGTTAAGAAAGGTGAGTAGAAAACTTATCAGTTATTTCACGTTTTGAACTTGATGTGAAACATGCATTTGAATTGTTGTTAAATGCTATTGTAAAAACCAAAATGTCAATGTTCCTTCTTCGGTATTAAAAAAAATTTAATTTAATTTTAGGTGTTGAAACGGACGATGAGCATGATGAAAGGTAAAGAAAAGTTTATAAATACTTTCTTAGAATCCTTTCAGTTTTAAAGATCCATTTTTTGGATTCAGTTGTAAAGTGATATCTGTATTGTAGAAACAGCCAAAGTGAAGATGAAACACCGGATATAATCCGACATCAAGCACAGGTATCTATATAATCCGACATCAAACACAGGTATCTATACAATCCGACATCAAACACAGGTATCTATACAATCCGACATCAAACACAGGTATCTATACAATCCGACATCAAACACAGGTATCTATACAATCTGACATCAAACACAGGTATCTATACAAACTGACATCAAACACAGGTATCTTTACAAACTGACATTAAGCACAGTTGTATCAAGAATGACAATACTGTTAGACCCTGTCTTACTGTTTTTAGAAAAAAAATGGATTTGTGCATGTATATACATATATATAAATATTATTTTATCGTCAACTCAGATTGTGAAACCAGTGTCTTTCCGAAACAACCTATGCAATAAAGTGGTTCGACCGGGCGGACTGAACGTCAGCGGAATTAAGTCCTTCCTACATCAGAACACCCCACCCACCAAAGTTTCCATCAAAGTAAGATCTAATTATCAAAAGAAAAAGATTTAAAGGGTAGAGAAACCTAGAGTTTTTAGCTTGACTGATTCAACCTTTTTTGATTAATGTTTGTCTAATGTCTGTTCACTTTGAACCGCACGATCCATTTCAAACAAATCTTTCGTAGGTAGAGTTTTCAGTATGGTTCTCGTGCATCTAGGGGGTTTCCTGAACAAATCGGTGAAAAAGCATAAGAAATATTTGCATAAGAAAGGTTTAGCACCTAAGGATATCCATGCTGATATGTTAGCAACACTAGAGAAAGATATCCCTTCATATGCTACAGTAAAAAGATGGGTGGAAGAATTTCAACACAGCAGGCAGAGTCTTGAGGATGACACACCCCCCCCCCCCGTCCTGGAAGGCCTGTTGTCACTGTTACAACCCCAGAAATGGTCAATAAAGTGCATGATATTGTTATGACTGTTGGGTTCATAACAGAAAGATATATAGCCAGTACAGTTGGCATTTCACAGGAAAGAGTACATTCCCTTCTGACAAAGGATCTAGCTGTGAGAAAGCTTTCAGCTGGCTGGGTACCAAACTTCTGACAGTGGATCAGAAACACAACAGGTGCACTTTGTCATGTGTTAATCGAAACCATTTAGAGGTAGATCCTGTTAACTTTCTTCAGAGATTTGTTACTCTGGATGAAATGTGGGTCCATCATTTCATTCCAGAGGCCAAACAACAGTCTAAATAATGGAAGCCGGGGCTCTCTATTCTCTACAACTGAGGCCATTGAACCGCCCTGTTCTCAATGCATTTCCCCAATAGAAAAGTCAATTTCCCCAATTTTCTGTAGCAAACTTTTATTAAAAAAAAAAAATCAATGAAACTCAATCGCCAAAAAACAACACTTGCAGTGAAAGTGAAACAAACTAGTTCTGCATATGACTGTATAAAAGCGGTTTGCGTCACCTATATTTGTAAAACTATTGTTCGGCTTCGATGAGGACACGGGTTATTCCTATAGTAAATAATGAGTCATTACATTAAGAAAATGGACAAGAATTGAGAGGGAAAAATAGTCATAGTATGTAAAAAATGATAATATTAATGTACTTATATAGCGCCTTATCTAAATGTACTCTCAAGGGCTTTACACTGTACTAAAATGCAAATCAAAATTATACAGAATACATAAAATACTTAATAATGCCAGATATGAGCATGGAACCTCTATGGTAATAATAATAATGTACTTATATAGCACTTTATCTAAATATACTCTAAAGTGCTTTTGCACTATACTAAAATGCAAATCAAAATTGTACAGAATACATAGAATACTTAATAATGCCAGATATCAATATTGCACAATGATCAATTGAAACTGAAAGAAATAAGCTGGAGAAAATGAGAAATTAATTCATATTTTAAAAAATCAAACTATAAAATAATCAACAACAGTTGATTGAGGCAGGTGCGCTGAGCACCAGTTAGTCTCATGCTGAATCTGAGAGCCGCGATGTCATAGAGGAAATTTAGCAGGATGTGACGAACGACTAGCCTATGTATGTTTGTTATGTTTATTCAAAACCAGAATTAAATTATGATAGAAAAGCATAATTTGTTGATTTTTTTTTGTTTTTGTTTTTTTTGTTATTAATTTTCTGTATGGTGGTTTTCCAAAAATTAATGATAATTTTCCCAATTTGAACGGCCCCAGTCCAAAAAGTGGTGCAAGAGCTCTAGAAGCACCCTGGTTCACCCCAGCCAAAGGTGAAGACTTCCATCAGCTAGAAATATTACAGCTAAGGTATTTTGGGATGCTGATGGTAGATTATCTCCAAAAGGGACAAACAGTCAAGGGCACATACTATGCACCACTTTTGAGGCAGTTACAGGAAAATATTAAACTCATGTGCCGCAGAAAATTAAGCAAAGCTGTGTTGTTCCCCAGGACAATGGCCCTGTTCACAAGTCTGTCATTGCCATGGCTGCCATTAACAATTATGGCTTTAAATTGGTGGAGCATCTGTCTTATTTGCCTGATCTTGCACCATCAGACTTTCATCTTTTTCCAAAACTGAAAATGGTCATTTCTGGTACCCACTTTCAGTGAGGATGTTAGACATGCAGTGGAGGACTTACTGAACGGTCGAGAAAAAGTGGTATTAAGGTCCTTAGGTATTGCTGGCAAAAGTGTATAGATGCTGAAGGGGGTTATATTGAAAAATAATGCAATAGGTCCATTAAAATTCAAACCTTTTCATATGAGGCTCACAACATATCAATCACCCTTGTAGGTTATATGAAGAATCTGGAGTGTGGAGTGAACTGCTTAATGTTTGGATAAAATGGTTGATCATAAAAACATTACAACAACTTACCTGCTGTAGAAATATTGTATTTGTGATCAAATCTAATAATTCAGAGTATTTCATATAAAATGTTCATATTTCATTGATTTATGTAGATAACGCTCTGAGTACTTCATTTTATTAGATTTTTTACTAAATTAGGAAGTTAAATTGTAATTATGCCACACAATTTCAAATATTATATGTAAAAATATTAGAAAAAAGACATTTCGAAACACCACAGGCAGAAGGAATTTGATTTCAAAAAACAGTTCTTATGCAAAGATTAAATTGTTCGAATTTCCATGACAAGTGGTAAAGTGTAATCGTAAAGCGGAATGTGCAGGTCAAGAAAAATCTTTCCCAGAAATTTCATTCTCTCAGTAATTATGTTTGTTTGTAATTATGGGTATTACTTGGATTTTAATGCAAACAACTTGGGTCTCTTATTAAATCTTACTGTTGAATTTATATCGTTTCAGGAACGACAAGAGCAAAGGAAAAGAGAACTGGAAGAGAAAAAAAGGAAAGAGGCAGAGATCTTGCAGAAGAGAGAATGGGAGAAGAAGAAAAAGATAGAGGAACTCCGAAAGTAAGTTTCACGTCATACAGTGACAGAAAAAGACAGAGGAACTCTGAAAGTGATCTTTGTGTTCATGTAGTAAAAGAAAAAGATAAAGGAACTCTGAAAGTGAGTTTTGTGTTCATACAATAATCATTTGCATGACTGAAGACTTAGAAAAAAAATTATTTTCTTATGTAGAAACTGAAAAAGTTTTGCTGATATAATAATTTTGTTTCATCAATCACACAGATTAGTGAGAACTTAATCAGCCATTTATTTGGATTTTTTCCTAATGTTTGGGATAAAAAGTCTTTGTGGTATCAGGATGAAAATGCTTTACACGATGCACCTGTGCATTAGTCATCACCATATTCTAAGGATAATCAAAATGAATGTTGCTTTTTTTATGTGCCTGTCTGTCTGTCCATTTGTTGGCACCTTGTGGATCGGTCCCCGTTACAATAAGTACTAGTTTCTTTATAATATTATATAAAAAGAAAGGGGGAAAAGGATAACGGTATCGACTTTGGAATAAGCATGTCCATCAACACCAGGAGCTATATAGCAGGCTGAAATTTTGTCCAGGAAGCAAAAATTCGGGAGATGTAATTTGAATATTGTAATTGTTAAGGTGTCGAGTCTAGTGATCATACAGGATTTTGCGGCTAATCTCAAAGGGCGAAATCAAAATAGTGCCAAACTATTTTTGGAAGTTTCTTATGATTCAAGGCTTTGAAATTTATCATTGAAAACAGAGTTAATATTGAAATTGTTAGATCATAATAATCAGAAGATATGACTTTTGTAAACTAGTAGTCTCACAGTGAAGCAGTGATGTTCTTTTCAGCATTTTCATCTGCAATATGAAGTTAATGATTATAGCCTTTGTAAAGTAACTAGTCACGAGGGGATACTATATAGCAAGAGGAGAAGGGTATGAACTTGTTAAGATAAGTAACTTAGTCTAAGCTCTTCTTTATTTCTTTTCATGTAAATAAACACAGTTTGCTGACATTTTACAATGATTGTAATGCTATATATAAGTGCCTATAAACAAGGAAATGTCTACAGTGGCACTCAAATATTTCCCTCCTACTTTCTCGAATTTCATCTGTTACCGTCTAAATTTATTGAGAACCCTGATTAATATGATATTGCATGTGATGCTTTGTGACCCTTCAGGCCTTTGATTTTTAAACTTAAAATGCAGATAATAAATACAGATAAGTGTATAAAATTGTTATCATATACAAAAAATGACTTCTGCAGTGGTGTATGAGTCATTTGAATTCATTTGACTTTTTCCAAAAATATTGAACAAAATGACCTTTACTATCCCTTCAAGTTACACCTTATTGGTTGAAATTTAGCAAAGCCATCTTACAATTTACATTTTTCTAATACTCTCTGATATT
Organism: Ostrea denselamellosa; assembly: GCA_024699665.1. Lineage (NCBI taxonomy): Eukaryota > Metazoa > Mollusca > Bivalvia > Ostreida > Ostreidae > Ostrea > Ostrea denselamellosa. Next base: position 2,812,381 of record JAMZEH010000006.1, on the reverse strand, counting down.
GGAGCCATTTTGTCACCAGAGAATGTTTTGCGTGAATGATAAGTCTTCAGTTGATGGCTGCTGTGTTACTGATTTGACGGACAAGTTCTGCGATATGTCGCTCTTGTTTACCTCCCTTTGAGGTAGGGTGACATGTTTTATGAAAACACAGGGTTGAAACAAAATTTAAGGCATTTGGAAGGGAAAAAAGGCTGTTGTCAATTGTAGGATGTAAAGGCTGTTGTCAATTGTAGGAAGTAAAGGCTGTTGTCAATTGTAGGAAGTAAAGGCTGTTGTCAATTGTAGGAAGTAAAGGCTGTTGTCAATTGTAGGAAGTAAAGGCTGTTGTCAATTGTAGGAAGTAAAGGCTGTTGTCAATTGTAGGAAGTAAAGGCTGTTGTCAATTGTAGGAAGTAAAAGCTGTTGTCAATTGTAGAAAGTAAAGGCTGTTGTCAATTGTAGGAAGTAAAGGCTGTTGTCAATTGTAGGAAGTAAAGGCTGTTGTCAATTGTAGGGAGTAAAGGCTGTTGTTAATTGTAGGATGTAAAGGCTGTTGTCAATTGTAGGATGTAAAGGCTGTTGTCAATTGTAGGAAGTAAAGGCTGTTGTTAATTGTAGGAAGCGGGAAGAAAGGATGAGGAAAGTTAACGAGCGGAGGGAACAGGCCAATCGAGAAGACATGGAATCCAAAAATAGAATAATGAGGGCCATGGAGGAAAAAAGCAAGCAGGCAGATGATCTGAAAGAGGAGAAAATGAAGGAAGAGCAGGAGAGACAAAGACTGAGGTAGGAGAAGAGATCTGGTTCTCTCTTTTTGACATCTCTGTTATGGGAGGAGCTCTGATTCTCTCGTTTTGACATCTCTGTTATGGGAGGAGCTCAGATTTGACATTCATACTCTTATGTCTATTTCTGTTGGGTGTTTTTCTGATGACTACTGATGTGAAATAGATAGCCATAGTACAGTTGTAGATTTCAAGCTACACTGATACAAAGAAAATACATAGAGCAGCCTGATGTTCATATTCGTTTATGATGGGAAAAATTTATTCATGTGTAGACTATTGCTATTCTGTAGTAACTTGTGTTGGGGAAAAGTCTGAAACAAAATTTTTAATGTATAGGTTGAAAAAACTGGAGGAAGCGGAGGAAAGACGACGACAGGAAGAGGAAGAGAGGGCACGAAAACTCCGGGAACAGGTACTTCTTTAACGGACCATCTCTGTCTGATCACAAAAATACCCAGAATGTACCTCTCTGTCTGATCACAAAAATACGCAGAATGTACCTCTCTGTCTGATCACGAAAATACACAGAATGTACCTCTCTGTCTGATCACAAAAATACGCAGAATGTACCTCTCTGTCTGATCACAAAAATACGCAGAATGTACCTCTCTGTCTGATCACAAAAATACACAGAAATAATGTACATCTCTGTCTGATAAAAAAAATACGCAGAAATTAATGTACATCTCTCTTTGATCACAAAAATACGAGGGAATTGATGTATATCCCTAAGTATATGAACTTTTATGTTCTACTGTATTGACCACCGAGAAAGCTATGAGATCAGATTTATTTTGATATGCATAACAGCAAAGTATTCACCAACATACAAGAAATATATGAATAGGGCAAAAAAAATTGATTCAATGTTTAATTCGTAGCCTTGATCTTCATTTCAATATGTTTTTCAAAAGTGGGTTTGGTAGAATACATCAGACTTGACCTGTGCTTATTATTTTTACGTGCACGAGGAACAAAATGGCATCCGGTAATGGCCAGACTGTTGATATTCTTTAGGCTGACTAAAAAAAATAAAGCACTTAATCAGTATAAACTTCAGAGCCAACTGACTTCTTGCCACTCAGCGGTTTGGAAACATTTTGTGTTTAATAGTGTGACTGTGGATCTCCGTAATTAAATATTCCTTCAAAGTTATCGATGGTTTCTTTTGTAAAATGTATCAAAAATATTGATACATGACATGGGTATTGCAATATGCATTGTAGGGGTTTGTCATTTAAGCCCTAGCAGTAAAGAACGATATTAACTGAGAGTTAAAATATCCAGTGAAACGGATTACTCAGGTGTCACATTAAGCAGATTCTATCATTGAAGTATATTAGATAACAGTAACAATGAAAAATGATTTTAAATCTTGGATTATGACGACTGTGAATGTGGAATCTATACGTGGAGATTATTTACATAAGTATACGATTACGAGATTTTTGTACATCTTAACCCTCATGTGTATTATTTTCATAGTAAAGGTATTTATTAACGATACTGATCATAAAATAATTAAACACGACAAATATGGTTCGGACAGGAAATATACTCAATTAACAACATACAAAAATGTCCCAGAATGCTGTCTGATGTACAGAGAGAAAGAAGTCTGCGGTAATCCGTCAGTACCTCTGTACCGTGAATGCCTTCTTACTGTGTGTGTATTTGTACTGTAGGAGGAGATGGAGCAGAGAAATATTGAGTTCATGCAGAGAAAGAAGGAATTTGAGGAACAGGAGAGACAGAAAAAGAAAGCAGAGGAGAGGAGGAAATTCGAGGAGAGAATGGCCGAGTTTGAACGGGAGAGAGTAGCGGAACATGAGCGACTGAAGAAGATCGAGGAAGAGAAGATCCGAGAAAGACAGAAACTTAGAGAAGAGAGGTAATTTGTTTAGAATCGATGTAAATCAAAATATTTATTGTTTAGCTATTGGGATATATTTCAAATGTTTTTACCTTTGATATCTTCACTAATTTAAAAGATAGCCTTTTTCTCATGAATTTGAACAATGCGCATATAAGTCTTGATTAATATAGTAGTAAGTCTTGATTAATATAGTAGTTCTATTTTAACGGATGGGAATTGCGACTTAAATGAAAGTGAAATGTAAATATAAAAATTAAATTTCATTTTTTAAAATATTTGAGGGTATGAACAGCAAGGTATCGTGTCAGCATATTTTTGATGAAGCATGTTCGCACTTCCTGAAGTATGCTGGAATAAGTGTTGCTGTTCACACTCTCATGTATTTTTAAAAATGAAATTTATATCTTCAATGAAGACTGAAAACTATGATAGTTCATAGATTTATCCTTGAAATTTAATCAAGGTATGAAGCTAATTTTTACCCATGTTATATAGGCCTGGGTATTGTCTGAAAAATTTCTATATGTATTGCGATACAGAGAAACAATGTTATACGTGTTGGCGATACAATATAATTATAACATTTACACTTAATTTTGAGGATTAGAATAAATAATAAAAAAAAATTAAAGCTTCAACTTTTCCTTTTATTTCATTTGCGTATTATATTGTTGACTTGAATTGATTTATCACAAAAGTCAATTGTGCATGGGTTTATTTATTTGTTTTTATCGATATTGTTGATTTATTTTTACGAATACAATGGCATCCACTCGCTCCGGCTTTAAACAAGTGTCAGTTCCCTAGTGATCTTCTGTTGTACTGAAAACCCGCTCTGAGCTCAAATCTGAGGCAGCAGAGCAAAGTTTTTCAGGATGAATATTGGCAAATGAATGATAATTTCATTTGATTGATCATATATTTCTTCAAATTCATTCATACAAAATTCGGAAAATCATGACTGCAGATCCCATTCAATGATACCAATCAACAGTGGATTTTTTGCCATCTTTCTGACCATTAACTTGATGTCATCATCACAGATGTGTTGCTAAATTCGTTGAACCATCAAAGTTTGTGATCTATGGTCCACAAATGTTAAATATTGGTTTTTTAAAGCTAATTTTTGAAAACTGAGACCGTAGCACCGTCACCACGTGTTATCACGGAACACTTGTGTTGGTATGCAATCACAGATCAAGTGACATTTAGATAGTTCGTTTGTATATTTTCAATTTATTTGTTAATTTGTTCATGAAATCTCTTTGTAACATACATTAATTACAACTCTTAATATATTAAACAGTGTGGGGCTCAATGTATTGGTTACATGTCACTCCAAAATACTGACTTATATTGAGAATCGATATATTGATCCAGTCCTAATGTTATACACGTAACTAATTTGGGACATTTTACACTTTGTAATCTGCAGAGTGGATTATAATTCTACATGTTACTTCATAACCGTGACTTGTGGTTCTTGATATGACCGTGACTCGTGGTCCTTGATATGACCGTGACTTGTGGTCCTTGATATGACCGTATGACCGTGACTTGTGGTCCTTGATATGACCGTGACTCGTGGTCCTTGATATGACCGTGACTCGTGGTCCTTGATATGACCGTGACTCGTGGTCCTTGATATGACCGTGACTTGTGGTCCTTGATATGACCGTGACTTGTGGTCCTTGATATGACCGTGACTTGTGGTCCTTGATATGACCGTGACTCGTGGTCCTTGATATGACCGTGACTCGTGGTCCTTGATATGACCATGACTCGTGGTCCTTGATATGACCGTGACTCGTGGTCCTTGATATGACCGTGACTCGTGGTCCTTGATATGACCGTGACTCGTGGTCCTTGATATGACCGTGACTCGTGGTCCTTGATATGACCGTGACTCGTGGTCCTTGATATGACCGTGACTCGTGGTCCTTGTGACTTGTGGTTCTTGATGTGACTTGTGGTCCTTGATATGACCGTGACTCGTGGTCCTTGATATGACCGTGACTCGTGGTCCTTGATATGACCGTGACTCGTGGTCCTTGATATGACCGTGACTCGTGGTCCTTGATATGACCGTGACTTGTGGTCCTTGATATGACCGTGACTCGTGGTCCTTGATATGACCGTGACTCGTGGTCCTTGATATGACAGTGACTCGTGGTTCTTGATATGACCGTGACTTGTGGTCCTTGATATGACCGTGACTCGTGGTCCTTGATATGACCGTGACTCGTGGTCCTTGATATGACCGTGACTTGTGGTTCTTTATTATATGCCTAATAGACTGTAGAAAATCTTATTATATTTTTTTAATACAGAGAGAGGCAGCTTGCAAAGGAGAGGGCTGAGAGAGAGCGGCTCGATATGGAAAAACGAAAACAAAAAGAACTGGAACTGAAACAGAAGATGGAGAAAATCAAGGAACTGGTATGTCAGGGGTTTGTATTGCTCCAGCAAGCTAGAGGTTCATGGCGAGGAACTTTTGAGTTGGTGTCACTTAACTTCCAGCATCTGTTGTATAAATTCTCGCCGCTGGAAAGGCCAAAGAGAGAATGGATTGTTTAATAAACATTCAAAGCTTTGTCTTTATTGAATGACCATCACCATTCAAATATTCCTTATTTATATGAAGACGTACCTTGAAAACAAAGCTACTCTGTTACATTAGCGATTAATCCATTAAGAGAAAAATCGAGTTTGAAAACAGATGATTGAGGCGAAGGTTGTCTATTAAGATCAAGGAATCAAATTGGGATGTTTCGACAAATGAAATTGATATTGCAAGTACTGTACTTATTAAAAATGCTTAAGAAATGTTTTAACAATAATGAAATATAATGAATTTTATTGCTTTCCTTTGTATAGTAGTGTTATACTGCTTCAGTCCTTTAAAAAAGAACTGATGATGCAATATTTTGTTTTTTGAAAAATCATTCACAGAATAATCGTGATGTGAAATGAAAACAAGTTGTTGATTGGCTTTTTCGACAAACCTTCAAAATGACTGTTGAAAACAGTATCGAAGAAATTTGTAATATATTGAATTTGCTATGTCACCTAAGGGATCCACAATTGAAGTGCTTAAAAACGTTGTAATAGAGAAAAGTGAATGGTCTTTTATTTTGAAACTGATTAAAGTAATGTGTACGTACCGCATATGACATAGACAGATCATGCGTGGTGTAAAATTATGTAATAATCAGAGTTTTAAAAATATTGGTATCACTGATTATGCTACACACACAGCCTAAATCATCAGTTAAGCAACATCATAAAGACCCCATCCTCTGCTCATCGGAGATTTAGGGAGGCGGCCGAGTGTCTATTTGAATGAGACTGTGCTTTCTTTGGTATGCAGTCACAGAGCAAATGATATTTAGATAGTTTGTTTATTTTTAATTTGTGCGTGTTAATTCATTCATGAAATCTCTCTGTAAGATATGTTAATAACCACTCTTAATGTAATAAATGATACAGGGCTCACTATATTGGTTTTCGTATCTCTCAAAAATACTGATAGACACACACACACATATATATAGATAAATAGATATATATAAAATCGATATACATGTATTGATCCAGCCCTACTGATTATGCAGAAAATGCCTGCTAAAGAAAACCAGTTGTTGGTATTGCAAGTGTTTCTGGTTAAGTAATGATAAAATGACAAAGAAAACTACAAAATGCTGTTTTGACCGAGAGTGTGAATTCTTGTTTTTTGCTTATACAGGAGAAGAAACGCATGTTGGAGGAAGAAAGACGTAGGCAGGAACTGAAGGAGCGTGAAAGAGCCATACAGTCCATCGTCAATAAACACAACATTGCTGCTCATACTGTCATCACGGGAGTACCGAAGCCTAATCTCAATTCCACACTAACCGTTGAACAACCAATCAACAGCCAGGAGAAAATGCCTAACCCAGACTCGTAAGGCTTTTACGTATTTCCTGTCTATAGGCATCAAAACTATCAAAGACGGTTTCAATTTGAACTTATTTTATTGTAATATAAGCTTTACAAATGGACTGTGCACAATTTCTCAACTTGAAGGACCCTCAACCAAAGAGAAAGGGGTGGGGGGGTTGAATTGTACAAATTAAGAGATTTGTTATTTATAGAATATACATTTCATTGACTGCAGTCTGAAAGGATAAAGCATTTGAAATACATGTGTTTTGTTGTTTTTTGAATTCAGTGTAAGTAATATTCTGTGTAACTTGATCTATGTTTTGCAGATATGAAATGACACCAGCAAAGACTTGTTTTCCAAAAAAGATCTCTCTAGAAAGTTACGATATATCTGATCTGCATTCAGATGACTCGACTGATGAAGACGAAGCTCCGAAAAAGAAAGTCCCATCCTGGGCCTTGGGTAATCCATTACATTTTAACCTCTGAATTTGGGTTCTGCTTTAAGAAGGGGCTAAAATGACACATATTAACCCAGTCTCATAGAAATTTAGCAAGTATAACACTCTGAGAAAAGCTAATTGATTTATGTATTAATTAGCTTATTGACTTGTTTATTTCCCACAGAAATGACATTAAAACTATGGAACAGAAATAAACGAGCATTGATAATCTTATTCATTGTTTTTAAAGTTCCGTTGCAAAATTTGAGTAATAGAAAGCATTCAGCATGTTCGTTGTTGCTAGTAAAAAATTTACTGACCATGTACGTAAGGCCAAAGTAAAATATATGTGCGTTTCCAAATTTACTCCCGAAAAAATTAGGTGGGGTAGATAGGTAAAACATTTTATTTTATTAAAACATTTTATTGGAAATCATAGTTTTGGATATGCTTTGAATACAGGTCTATATATATTTACAAATGCTTTTCAAGAATTTTGAAGATTTATAGTATTAGAGAAAATCAAAAATGAACAGAACAAAATTCCAGTTTGAAAATTCTGGATTTTTACTTATACATATCATCAATAAATTATTTAGGGTCAGCAGCAAAAATATGGGTAGGGTCGGGAAACCGGAAACACATATATGTATTTTAGTGGGATTAAAATTTTATTGACTTTTGCAGTGAAGCAAGAATGCTAATTGGGATTTTCACTAAAATATGAAAATCTCCATTATCAAACATGAAATAAGCATTACACCAAGGAATGCTTCATCTCTGACTGCACTAAATTCTCATTACTCTAAAACAAGTGTACATATTTTTTATCTTCTCGCGGTGAAGAGTTACATAGTTGAATTTCTATGCTGTCACAATTCATATGACATCAAAATGAAATACTTCTGCTCCAAGTGATGGACTTTTTTAGTGGATTGCACTGCTGTTATTTGATTAGTAGCTGTGAATTTGATTCTCTTTTTTTTTTCAGGGGCATCTTTGAAGGCAGCTTTAATTCAGCAGCACTACCACCCGCCAGATTTGAATGTTCTGTTCACGGAAATTGAGCCGCCTGATCTCAATGAACTGTTTGTTAAGAAGAAAGCTCGTTTCAACAAGAGGACGAGTTCGGCTATTTGGAATTCACCTATCCTCAAACCTGGCTTAAATTAGAGTACAATGATGCCGACTCTTTATCAACACCTTTGTTTAAATTGACAATGCTTCAGTAGTTGCATTCATACTTGATGAGACTTGAGGAGAGTGTGTTTTTATTTACCTGAACTGCATGCACAGAAGTATGCACGGACAGCACACTCGCATTAAGGTTACTTGTGTTAAAGTATGCGTGTTCCACTGCATGGTTTCCATGAAAGTGATTTTAATTTACCGGAAGCATTCTCATGCAAGTGTGTTCTACTTAAATGTCATATCATTATACAATTGATTCCTCAATCTTCAATTTTTCATATTTTCATGGCCAAAAATTTTATAGGTATGAAAAAGGAAATGGTTGGACTTATATCACCATCTCTCTCTCTCTCTGACCTCTGAGTCTAGCTGTGTCTGTCTCTCTTTCTCTCTCTCTCTCCTGAAAAAAATTATGTGAGAATTGTTTAATTTGTTTGGAAGAATCAAATGATGGTGTTGCAAAATCTCTTAAATTTATTGTAGATATTATGCTGTGTATACACTTGTATTGCTGTCCAACTTCTGTCATTATCATTAAGTCAGTCAGAGTCAATTTGTGCATCAGACCACACAACTGAACATTTCTTGTTTGATATTGCAAATAAATGCATGGGGGGGGGGGGGGGGGGGGGGCTTTCAATGATGGGGAAAATTGTTAATTGAATTCTGTGTTAATTTTTCATCAGATGATGCATGGAACCACGTGTAGATACAGAATATTTATGGAGATCATTTATAATTTTGTGTATTGTGGACAATTTTTCTTATTAAATAATTAATATTAAACCGTATTATGTTTGTTCTTAGTTAAATATTTACATCCATCCAGTACTGAAGTGAACACATTTATATATATATGAGCATAGAAAATCTACATAAATCATATAAAAGTCTATTGAGTATATATTCGATTAGTTTCTTAATATAGTATATTAATTGGAATTAAATTTGCAGTGTCTAGTACAAGATATTCAAAGAAAATTAAATAAAACACACACACACTAAGTTAAATTATAATGCAAGCACTTTCATTTTGAAGTCGTTGGGCTTTGCATCTTTATATTTGTTTTGAAATTTCTAGGCATTTTGCCTACATGTGATAAAGGGGAAAGGACTTCCAAGTTAAGCCTATTATGTCCTAGGTGATCAGAGTTAACAATTTTCACAGTAAGCTATTGAGAGATTTGAGGAGTCATTCTCTGTAAGTGTCAAATTTTCAAAGTGATGAGAAGGTCACCTCACTGACTTTGCTGAAATTTGACGTGGTGATTATTTGATACTCTCTCGTAGCATTTGGTACCAAAATTCGTTGTTGAGGTACTGTTGCCATGGTAACACCTTGAAAATGGTGCCAAAGATTCTTTAAAAGGTGCTATCTTGGCCTTTTTTTTTTTAAATTCTAATAATTTCACCTAGTGTACAAATTTCTTTATCAATCATTAGAAAATTTAGATTAATTGTAACAGATACAAATAAAACATTCAATTAATATTGGTGTATCTAGTGTTTTGAGTTTGAAAAATCAATGTTTTGACATTTTTAATAATTTTTGGAAAAAGTCAATTTTGGGTCATTTATAGGAAAATGCACTAGCAGAAATCCATAAAAGATATAAATGACGTATTTCATTTCCTTATTTTAAAAATGTCAAAATTTGCTAAATAAACTTATACGGCTTTATTATTGGTTGCCATGGTAATATAAAAAAATCTAAGAATCTGGATATGCGAGTCGCATTACAGGTCATGTGACTGAAAACTATCTCATTGTCTCGTCATCTTTGAACACATAAATTTATGTCAATAATAGTTGCTCAGGTTTGCAATACAAGTGATTACTTTGTTATTGTTCCGAACCAAGCATAAGGTGATTCATTTTGGTTTTGAAGAAAATTGCTTGCTATAAATTTAAACTGATTTGTGAAGGCAGAAACGTGTTTATTGGTATGTGAAAGTATTCCGTCATATCATAATCTTAATAATTTTTGTAGTATTTCCATGGATTATTCATAAAATCTTGAAATCAAAATGTATTGGTAGAAAATTTTACTTTTAAAAAACTGAAAATGAATTTTATAGGAATGTATTTGAATTGCTTTGTATTAAACATGTCAAAGATTGTAGATTGATTCTCTAATATCATAACTTTATTCATGTATTCATAGGCTAGCTAAAATATACTAATTAATACAGTTACACAACAGTCAACTTGCAGCTTGGTTGCTAAAGAAACCTATTTCCATGGAAACATAATGTTGGTTCTATAGATTTCAATAACATTAACTAAAAAGTTTTTTACCTTATACACGTTGGAGCCAATTTTGACTAGAGCTAGTCCAAAAGCCCTCACAGACAGACACAGACACACACTGACAGACACAGACACACACTGACAGACAGACACACACAGACAGACAGACACACACTGACAGACAGACAAACACCATATATATATATATATATATATATGTTAATCTGACTGTTTTATCTCCATGGAAACATAAATGCCGAGCGATTGGCAAAGGAGTAATCACTACTTATTTTCACTTCACGAAAACTAGTAAATGTTTACAAGTCTTTTCTAACTTTCTTTTAAAAAAAAAAAAAGGGGGGGGGGGGGGGTCCTCTCTCTGTATCCGCGTCTGGTATACTCATTATGTATCAAACATTCTTTGTAAAATTCCATATTGTGTAACACTACTACATTCTTTCTTTTTTTTTTATTCTTTATTTTTGTATTTTTCATACATATGCATACAACATACTCATTCACTCTACATTCATACTGTGCACCTTGTGCAATTAGCATTTCAGTTTTCAATAATAGCATAATGATGATAATATAATAATGATAATACACGTAAATGAAAGATCATAAAAAAATATAACTTTATACCATGTTAAATAGGTTTTTCAACAAACTACTTGTCAAAAATGTTGTCATATAATGCCCATTTACTAAGAATTATAGATTTGCTATGAAAAACTTTTGCACAAAATTTTTCAATATTTCTATAATATTTGAACAAGTTAACAGCCTCTAAAATTTTAGGCTTCTGACCTTGGGCTCTTGCATAGTATATATGCTTTTTTGCTAAAAGAATAAGAAAATTTTCTAAACAACTGCCGTCAACATTTCCAAGTAATACAATTCGTTTTGAAATCTTGTAATCATTTTCAATAGCACTGTACCATTCTACAAAATCTGTCCAAAAGGCTTTGGTGTGCTACATTCTTTTTATATGTGTTTAATTTATTCTTTGGATGTGAAATAGTGTTTTGTCCATTTTATAAATCCTCGGGGTAATACGCTATATATAACGGATGCATTGAAACGTAGAATTATAACCTAAACCTTATTTCTGCTTACATTCTACTGATCCTAGTGATATGTATATACGAGGCAACAAAACAGAAAAAGTGTAGCTTGTAATGTTTATATTTCTGTAAATAAAATGTCGCTTCAGAAAATTTTATGTTCAAAACAAAAGTACCCGAAGACGGGTATTTCTTATTGTCTATAAATAGAATTTGAAAATTCTGTGGTAGGATAATCTTTATTTGGTTGTGAACATGTATTGTGTGAATTAACGTTAAAGAATCGTTACAGGATGGATCACATTCCCCGTGTATCAGAAGTCCTGTATGTGGGTGCGTGTCTTGAGATAGGGACACCGACAGAAGTGACCTACAGAAGGGATCTAGAGGACACGGGAGAGATGATACTGAAACCTTCACAGTTACATAATGGAGAGAGACTGGTGCTGAGTGGTAGTCGTAGAGAGGGATTCAGGTTTAAATCGTCTGACATGGATTTCATGCAATGGTACCCTGATCATAAGGTGATTTGTGAGATGTCTCAGTCCACGTTTTATCATCCACCCAGACATACACTTATCTACATGGAGACCTCTGATACTCCTCCGGGATTCACCAGATTACAACTACTCACACCGTCAAATCGAGAAATTGTCATGTCCTCACTATTGGAGAGAAACAATACTGTATACATTTCTAGTTCATTACTCCTGATGAGATATCATCAATCATGGAATGGACTTAATCCAGCCAATGAAGCTGAGAACATGCACGGTCCATGCCATAACTACACTTTTCTATCTCATGAAGTTGATATCGCGCTATGTTTCCATTCTCGTCATTGGCCCTTACCAGCCCTTCCGTGGATTGATAGATGCTTGACTCGCGCATGGCCATCGCGATGTGTGCTACAATTGATTGTTAATGAAGGATTCCATCTCGTTCCTATTGCACACAAACAGACAAATGAAAACTCGGACTTGGAGTGGAGAATTTCTTTTTCACAAGCAGAGCAAAAGCTAGTGTACTCTATGAACCATTGCCAGTTTCTCTGTTACGGGCTCCAGAAAATAGTTCTAAAGGAAGTGATTTATGACGAATTACTGTGTTCGTATTTTATGAAAACAATATTATTTTGGAGAATTCAAGAGAGTTCGTCAACTCCATGGTTGCCATCAACATTGCTTCAACATGTGTGGTTTTGTTTCAAATCCTTGATGCAGTGTGTATATACCGGTTATCTTCCAAATTTCTTTATTCCGGAGAACAACATGTTTGCAGGAAAAGTTGTCGGGGCGCAACAGATGTCCCTATATCAAAAGTTAGAAACATTTTACAAAATGGGCGTTGCCTTCCTGTTACATAGTCCCACTCTCCGAGAGATTCTGATCCCGGCCCTCTCCGATCCATACTTTGTAATGCAGACAGGGGAAAGTGACCTCAAGTCAGAAATAGATATTGATATTGATTTTCGTAGTGAAAGCGACACTGTTAAAAGTTTCACCTTTGCAGCAGATTTCTTTTCAACTATAATGCATTTAAATGTAACAGATCAGCTATTCTCATCCTGTCAAAATGCTATAATATTCCATGATCAGTTGATAAATGTGCTTGTATCAACTTCCTTGTCATTAAAAGCAGAGAGTTTGCTTGTGTCAAAGAAAAAGCGATACACCATTGATAGGTCAATAATTCACATGTTAGGTCTAGTTTTAAAGTTAGGTTGTGTGTCTGATGGTTTAAATTTAGCGTTATATCTGTACGATACCGGTAGATATCAAACAGCACTGACTGTCACAGATAGAGTGAAGCAGAGACTCTCGCAGCCCCATATCATGTATCACAGTATAGTAGACAGACAGAGGTACAGTGAGGCGGTAGGTGGTCAGTCTATGTTAACTAAGTTTAGGAAGGCTTGGATAAGAGATATTGTGTTCCGTGGAGTGTTTACGTATATTGAAGAATTAAAGTTGGAACAAGAAGTCAGTGAAATGAACGGAATCCCAGTTTTATTGTTATCTCCCTTTGTGACCGTACACATGTTGTCTGTCCTATGTCACTACAGACTAGGTAACAGACCACAATATCTACAGGCACTGACAGACCTACACACCCTACTGCTCTATGATGAGGGGAGATATGTACCTTTACAATATAGAGACCTGTCCTGGCAGATACTGGGGATCTGTCAACATGTTGTGGGGGACTTGCACGGGGCGTTACAGTCTTATCAAGAGTCACTTAGACAGACACCATATCTTAAAATACAAATAGCCACGGAAACTAGAATTGATTTTGTCCAATCACAATTAAGGGTGAACAGTACTCGTATGGTGACGTAGAACATTTATAATAAAACAATCAGAGTTTGAGCACAGAGTATCTTTTGAATTACTAGCATGTATTTTATATAGGTTAAGTGAGGACAAGGCAGAGGCAGTATTATGAGAAGCAAAATCGGAAATCTTCAGTTCACAATTTTGTCTGTATTCCATTGCATATATAATAATATAGACCTCCGCTTCTGCTCATATATAATGATATAGATCTCCGCTTCTGCTCATATATAATGATATAGACCTCCGATTCTGCTCATATAGAGGAAACAATGAGTGATGCAGGAAAATGTCGTTTATTATTATTTACAAAAATCTGTATCTTACTGTATTCATATCTTTAATTTTCTCTCTGAATATATACTTTCTGTTTTCCTCACACTGTTCATTTAAACAGACACACAGTTTTCTATTTCAATAATTTTCCATGTATATAAATATGACGCATTTCGCAAATAAAAGATTTTTATTTCTAACTTTCTCTTAGTTATCTGTGTACCAGAGTGCAATTTCTGAGATTCTGTAAATTACAAATTTAAGATTTAAATATGATTTTGTTTTTCTCCCCTACGTATTCATAAACGAGATTTGTACTTTCGCTTCATTAAAAAAAAAAGTGTTTAAACGTTTTAAAAAAAAGTGTTTCAAAATAAAATAAAATAAAAAAGACTTTTGTTTCAGCTTAACAGTACACGTTTTGTGTTTCACTACATTGTTGTTTAATTTCATGGCCGCGAAAAACCTAAGACATAAAAATAGGAAGTGATTGCTACTTCGTGAAACGCTCTGTATGTAGAAGTGAGAATCACGGGTCTTTCGAATATGACCTTAACAAAGAAGGCCCTTTGTCGCGACAGGCGTTGGCACGTTAAAGAACCCTGAGCACTAAGAATCGGTCTAAATTTATGGTACTTCACCTACAGCGGATGAAATCTCATGAGTGTGAAATTCTCGACGGGACGTAAAACAAAGAAACACAACTACCCCTCCCTAACTTTGAATGAAAGACGGTGATAAGTGTCTCAGATGTGTTGTAGATGACACGTGTCTGTGATGTACATGTATGTTATAGATAACACGTGTCTGTGATGTATGTTATAGAGGACACGTGTCTGTGATGTATGTTATAGATGACACGTGTCTGTGATGTATGTTATAGAGGACACGTGTCTGCGATGTATGTTATAGATGACACGTGTCTGTGATGTATGTTATAGATGATGGAATATAGGGAATATGGTGTTGACTGTAAAACCGATAGTTGTGGGTTGAAAAAGAGAACAACAGGTATTGTTAGAACCTGTCAGCAGGGGATGCTTACTCCTACTAGGCACCTGATCACGCCGCTCATATGTCCACGGGCTCGTAAAATGAATGATGATAAAGTTTTCTATTGGTCTTCACAGATTTCACATACTTGGACAGATTTAAACCTACTCTCATCACGTATCTGTTGTTTTATTATCTGGACTTGGTTATTTCACGTGATATCTCTCAGCAATAAATAGCTGGAAGAATTTCCCCTTTATCCCAAAATGTTCCCAAGATTTCCCTTAATTACAGAATTGATGAGAGAACGCTGTGAAGAAAACGTTATTTTTCATCCTTTTCAAAGTGAAATTTGACACTTTTATGGAGATTGTACAATTTTGCATTGCAGGAGTTATAAAGTTGATCATTGTACGTCATCTTCATCTTTCATTCTAGCCATCCAGCTGCTAACGAAAAGGAACTACTTCTAAGATGACCCCCCCCCTTTTTTTGGTTCTTATTGTTGTTTTTTTTAAATACATCTTTGCTGTATTCTGTCTATCACAATTAAGTTGTTGTTTGATGAAGTCACAGATAATATATAAATATCACATCATTAGAGAAGAGCCCTGTTATTTACATGTCTGTAAACTGACATATGTTTGATCATCTCTGTTTCGACTTTCGAGGACTAACAGTACTGTTGTTTTAGGCTACAAATCTGAACTGCTGGTCTTTAGTGCCACCCCTTCCCAACACATCTAAACATATTGAAATTTTAATCGAACCTATGCTTGTTATTTAGCGATGTACACAATGAAGGAAGATCTACAAGACTACCACACGTGAGCTTCACAGGCCCTCTGTTGAAATATTACGACATTCAAAATATTAACAGATAGTAATTCAGAGCTCTTTTTTAAAAAAAGGCTATAAAACTTTGCGAAATCAAAAGATTTAAAAAACTAAATTACGTGTGAACTATATCTAAACAAAATAGTACCAAGAAGTGAACCAGTTAAATTTACGACAACCAGAAAATAGTCCATGTCAACAATATCGTGGCATTTCATGATTTGTTCCTGAATTTAGTAGTGTAAGATTGAAAGATACAGTTTAGTTCAAACTTATTCGTTACCGATGACTTTGTTGTCCATGGAGTACTAGCAAAACTGGAAAACGGAGGATATCATCGTCTCATTTTCACCAAAACGGAGGAAAATTTGAACAGGTTAGGGAAACTCTTGCATAATGGATGTGATCAATGATCGTGAAAAATTAATAAGCAAAGAGGGGTGAAAACATTGTTTAGTGTCGTTTTAAGTTGAGAAAATCTCTTCTTACGAGAATTGAAAACGCGAGTATTCGTACAGATATTTGAATAATTTTCTTTAAACATAATAAACAGAAAAAAACAACAACACCCTTACTGTCATTCAAAATCATGCTAAGTAAATATACTATTAAGAATCCAAGAAAGATCTTCGAGAGTAAATTGATGCGTTCATATTGTTTATTGATATAATTTTTATCATTTTATCAGGAAGTATCTTAAAAAACACACATGCGAACACACATTTGATTAAGATGTGGAAAATGTAAAAATGTAAAAAATAAGATGTGGAAAATTAGTCTTGTTATCATATAATTATCATGTAATAGCATGTTTTGGAGTTACTGCTCAAACATCATTTGTACCCAAATTTTACACTCACCCTCAGATTTGTTTAGCCCCAAACATTTCTGGTTTTAAAATCTAAATAGTTCCAAGTTTTGAAATGATGGAAACAACTTCTTCAATCAAATTTTAAAAATTTTTTGGTGGGAAGTGCCAGAACGTACATGCTTTCTTTCGGATCAAGGGGTAATGTGTTCCTTTTGTCGAAACATTTGAGTAAATTGTGTAAGCTTTCAGTGGAACTGAGGCTAGGGGATAATTTCAACTTCTGACCACAGATCCCTTTTCTGTGTTGGAAAGGGCTAGAATGTAATCTATTTCATATAACCATATTTTCCTATCTTCTTTCTGTAGGACCCTGTAACATACAATGTATCAGAAGTGAATCTCATTAGGTTTCTAGAGTGCAAACACACATACACACACATATATATATATGTGTGTGTATCTCTCTCTCTCTCTATATATATATATATATATACAATTAATGAACACCCTTTCCTTATAGAGATTTTCTAAATAAATGTTACAATTCTCATGTCTTTCGTAGATTAATAGCATAGCGCAATCATCTTTAATGTGCAACTCCACTAAATATTATTGATCAGTTTCCCATGTCCTCACAGCTGCCCAAGAAATCAGCTGTGAAAAGATATAAAAAACCCCCCAAAGATTCCTCTTGAATGCAGTGCTGATAGTGCCGAATAAATTGCTCCTGAATTTGATGGTTAGAATGTAATTTATAAGTAGATCTAAGACTGCTGGACAGCTTGCATCCTGTTATGTACAAATGCACTCTATTCCAGATTCAGACCTCTCTGTCAATTTCTCATTTGGGTTTAAAATTGGTTGTTATCTAGATCATGTAGATGTGTGCGAGTACGGCACTGAGTATATTAAGTTTTTCACTTCTTTCATTTTGGTAGCAAACAATTAATATGTATACACTACTGATTCCAGTTTTTATTGGATCAAATTATTGATCATACTTATCTTGTAATTGACAAGCTTTGGTTTTTCATTTTTCTTTTATCAGTTTTATCAACTTTTTCATCATATAAAAGTTGGTAGAAAGGGATTAAATGTGGATCGTGGAATCAGATTTCGTGGTCACTTCAAGTGGATAAAGTCATAGGAAATAATTTCTGTAATGATACAAGTTGAGATTTTTGAAATTGCCTTGAGTAGAGACATTTCCCTCCATTTCTTGGGGGTTAG
This sequence comes from Ostrea denselamellosa, assembly GCA_024699665.1. Lineage (NCBI taxonomy): Eukaryota > Metazoa > Mollusca > Bivalvia > Ostreida > Ostreidae > Ostrea > Ostrea denselamellosa. The sequence continues at coordinate 2,794,380 of JAMZEH010000006.1, read as the reverse complement.
GGTTGGGGGTTAGTAGTATTGAGTAGATAGTGAGTTTTGGTTAGTTGTCCGGAGTGGAGACTTGCTTTTTGGGGAAGTTGTCCTGAGTAGATTTAGTTGTGTTGGGTGTTCTGCGACATGTACTATAGGAAGATTTTTTTCTCCCTCATCAATGAAGCACACTAAGCTGGCATCTTTTGTTTTATGCATTGCATGCTGCCCTGACAATTATACTGGTTTATATATTAGATCTCTTGTAGAGAAATGTGATGTCTGTCATTTGAGAACGAATTAAACAGAAATCAATTTCCATTTGGTAATATGAATGGATTATTGCAGATATTTCAAGTTTTCAATTCGAATACTTTTATAGGTATGTTCAGTCATGCAGAACCGGTTTTTAATCGGGTTACGTTATTAACGTCAGTTTGGGATGACACGTAGAGCTGGTTACATGCTTTAAAATCTAAAAAACATTGTATTGTTACAACATTAAAACTGCTAGGTGATGTTGCTAGTTCATTTAGTGTGTTATGTTGATTTATTGTACTGATCTTGTATTACCCAATACTGATACATTGGTAGGTAATATGCTTATCATGTTCTCAGCTACATCCCAAAAGTTTGAATGATTTTCGTATTGTGTCCTTCATTTTGTTTTCAGATGAATGGATTGGTAATAAAGCACAATGCCTATAGACAGAAGAGCAGGGTTACAGCTAGGGTTGCTGTTGATGGCAGTGCCACTGCAGTACATAGTCTCTAGATATATGTCTACCAGTGAATCTCAACGGAGCTATGCAATCAGAAAGTAAGTATCGTCAACATACTCTGACACAGAAAGATTATTAATAAGAATGGTAAATATCTCAAACACAGATATATTATTAATGAGGATAGAGGATAGTAAATATCTCGGATACAGGCAAATTATTAAGGAGGATAGAGGATAGTAATATCTCGGATAGAGCAAATTATTAACAAGGATAGAGGATAGTAAATATCTCGGATACAGACAAATTATTAACAAGGATGGAAGATAGTAAATATATCAGACACAGACAAATTATTATAGAGGATAGTAATATCTTGGATCAGCAAATTATTAACAAGGATAGAGGATAGTAAATATCTCGGATACAGACAAATTATTAACGAGGATAGAGGATAGTAAATATCTCGGACACAGACAAAATACTAATAGGGCTGGACAATTTATAGCCTGAATTATCATGACCTTTGAAATGTGAACTATTTTATGTCATTTTTAGCTCAGCTGAATGCTCAAGTGAGGTTTTCGGATCACCGTTTGCCTGTCATCTGTTTGTTAAAATCATGGGACATGGTGGTTGGGTGGGGCTACTATAGGGGTTCAAAGTTTTACATGCAAATATATAGGGAGAATCTTTAAAATTCCTCTTCTTAAAAAACACTGGACCAGAAAAGTGGAAATTTACATGAAAGTTTCCTGACATAGAGCAGATCCAAGTTTGAGCAGATCATGGTTAGAAGGGAAAGGGTGTGGCAACAACTGGGGATCAAGTTTTTTATGCTGATATACAGGAAAAAATCTTTAAAAATACCTACCTACTTTTAATAAAAATATAGCATATTCAATATCTCCTGAACCATTTAAGATAGAGTGTTCATATTTTGTATATATATATATATATATATATATATATATATATATATATATATATATATATATAGGTTTCTTATGATATGATCAATGTCCTTATGAGCTGAATTAATTTATCCAGAGCAGCAAGATCATGTAAGTCATATTGGTGTTGTGGCATCTCTGTTATGTGAATTAATTTTCAGTTATGTTATGATCCTTTGGGGCTAGGTTGGGGCCACAATATGGGGTCAAAATTTTTTTCATGAACATTGATAAAAAAAAATCCTTTTAAAAATCACAACAGCTGAACAACAGCAGGAGCCAAGGTGACTAGGGTGAGTGGTGTGGCCTATTCAAAGTCATAACAGTTCTTTCCACAACATGAAGAAAACATTTATTTGATACCACTAGCAGTGATTTCAGTGTTGTAAACAGACATTTAGTCATTCTTACAATGTGTTTACATACAGTTTAACCTTAGAGCAGTCTTTTTAAGACTTCTTATAGAAATTTGTAAATGCACCTATTTCACTGTTATTTTCCAATGTACTCTGTGGCTGAGTGGTTAGAGCATCACAAAGCCTCTCACCTCTGTCGGCGCGTGTTCAAATCTCGGCCGCGGCGTTATGTGAGCAAGTTTGCCAGTTTACTTGCGGAAGGTCGGTGGTCTCTTCCCAGGTACATATCTGGGTTCTCTCCTCCACCAATAAAAACTGGACGCCACCAGATAACTGAAAAATTGTTGATCGTGGCGGAAAGCAATAAATAATCAATCAATCATATCCAATGTACTGCTGTATACAGATTTTTGGGTCACCCAAGCCCCTCAGGTGACCTATTGCCATTGGTCTTTGTCCGTCGTCATCCATGAACAATTTTACATTTTTAACTTCTTGAAATCTACAAGGCCAATTGTCACCATTTTTGGTGTGAAGCATCTCTAGGATAAGAGGAATATAAATTGTGAAATTTATGACCTTACCGCCCCTGGAGCCTCAGCCAGATATGCTAGAAAGGCCATGTTTTCAAAAAATCTTCTTCTCTACACTCCCATACATGTGGGAGAAAAACTAAATGCATTGTTTTGATTTACTTGAAGTCCTTTATCAAAATTATGAAATTCATGGCCCCTTGGTCAGGGTATCAGGCCGTAGGGTATGGCCAATATGGCCATATAGTGAAAATGTATCAAATTTTAGAAAATCTTTTTCTTTACTTCCATATATATTTGTATAAAACTGAATTTGTGATTATGATGTCCATGAAGTTGTCTATCAAAATTGTGAAATTTGTGGCCCCTGGGTTAGAGGTTCAGGCCTTAGGGTGGAACCAATATGGCCATATATTGAAAATGTATTAAATCATAGAAAATCTTCTCTACTACTATATAATATATTTGAGTGAAACTATGTGCATGATTATGATGACCATGAAGCTTTTTACCAAAATTGTGAGATTCGTGGGTCCTGGGTCAGGGGTTCCATGTGAAAGGCTTAATGCCTGTGTTATTTCTCCACCTGAATTTGCCTACCAAAGTATACCAGATCCAGAACTCTGTTACACATTTCTTCGTCAGTGACATCCAGTGGGCATGGGGACCAGACCTGGCTTCATCTTCTAAAGATGTTCTACCCCATTTAAATTCCCCTACCCAAAACTTAAACTGAGCATAAGGTGATGCAGAAGACCTATAAACATCGGCTAACTCGCCGTGTATTTCCTTGCCTGTTTTACCTTTTAAATACAAGTACCGAATTATAGCACAGTACTCAACTTTAGGTGAAAAGCATGTCTTTGCATCACCAGCCATGTTTGACATTCAATATCTTATTAAAGAATGACTCCATACGTGTGCAATTTTGTACCCAGGTATAAAGCATGTATTGAAACAAGGCTTGAAAATCGTGACCGTCTCAGCCAATCAGAAATGGGATAGGCTGGTTACTTATTGACTCACCCTCGTACATTTACAGATGGTTTCACCCTGTTTTTAATTCACCTTGACAGAGTTGTGTTATGAGAGAGATAAGAAGAAAAATGGTTTTGCCCAGTCTTAAATTCACTCACTGACAATTAGAGTGAAAGGAGCGAAAATAAAATTTGGATGAATATTTCTATGTATACAGTAGATAGGAAATTTCTGACAGTCAGTAATTAGTAAGCTTTTAATTGACCTACATGTATTTGTCTTTAGTTTATTCAACAATGCTGCTGGTTTTAAAGAAAAATATTTATCCTGGAAATCCTGGCAGCAGTGGTGTATGAGTTTCATATTCAGCGAAGAACGTGAGAGCTACGCTGGACAAGACGATCTCAATGGGGAATCCCCAGCCATAGAAGTTCTCAAATATAAAGATCCAGAGGGCTACTTTGGAGGTAATATGGTTATTCACAACAGGGAAACATTTAGAAGTATTTGCATGTTCAATATTTTTGTCTTTAGTATCTTAAATTTACACATTATAGTGATAATCACTGCCTCATTAACTTCCTGCTCATGTGAACAACTGATAATTATACGTACGTTTAATTTAATGACTGGGAATCCTGATGGAAGTAAAAATAGAATGTAAATATAAAAGATAAGTTTTATTTTTGAAAATACATGAGGGTATCAGCTGTAATGCTTCACACTAGCATACTTTCCGTGGAGTAGGACAGGAACTGTGTTGCCAGCATTCTTTATGTGCAGTAGGACATGAACTGTGTTGCCAGTGTACTCTCCGTGCAGTAGGACAGGAACTGTGTTGCCAGCATTCTTTCCGTGCAGTGGGACAGGAACTGTGTTGCCAGCATTCTTTATGTGCAGTGGGACAGGAACTGTGTTGCCAGCATTCTTTCCGTGCAGTGGGACAGGAACTGTGTTGCCAGCATTCTTTCTGTGCAGTAGGACAGGAACTTTCCATGGAGTAGGACAGCGTACTTTCCGTGGAGTAGAACAGTGTACTTTCTGTGGAGTAGGACAGCGTACTTTCCGTGGAGTAGGACAGCATACTTTCCGTGCAGTAGGACAGGAACTTTAATGCCAGCATACTTTCCGTGGAGTAGGAGAGTAGGATAGCATACTTTATGTGGAGTAGGACAGCATACTTTCTGTGGAGTAGGACAGCATACTTTTCGTGGAGTAGGACAGCATACTTTCCGTAGAGTAGGACAGCGTACTTTCCGTGGAGTAGGACAGCGTACTTTCCGTGGAGTAGGACAGCGTACTTTCCGTGGAGTAGGACAGCGTACTTTTTGTGGAGTGATTTATGAAGTAAAGCATCACAGTCCATGTCCTCATGTATTTTTGTAATTTATTCTTAAATGTGCAGAACTGTGAGTTGCTCTGGCGCTTGTTTGTATTTTTAGTCTTAGTGTTGCCGGTATAGTGTACAATAAAATTCTGTCAATACAGGAAATCGAATTCTTGATTATGATTTATAGATTACAGTTTGTTTTCTTCTTGAAAACTGAAAATTTATAGTAATGTTCATGAGCATATTTAAATTACTTCAATTTTGCTTCTCAGTACCCCTCGCTTGTTGTAAGAGGTGACTAAATGGGGAAGGGTCCTTCGGATGAGACCTCATAAACAGAGGCCCTGTGTTACAGCAGATGTGGCATGATAAAGATCCCTCCCTGCTCAAAAGTCTTTTAAGTACTGATCATGGGCTTAAATTTTGAAACAATTCACCGGTAATGGTGATGTTTCCATATGGGTGAAAAATTCTCATGACAAGTGGAATGTTAATACAATATACAGTCAATCGGTAGATAAAATGAAATTAATGTATGTGTGTTATACAGTGTGCTTATTTCCAGTCTTTTATCATAAATCCTCTGATTTGAACTAAAATGTAAAATTTCAGCTTCTACAGAGCCCCGAAGTCCGAGGTCACCCGAGGTCAAGTACAGAGTGGGTCAAGTGATACGACACAAAATTTGGGGTTACCGAGGGGTAATTGTTGCATGGGACCAACAGGCCAGGGTAAGTAACTCTGTGATTTCATTTCAGTGTGGACTGCAAAAGTAGGGTATAAAATAGGAAACAAGAAAAAAAATGAGATACCGAAAAAATTATATCGTTAATGACCTATTGACCAATGGGGGAGCTTGTGTGATTGTTTAGTTTTGTTAGATATGATGATGCAAGAAGGAAACAACTAATCTAAGGCCAGATTTGTTGACATGCAGTCATGACAGATTTAACAACTATGCTTGGATAGATCTGTTTATTTGTTTGTTGCTGATGATAATAAATTTAACATCAGACAAGAAACTGCATCTATTTTGTAATGGTTCTAGTTAATGGTAATGATCAGCGATCAATCTCGTAATTCTGATTTAGAATACGTCAAAGAATAGGGCAACAAGGGACCCTTACACACTCCAGAAGTTTCTGATCGATGAAAAATGATAAATGCTTCATCACGATATGATGAATTATTACACCGTCTTTCCCTGTAAATTTGTCGAGGATTTTAAGTCATTGACATGATGTATGCAAATGAAAGATTTAGAACCTATGCACATCCTATTGTGTGTTTAAACAAAATAAAAATTTAGTTCAAAAATACTGTTTTCTAATAGAAATCTTACAAGAAAAGAAAGTTCTGTTGTGGACAAAGCTGTAATTACATAATTATCCTGGTTTGTTTAAATCGGTGGTGGCCCTTTAAACGGTCATAATAAACTCTTTCAAAGTGCACGTCATTGTCAGGTACCCATGGGTGATCTTGTCTTCTAATCTTGATGATGGTATGAGTAGAAAACGAGATCACCCATGAGTATCAGACAATAAGTGCATGCTAACATTGAGGAAGTTCCTATCATATATGAGGGCTGATTGATATGTTGTGAGCCTTGTATTGAAGGAGGCCAGCATTGACGTCCTTTATTAGCCCTGCTATTCCCTGACTATTTAAGGCCATGCACCCGAAGACTGGTGTCATTTGGTCACTTTATATCGATGAGGTAGCACTCTAAAGTAAACAAGGCAAGTGACTTTTGCAGTAAATGGTAGAAAGAGCAGTTACCCCATATTTGCATAAGAAAGGTTTAGCACCTAAGGATATCCATACCGATATGGTTAAAACAATAGGGAAAGATGTCCCTTCATATGCTAAATTAAAAAGATGGGTGGAAGAATTTCAACACAGCAGGCAGAGCCTTGAGGATGACCCCTGTCCTGGAAGTCCTGTCACTGTTACAACCCCAGAAATGGTCAATAAAGTTCATGATATTGTTATGACTGACAGGTGAGTTATAGAAAGATATATTGCCAGTACAGTTGGCATTTCACAAGAAAGAGTACATTCCATTCTGACTGAGGATCTTGCAATGTGGAAGCTTTTAGTCTGCTGGGTACCAAGACTTCTGACAGTGGATCAGAAGTACACCAGGTGCACTTTGTAGCGTGCTAATCTAAACCTTATAGAGGTAGATCCTGCTAACTTTCGTCAGAGATTTGTTACTGTGGAAGAAACATGGGTCCATCATTTCACCCCAACATTAGTCTAAACAATGGAGGCACCCTAGTTCACCCCCACCAAAAAAATCACAAAGACTGTTCCATCAGGTGGAAATATTATGGCTGCAAATTTTTGGGATGCTGATGGTATTCTGATGGTAGATCATCTCCTAAAGGACAAACAATGGTACATACTAATGCATTGCTTCTGAGGCAGTTACAAGAAAATGTTAAACTCAAGTGCTGCAGAAAACTAAGTAAAGGTGTGTTGTTCCACCAGGACAATGCCCCTGTACACAAGTCTGTCATTGCCATGGCTGCCATTAACGATTATGGCTTTAAATTGATTGAGCATCAGCCTTATTCATCTGATCTTGCTCCATCAGACTTTCGTTTATTTCCAAAACTAAAAATGGCCATTTCTGGTCGATGAAAAAAAGCTACCGACTTTGATGATCGATTATTTTTATTCCATGATCGATCATTGGATGCATATACACTTCTTATAGGATGCATTCTGGTATTAACTGATTTCCAATTCTACAAAGTACAAAGATTGCAATATGAACTCCTAAAAATACATCAGTTAAGATTTATTTAAAATAAAGCACAGAAAAATTCACTAGATTTGGATACCCACTTCTGCCCTTGTCGGGGGTTGAATTCACAACCTGCAGAACCAAATCTCTTAACAGCCTTTGACTAGTGTGCTAGACAATTTAGGCAAGTCATTAAAACGTGATTGTGATGATGGAATTCTTGCTATGTTGTCACTTAATATGTGGTCATTGAGAATGTATATTTGACGTAAGTTTAGATGCATGCTGCATTTGACATTTTTTATACAAAGCACAAAGATTTCAGTGAATTTTTGAACAAATATATCTTTACATATAATTATATATGTGTGTGTAAATATACATATGTAAATGGGAAAAAAAATCATGAAATACTTTGTAAGATTATCCCCTGTAAGATAAAAATGTTTTCTGAGTATAATTGGTAAAATTGCATTGATTCCAACTGATGATCGATTATAAAAATTAACCGATGTCCCATCACTAATTTCCGGTACCCACGTCTAGTCAGATGATGATGTCATACAGTGGAGGACTCTCTGAACAATCAAGAAAAGGACTTCTTTAAAAGTGGCATTGAGGCCCTTAAACATCACTGGCAAAAGTGTGTAAATACTGACGGGGATTATGTTAATATGTCTGCCAAACTTCATACCCATGCATATGAGACTCACAACATACCAGTTAGTGTTTGTAACTAACCAACAAACAGCTGGCATTGATCTATAAAAAGTGTTCAGTTTATTTCATAAAGTTGGAACTTTCCCTGATATAGGTGCATGATAGAAGAGAGAAAAAAATTGATATACTGATTATGCTATTTGTTAGTGAGCCTCTTTGTGAAATAGAACCTGATAGTAAGTAGGTCAGTTGTAGCTGCTATTGTTTGTTTTTTTTTTATTTCATTGAAAGTTTTAATACTTAGCTAAGCTTGAAAAGAGTGCAGATCGTAATTCTGTCTAATCAAAATCAGACTTCTGAGGTCTGCACTGTGCATACTCTGCGTTAGAAGATCTGTTATGCAGAGTATGTGGCGTAGATCTAAAACGTGTGATTTTAATCAAATAGAATTTAAATCTGATGTTAGTTTAGATGTTGTTTCTGTCTCCTTTTAATTATGTGGAGGGTCATTATTTTTCTTTTCTTTTTTTTTTTTGTGTTTTTTTGTTTGTTTTTGACTTAGTCTTCTTTTTTTTTTTTTTTTTTGTTTTAGGTTTAGTCTTGTTTTTTTTGTTTGTTTTGTGTTTTTTGATTCTTTATATATATTTTTGTGTTATACTCACAGAAATATAAGCTTGCTGTTATGAGAATCTTAGATGGGCATCAGGCCATCCACTGCACTGGCAAGCAACACTTCTCTAAAGAGGGATAACTCTTCTTTGTGACGACTGACTTCCTTTTGAAACATGAATAAAACTATAAATATCTGCAGTACTCATAGAGACGCCTTTTACATCAAATTGCCCACACTGTATCTGCAGTACTTATAGAGACGCCTTTTACATCAAATTGCCCACACTGTATCTGCAGTACTTATAGAGACGCCTTTTACATCAAATTGCCCACACTGTATCTGCAGTACTTATAGAGACGCCTTTTACATCAAATTGCCCACACTGTATCTGCAGTACTTATAGAGACGCCTTTTACATCAAATTGCCCACACTGTAGCTGGATAGTTCAGTAGGTTAAGTTGTAGACTGGTGATCTGTAGGTCGTGGGTTGGAGTCTAGCAGGGTTTTTTTTTTAAAAAAAAATTATTTTTTTTTTTTTGCTAGATTACTTTTGACATTAACTGCATTTTTTGAAAAATGGAATAAATAATCTGAAAGGTTTCAATTTCAAAATATTATTGTACAGGTTCTCCACTTCTGTAGTAGATTCTTCATGTGTGATATTCCACCAGAATACGACTCATTGTAAAAGTAATTTTTCACAAAGCATTTGTTTATGGCTTTCCTGTGTTTGATGTTAATTCTGACTGACCTTTTTTTTTTATCTACCATTAGGCCCCTGAGAGCTGGATAGAACAGAACCACAGACATGATAGACCAGTAAGTACTGAAATCTACTCACAAAATACAGTAAAACCCCAGGGTCAGCAAAAGTTTGTTATAACCAATCTCTGTGGCAAAAACTGCCAAAAATGTACCAATATTAAAAAATCTTCTTCTCTACAACCACACACATGTAAGAAATCCTAAATGTATAGTAATGTAGAGCAGGTCGGCCTCTACAAAATTTGTAAATTTTATGATCCCCGGGGTAGAGACCCCAGGGTGGGGATAAACTTGGTATATAGTGTTTATGTGTAAAATATTTAAATAACGTCTTCTTTAATGCTATTGATATTAAACTGAAACTAAATGAATATTTATAAAACTTTTACCAAAATTGTAAATTTGATGATCCTAGGGGTAAGGATTTTGGTAATGGAATGGGGTCAAATTGGTCAGTGATTAAATGTGTGAGCAATTGAACATTTTCACTTCTTGGTAACTACCGCTGTTACTGATATATGTGAGAAAGTTTGCCAATTTACTTTTGGAAGTTGGTGGTCTCTTCCTGGATACATTGTATCTGGGTTTTCTCCTCCACCAATAAAAAACTGGACACCACCAGATAACTGAAAAATTGTAGAGTGTGGCAGAAAACAACAAACAATCAATTAATCTTGATAACTACCATTCCATTTCTTTTCAAATTTGGTTTAAAGCATCTTTTTGGGGGGACATAATTGTGATTTTGCATCCCAGGGGCCTTAGCAGCAGAGTTAAAACTGCTAAAATTGGTCAGCTGTCAAAAATCTTAAATCGCATGTACTTCTGAGAAACTACATGTAAATGCATAGTACTGTTTTTTTTTGGGGGGGGGGATTTACTGGAATCAGGTTGTCTGTCTGTCTGTCTGTAGGTGCAATGGTTTCTGGGCTCTAAAGTTTTATGATTTCACTTGGAATCAACATACCACACATTCAGACTCCCCATGGGATGAAGGTGATTCCTATTGATTTTTTGGGTCAAAGGTCAAGTATACTGGACATTGAAATAGCAAAATGGTTTCCTGCCTCTTATGTGTTGTCCTTTTCACCGAGAGTCACCATATCACACATACAGACTACCCATGGGGCAAAGATGATCCCAACTGATTTTGGAGTGAAAAGGTCAAAAGAACACTCTTTGGGTTTGACAGATTGGGATGAGTGGGGGATATTCTTAGTGAGCAGTGCTCACATTACCTCTTGTCGTGTTTATCATTTGAATGTAGCTGATGCAGTATTAAAACTGAATACATATTTAGGAAAAAGCAGGAAAGAATGTACCAAACTTTTGGAGTTTGCAACCATATGTTTAGACTCTAGAACAGGTCCAAATGAGTCATATCATGTTAATGTTATATAATTTTATCATAGTTTGTAAAATTTTTCATATTTAAGTCTTATGAACATGTCTTGTTTTATACTGTTGCTAAATATTAGAATGCAGAACAGGAATTTTTTTCAAAATTTCGACTAGTCCCTTGCGACTAGTTATACTTTTAACTAATATAGACTTTGGGCTGTTTGTTTTCTTTTCCTTTCGGGGGAATTCAATAAAACATGGTTCTATTGAAGCCCCAGGGCAAGTAAAAAACAGTTAGTTATAACCTGACTGTGTGATATTTAATAAAACAGTTAGTTATACCCTGACTATGTTATATCAAATAAAACAGTTAGTTATAGCCTGACTATGTTATATCAAATAAAATAGTTAGTTATAGCCTGACTATGTTATATCAAATAAAACAGTTAGTTATACCCTGACTATGTTATATCAAATAAAACAGTTAGTTATAGCCTGACTATGTTATATCAAATAAAATAGTTAGTTATAGCCTGACTATGTTATATCAAATAAAATAGTTAGTTATACCCTGACTATGTTATATCAAATAAAACAGTTAGTTATAGCCTGACTATGTTATATCAAATAAAATAGTTAGTTATAGCCTGACTATGTTATATCAAATAAAATAGTTAGTTATAGCCTGACTATGTTATATCAAATAAAATAGTTAGTTATACCCTGACTATGTTATATCAAATAAAATAGTTAGTTATACCCTGACTATGTTATATCAAATAAAATAGTTAGTTATAACCTGACTATGTTATATCAAATAAAATAGTTAGTTATAGCCTGACTATGTTATATCAAATAAAATAGTTAGTTATAGCCTGACTATGTTATATCAAATAAAATAGTTAGTTATAGCCTGACTATGTTATATCAAATAAAATAGTTAGTTATAGCCTGACTATGTTATATCAAATAAAATAGTTAGTTATACCCTGACTATGTTATATCAAATAAAATAGTTAGTTATACCCTGACTATGTTATATCAAATAAAACAGTTAGTTATAGCCTGACTATGTTATATCAAATAAAACAGTTAGTTATAGCCTGACTATGTTATATCAAATAAAACAGTTAGTTATTTTCCTCTATTAGAGGAATAAATATTACTTTGCATGAATTCATTATTAGTGTGTTCATTATAGAGGTGTGTTCATTATAGATGTGTTCATTATAGAGGTGTGTTCATTACAGAAGTATGTTCATTATAGAGGTGTGTTCATTATAGAAGTATGTTCATTATAGAAGTATGTTCATTACAGAAGTATGTTCATTATAGAGGTGTGTTCATTATAGAAGTATGTTCATTATAGAGGTGTGTTCATTATAGAAGTGTGTTCATTATAGGGGTGTGTTCATTATAGAAGTATGTTCATTATAGGGGTGTGTTCATTATAGAAGTGTGTTCATTATAGGGGTGTGTTCATTATAGAAGTGTGTTCATTATAGAGGGGTGTTCATTATAGAAGTGTGTTCATTATAGGGGTGTGTTCATTATAAAAGTGTGTTCATTATAGAGGGGTGTTCATTATAGAAGTGTGTTCATTATAGGGGTGTGTTCATTATATAGGGGTGTTCATTAAAGAAGTGTGCTCATTATAGAAGTGTGTTCATTGTAGAAGTGTGTTCATTATAGAGGTGTGTTCATTATAGAGGTGTGTTCATTATAGAAAGGGGCCTCCGTGGCCGAGTGGTTAGAACATCGGGCTCAGAATCACGAAGCCTCTCACCTCTGTCGGCGCATGTTCGAATCTCGGCCGCAGCATTATGTGAGCAAGTTTGCCAGTTTACTTGCGGAAGGTCGGTGGTCTCTTCCCAGGTACATTGTATCTGGGGTCTCTCCTCCACCAACAAAAACTGGACGCCACCAGATAACTGAAAAATTGTTGAGTGTGGCGGAAAGCAATGAATAATCAATCAATCATTATAGAAGTGTGTTCATTATAGAGGTGTGTTCATTATAGGGGTGTGTTCATTATAGAGGTGTGTTCATCGTAGAGGTGTGTTCATCATAGAGGTGTGTTCCTTATAGAAGTATGTTCATTATAGAAGTGTGTTCATTATAGAAGTGTGTTCATTATAGAGGGGTGTTCATTATAGAGGTGTGTTCATTATAGAGATGTGTTCATTATAGAGGGGTGTTCATTATAGAGGGATGTTCATTAAAGAAGTGTGTTCATCATAAAAGTGTGTTCATCATAAAAGTGTGTTCATTATATAAGTGTTCTACTGTAGTAGATTCATCCTGTGCAGGAAAACTTTCCACCTGCTCAATGAAGCTGTAGTATCCATATCTATTGAATCTCAAAGCCACACATGCACTTAGTCAGAGTAAACCTCCCTCACTCTGTATTTCAGCAATGGAGGACTCAGCCAAACTATGCCATCCTAGTGGACACCAGAGATAGAATGACTCCACAGCTGACGTATGTTCCACAGGAAAACATCGACATCATATCCAACGTCAAGGTGACATCAGCATCGCTGTGTTTTATGTTGTACAATATAACATCGCTGTGTTTTATGTTGTACAATATAACATCGCTGTGTTTTATGTTGTACAATATAACATCGCTGTGTTTTATGTTGTACAGTGTAACATCGCTGTGTTTTATGTTGTACAGTGTAACATTAACATTGCTGTGTTTTATGTTGTACAGTATAACATTAACATCGCTGTGTTTTATGTTGTACAGTATAACATTAACATCGCTGTGTTTTATGTTGTACAGTATAACATTAACATCGCTGTGTTTTATGTTGTACAGTATAACATTAACATCGCTGTGTTTTATGTTGTACAGTATAACATTAACATCGCTGTGTTTTATGTTGTACAGTATAACATTAACATCGCTGTGTTTTATGTTGTACAGTATAACATTAACATCGCTGTGTTTTATGTTGTACAGTGTAACATTAACATTGCTGTGTTTTATGTTGTACAATATAACATTAACATCGCTGTGTTTTATGTTGTACAGTATAACATTAACATCGCTGTGTTTTATGTTGTACAGTATAACATTAACATCGCTGTGTTTTATGTTGTACAATATAACATTAACATCGCTGTGTTTTATGTTGTACAGTGTAACATTAACATCGCTGTGTTTTATGTTGTACAGTATAACATTAACATCGCTGTGTTTTATGTTGTACAGTATAACATTAACATCGCTGTGTTTTATGTTGTACAATATAACATTAACATCGCTGTGTTTTATGTTGTACAGTGTAACATTAACATCGCTGTGTTTTATGTTGTACAGTATAACATTAACATCGCTGTGTTTTATGTTGTACAGTATAACATTAACATCGCTGTGTTTTATGTTGTACAATATAACATTAACATCGCTGTGTTTTATGTTGTACAGTGTAACATTAACATCGCTGTGTTTTATGTTGTACAGTATAACATTAACATCGCTGTGTTTTATGTTGTACAGTATAACATTAACATTGCTGTGTTTTATGTTGTACAGTATAACATTAACATCGCTGTGTTTTATGTTGTACAATATAACATTAACATCGCTGTGTTTTATGTTGTGCAGTGTAACATCGCTGTGTTTTATGTTGTACAGTATAAAATTAACATCGCTGTGTTTTATGTTGTACAGTGTAACATTAACATCGCTGTGTTTTATGTTGTACAGTATAACATTAACATCGCTGTGTTTTATGTTGTACAATATAACATTAACATGGCTGTGTTTATATAAGAAATAACTATCTTGTGTGTGTATCATGTGCCTATGGGTGGATAAAGCGATTGGAGCACTTAGTAATTGGCATAAATGCCAAAGGTGTTTATGTGTACAATTACCATCTGCTCCAATCACTTTATCCACTCACATCCTCCCCACAAACAAGACAGTTATTCTTTATATTTACATTTTATCAATTCACAACCTCCCCACAAACAAGACAGTTATTTATATTTACATTTTTTATTTAACATTCCTTCGTATTCTACTTTGTAGTGTATCTATAAAATACAGCTTTCTGTATATATGTTTTCAGGACCACAATGTGAACTAGTTCCGAGACAAATTGTGCTATCTTGTATAAATAAAGGTCATTGTTATCATAAATATAATTTGTTCCATGCAATACGTTTGTAGTATGTTTTAAAACTACAGGGAATGAGAATCACTTTTTCTATGTGCAAATAAGGCCTGAAAATACATGTAAATAACTGCTGGTCGATGAATGGCCAGATTCTTCAATAAAACAATTCCCTTCTTATTTTCCAGGTAATGCATCCTGGGATAGAAAACTACTTTGAAGGCTTTGACGGTGCTCAGTATATACCTCGACCATGGATGAAAACTGTTTTTCCGCATGACTGATCTTGTCATTTCGTGAGGCATTTTGATATTTCGTGATATTTCTGATGGAGAATGTGTACATAGGAGGGGGACATGGTGGTGAATTTATATGTACATATTATGACTTGTTTTATTCTTGAATTGTTTTGTTGAACAGGGTTAAGCTTAGTTTTGTAGACAATATTGTCGTTATTTTTTTAAAAAACATTTTCTGGAAATCTGATAGTGATTAAGTACTTCTGCATTTCACCAGGTACAAAAAACAAAACAAAACATGATTTTCAGATCATGACTACAGGTGCGAGTCTATTAGTGTGAATGTAGTTTTGAATTTTGATTTTAATAAAATGTCTCCTTTTGTGTCAGGGTTCAAAGCTATAATTAATCAGTAGCAGTTTTGATTTGCTGAAAAGGGAGTGAGTGATCTGTAGTTATGAGTAAATTGTTCTTGCTAAGGCCACAAAGAATTAGATTTAAGTTTCTCAGGCACAGCTGTGAATTAGACTGAAGCTATTACATAGATCAATTTTATCAGCATTTTGAAAAAGGGGTATGGTGGTATTCTTCTTTTTCTATTCAAGGAGGAATACTGCAGAGAAATGTTTTATGGATGAAAAGTGAAGGTTGTGTACATCACTATTTTTGAAATTGGAAACTTTCAAATTCACTTTATTTAGTCAAAAACTGCAGTTTTTTTTAGCAAGGAATCCTGAAAAAAATTTCAAATCCCTGTTGGACGCAAACCTGTGATTTATAGTTCAGCAGTCGACACACTTCTCAGCTAGGGTTTAAAAGAAATAGGCAAATATTGCTGATATTGATATTTCTATTCATGATTTAAAAGGAAGCCAGCCATTATGATGATGTAGTGTACCTCCTAAAGACAGAAATGTTTTATAAAATCAAAAGTCTGTTTGTGCTAAACTAATCATTTTATGCATATTCTTTTATGTAAACAAGTGTTTAAAGTATCGTTTAATTTTTGTAGTGAGCACAAGAAAAAAAGAAGCTTCTTTGCCTCATTTATTGTTAACATTTTTGGCCTGAGAAACTAAATATTAATTTTTTTGGCCTACCTCCTTGATTGTTATCTATATACAGAAATATTGATGATACACTTGAAATCAACAAGGTTATTGTACAGTTGTGCTACAAAATTCAAAAATTAAATGATTGTTTTGAATACTAAATAAGTAATTAATTACTAATTAATGGTGTATGTGCAATGTCATCCATACCTTTTGTCTTTCAAATTAATTTATTTGAATATGTGTAAATTCTCAAACATGGCTGCTCAATGTTAATTTTGCAAAAGTTGTTTCCCTTTGCAGGTTCAAGCTTGGGTTAATCAGCAAAATCCTCTGTTTTCTGAATAAAACTTTCACTACTTCTTAGGGTATTGTTCTTGGACTGAAAATGAGAGGTGGGTTTTTTTTCGTCCTGTTTAATATACAGTGTGCTCCAGATATATTGAAATTCATGGGACCAACCTGAATTGTTATTGTATTCAAAGTTCAATATAACTGATAAATAATGTTACTGGAGATTTAATTTTACTTCAATATAACAGACAGTTCAATATAAGTGACTTTAATATAACAGATAGTTCAATATAAGTGACTTCAGTATAACAGACAGTTCAATATAAGTGACTTCAGTATAACAGATAGTTCAATATAAGTGACTTCAGTATAACAGATAGTTCAATATAAGTGACTTCAGTATAACAGATAGTTCAATATAAGTGACTTCAGTATAACAGAAAGTTCAATATAAGTGGCTTCAATATAACAGATAGTTCAATATAAGTATGATTGATCATCACAGTAAGATTGATCATCACAGTATGATTGATCATCACAGTAAGATTGATCATTACAGTAAAATTGATCATCACAGTAAGATTGATCATCACGGTAAGATTGATCATTACAGTAAGATTGATTATTACAGTAAGATTGATCATCACAGTAAGATTGATCATCACAGTAAGATTGATCATCACAGTAAGATTGATTATTACAGTATGATTGATCATCACAGTAAGATTGATCATCACAGTAAGATTGATCATTACAGTAAGATTGATCATCACAGTAAGATTGATCATTACAGTATGATTGATCATCACAGTAAGATTGATCATCACAGTAAGATTGAACATTACAGTAAGATTGATCATCACAGTAAGATTGACCGTTACAGTAAGATTGATCATTACAGTAAGATTGATCATCACAGTAAGATTGATCATCACAGTAAGATTGATCATCACAGTAAGATTGATCATTACAGTAAGATTGATCATTACAGTACGATTGATCATCACAGTAAGATTGATCATTACAGTACGATTGATCATCACAGTAAGATTGACCGTTACAGTAAGATTGATCATTACAGTAAGATTGACCGTTACAGTAAGATTGATCATTACAGTAAGATTGATCATCACAGTAAGATTGATCATCACAGTAAGATTGATCATTACAGTAAGATTGATCATCACAGTAAGATTGATCATTACAGTATGATTGATCGTTACAGTAAGATTGATCATCACAGTAAGATTGATCATTACAGTAAGATTGACCGTTACAGTAAGATTGATCATCACAGTAAGATTGATCATCACAGTAAGATTGATCATCACAGTATGATTGATCATCACAGTAAGATTGATCATCACAGTAAGATTGATCATCACGGTAAGATTGATCATTACAGTAAGATTGATTATTACAGTAAGATTGATCATCACAGTAAGATTGATCATCACAGTAAGATTGATCATCACAGTAAGATTGATCATCACAGTAAGATTGATTATTACAGTATGATTGATCATCACAGTAAGATTGATCATCACAGTAAGATTGATCATCACAGTAAGATTGATTATTACAGTATGATTGATCATCACAGTAAGATTGAACATTACAGTATGATTGATCATCACAGTAAGATTGATCATCACAGTAAGATTGACCGTTACAGTAAGATTGATCATCACAGTAAGATTGATCGTTACAGTAAGATTGATCATCACAGTAAGATTGATTATTACAGTATGATTGATCATCACAGTAAGATTGATCATCACAGTAAGATTGACCGTTACAGTAAGATTGATCATCACAGTAAGATTGATCATTACAGTAAGATTGACCGTTACAGTAAGATTGATCATTACAGTAAGATTGATCATCACAGTAAGATTGATCATTACAGTAAGATTGATCATTACAGTAAGATTGATCATCACAGTAAGATTGATCATCACAGTAAGATTGACCGTTACAGTAAGATTGATCATCACAGTAAGATTGATTATTACAGTATGATTGATCATTACAGTAAGATTGATCATCACAGTAAGATTGATCATCACAGTAAGATTGATTATTACAGTATGATTGATCATCACAGTAAGATTGATCATTACAGTATGATTGATCATCACAGTAAGATTGATCATCACAGTAAGATTGACCGTTACAGTAAGATTGATCATCACAGTAAGATTGATCGTTACAGTAAGATTGATCATCACAGTAAGATTGATTATTACAGTATGATTGATCATCACAGTAAGATTGATCATCACAGTAAGATTGACCGTTACAGTAAGATTGATCATCACAGTAAGATTGATCATTACAGTATGATTGATCATCACAGTAAGATTGATCATCACAGTAAGATTGAACATTACAGTAAGATTGATCATCACAGTAAGATTGACCGTTACAGTAAGATTGATCATTACAGTAAGATTGATCATCACAGTAAGATTGATCGTTACAGTAAGATTGATCATCACAGTAAGATTGATCATTACAGTAAGATTGATCATTACAGTAAGATTGATCATCACAGTAAGATTGATCATTACAGTAAGATTGATCATCACAGTAAGATTGATCGTTACAGTAAGATTGATCATCACAGTAAGATTGATCATTACAGTAAAATTGACCGTTACAGTAAGATTGATCATTACAGTAAGATTGATCATCACAGTAAGATTGATCATCACAGTAAGATTGATCATTACAGTAAGATTGATCATCACAGTAAGATTGATCATCACAGTAAGATTGACCGTTACAGTAAGATTGATCATCACAGTAAGATTGATTATTACAGTATGATTGATCATTACAGTAAGATTGATCATCACAGTAAGATTGATCATCACAGTAAGATTGATTATTACAGTATGATTGATCATCACAGTAAGATTGATCATTACAGTATGATTGATCATCACAGTAAGATTGATCATCACAGTAAGATTGACCGTTACAGTAAGATTGATCATCAAGTAAGATTTACGTCTGAGAAAGTAGTCTTTTATGAACTTTTGATATACTACTATTTGTAAATCCTTTTGTTTGTTAATTTTCTGCGTCTCAAAGTCCCAACAGTCACAGATGAGTAAACAATCACAGATGAGTGAAAAGTCACAGATTATTGAACAGTCTATGATAATTATGTAGATTCAATATGGATCACAGTGATGTAGTTTATTCTATGACAGAAATTAGTGTATAGATTCATCCCTTCCATGAATTACTGTATTTTCATGTCAAACTGTCATTTAACTTGTTAAACATGAAAATAAATAATCAAACAAAGCTGGGATGTGGGTGTTGTATTCATCTACCAGTGTGATTGATTGATTGATTGATTATTTATTGCTTTCCGCCACACTCAACAATTTTTCAGTTATCTGGTGGCGTCCAGTTTTTGTTGGTGGAGGAGAGAACCCAGATACAATGTACCTGGGAAGAGACCACCGACCTTCCGCAAGTAAACTGGCAAACTTGCTCACATAACGCCGCGGCCGAGATTCGAACACGCGCTGACATAGGTGAGAGGCCTTGTGATTTTGAGCCCGATGCTCTAACCACTCGGCCACGGAGGCTCCTCTACCAGTGTGCAAATCTGTGTCAGACACTCGGTGTATCATGACTTCGTCACGAGCATTAGATACTCGACTCAAGAGCGTCAGACACTTAGTTTATCATTGTGAAGCAAAAGTGTTCAGGCCTTAATTTGAGAATAGACTGAAGTCTATATTTCATACCTAACGAACATTTGAATTATTTTCATAAAAAAATTAATTGAAATTTTCAGAATATGCTTGCACTTATTTAATTTTTTTTAAACCAAAGGTTTATTTTGTTTTGTTTTTTTTAAATAGTTTTGCTAGATAAATCTCGAGATATAAGTCGTCCAAAGTTTGACTAAGTTCTATTCTTATTTTATGATCTAGAGGGTAGGACAACATTAAAGGGTAACATTTATGGGAAAAATCTATATGAATCGTTTAACATGCATTAAACACGCACACACGCACGCACACAAACAAACATTTTTAAATGATTAATTGTCGTTACGTTGTGTAGATCCAGGTATCTGGTGTCATGGTATCGTCGAGGTTGAGTACATGTGTTGTCGACCTCCAGCATTCTAAACATGAACCGCTCGCGGTGGCTCGGTGGTATAGCGTTCGCTTCGTAACCGAAAGGTCATGGGTTTAAATCCCAAAATTTGTGGTACTTCACCTACAACTGGTGACATCTCAATATGAATAAAACAATTTCGACTGAGGTTAAAGCAAGCAAAAAACAGTTCTAAACACAAATCTGATCCCGGGCCCTGTATGGATCAACAAGGTGACTCGGGTAAGCTTTGTGGCCCACAAACATCTCTCTGACTTGCGTGGATATACTGCATTATCATTTTCCGCGGATAGCAAAGGTAGAATTTTTATTAAAGTATTCTGAGTGGGGGTGGGGATTGATGTTTGTTTCAAATGAACGACCAATTAAGTTCCCTTCTAAGAGGGAAGGTATTATGAACGACTCCGAGATTACTCTAGCAGATAATTTCTGTGGAAACGAGGGCCCGGGTTATTTATATTCGGTCATTGCTATCCCCCACAAAACGAGGGGGTAAAAAAGAAACACCGAACATAAATACCCCCATCGATCGTTTCCACAGAAATTATGTAGCAGGCTGACAAAATATCTTTGTACCAATTCACATAATCATGGTAAAGAAAGTAATTGAACAAAAAATATGATCTTTTAAAATATTTAATCACAAAATAAGGACAAGGATACAGTTTTCACACAAATTAACATGCGAGCATCCTGAGTGCTTTAGTGTAAGTTTGAATGCGTTTACTTGGATCAGGAAATGCTTCCTGTGGATCTGACGTCACAACCAAGAGATCAGGGTCTGACGTCACAACCAAGAGCTCAGTCTCCTTTGGTTTTACCAACAAGAAGCACAACACCGGTTCCTATCGAGGTCAGAATTCCTACAATGGCCAGGTAGAAACAGAAACTCAAGTCCTCTTTCTCGTAGTCTCGATCTTGAAATTTGGCGGCAAATATCGTTACACACAGAAAGATCATGGCAGCTAAGAAGTGAAATCAAAGTATCTATCAAAAATGTATCAATTAATTTCGTGTACATTTCTGAATAAGAATACCATGTTGTTGTACATGTTTCTTACATAGATACGAAATAAAGTTACCGTAAAACACTGCTATAGCAAAACCTTCAGAGCCAGTGAAAAAAAAAGTTCGTTATAAACAAACTTTATTATACAGTAAAACACAGTTATAACGAACCTCCAGGACCAGCGGGAAAAAAACCCCAGTAGGTTATGATTAACCAAACATCGTTGTATCGAATATAATTTTAATCATTTTCCTCGGGGGTGGGGGGTGGGGGCTCTGTGGCCGACTGGTTAGAGCATTGCGCTCAAAATCACAATGCCCTCTCACCTCTAGTCGGCGCGGGTTCGATTCTCGCTCGCGCCGATATATGTGAGAATGTTTGTCAGTTTACTTTCGGAAGGTCGGCGGTCTCTTCCCGGGTACACTGTATCTGGGTTCTCTCCTCCACCAATAAAAACTGGAC
The DNA here is from genome assembly GCA_024699665.1 of Ostrea denselamellosa. Lineage (NCBI taxonomy): Eukaryota > Metazoa > Mollusca > Bivalvia > Ostreida > Ostreidae > Ostrea > Ostrea denselamellosa. Next base: position 2,772,071 of record JAMZEH010000006.1, on the reverse strand, counting down.
GCCACCAGATAACTGAAAATTTGTTGAGTGTGGCGGAAAACAACAAACAATCAATCAATAAACAGTATATCACTTCACAATAAGTGTTAGTTCGTTATAAGCGTGTTCGGTGTAAGTGTGTTTCGCTGTATATGGTTATGAAAATACCTGTCTTTACAACCCTTACCACTTGTGAACGAAGTGCATATGATGGCTTTACGAAGCCATTCCTTGAGTTGCCATATGAACATATAAATGACGACGAGGACCAGACTGACGATTACGCTGATGAGGGCTACACAACCAAAGACCTGAAAAGCATGGATCCATTCTGTAAAAACAAAAATCTCACAGGGTCATCACTTAATGTTTAATGTGGCTCAAAAGCATAGAGCAAAGTCAACTCTTTCATATTTCATGCAATATTTGTATCATTTGTAAATGAAATCTTGGAATTAGTAGAAGTTGCATTAAGAGACTAGAGTAGCAGAAAAGTAAAGCCCGCGATGGACTGATTCTGTGCGAGTACATTTAGAAATGAACTGTTACATACAGTAAGAGCGGCATGAAAAGGAAGGCCCATCTCTCACCCCCCCCTCCCCAACACACACACACACACACACACACACACACACACACACACACACACACACACACACACACTCCTTATTCTCTCTTTTCTTTCCGCAGTACCTGGAGCATCAATACTACTACTACTCCCCCCCCCCCCTTTTTTTCCCCGATTTTTTTTTATCTGCGGGGATTTCTCCCAATGTGTGCACTCTCTGTCTATCTTACCCCAGTTTGGATATATGAATTCATCATTTTATTATACTGCAGAAGGCCAACCTATAACGCTTACAAAGGTATGGAACACAAATCGCAGTTTGGATGAGATAGACAGGAAATGCACAAATTATCGTCGCACATAAAAAAAAAATCAGAAAAGGGGAGGGGGTAGTATCATCCATGCTTCTGGTGCCTGTGGTCTCTCCGGACCCTTCTCTCCTCTTCCTTTGATCTCTTCTCCCTTCCCCTCCATCCTTTCCCCTTCCCTGCCCCGGCACGTTTCTTCCTCCCCCGCTCATTCTCTTCCTCTCTGTCTGTCCCTTTTCTTCCTTCACGCTGCCCCCCCCCCCTCTCTCTCTCCGCAAACAGTATCATAACAATTCACACATACACAGGTCCGTCGGATGGGACGTTAAAGGGTGCACCGTGTCAAGGATTACAACCCCCTTGGCACGTTTCCTTGATTTTCGAAAGAGTAGGCTCAATGGGGGCCGTCAGGGAAACTTCAACTTTCACAACCAAACATATTTCAGTTGCTTAACCGCCGTATAATGGCTGAAATATTGCCGAGTCGGCGTAAATCCCCAATCAATCAATCAATCACACATACCCAGAATAGAATTAGCCTTTCGTTACCTGGGTTGGAATCTTTCACTTTATTGGAACACGTTTTCGTGATGAAATCGGAGACACAGGACAACCACAATCCACCGTATACTTCCTTGGGACCCAGGTCTGAGTAATACCAGAATGGCGCGGAAAACGACACCATGTAACAAACAGACGTGACAATAGTGGCGAAAAATCACGTGACTTTGTAAAAACCCATCGTGAAAAATGTATACATAAAATCCTGTGTAATTAAGTTGTTTGTATTCTAAAATTCATTTTGAATGAATTGATACAACCAATCCAGACAATAAATGAATGTGGAAATCCACGATGCGGTAAGAAATTTTGAGATAAACTTATTACACAATGAAGTTGTCTTTCATCATTTTTATCAGTTCACAATGTATCAGCTTGCTAAATGTGTTATCAGCAAAAATATCGATATGTGCCCTATACCAGTGTAAACAAGAAACAGTGTCACAAATCAAGGGACATGGCCATAAAGCCATATCCAAGTACGTATATACATATAGCCAATAACATGTACAATTAATTACACGTACAATCAACTGCGTGTACAGAATTATAGATAGATTTACATGTACCGGTACACCATGGTCACGGTGTGTCGTAATCGTTTTGAAAAATAAAACTTGAGGTGTTTAGAAGATCGGTATTGTTTCTCCAATTAGCTAAGATGTTGATTAATCTTCCTAGAAATATTTCGAAAATGATAATAAAAAGAGACCCCCCCCCCCAACCAATTCTCTTTTCTGATTTTTTTTTCCGGCGATAATTTCAAAATTATAGCGGTAGAGGGCCAATCTCTGAAGCTTACAAAATGCGAGAAACGATTACGTAAATCGAAAGTAGGATGAGATAGACAGAGAATCTACACATTTCTGAGGAATTATTAGAAACAAACAAACAAACAAACAAACAAAAAAAAAAAAAAAAAAGAAAAAAGAAAAAGAAAAAAAAGATAATTAAAACATAACGGATTCGCTTTTTCTTTCTTAGTCAGGTGGCTTTAATAAAATAAAATGAAATTACACATGACATCCCATATTATACGTAATTTTCATAGTCCTCGCCCACTGAAAATTCATTTGATATGAACTGAGAAAGTTAAGTTGTTGGGAAATTAACACATTCGAGCTTCAGATGATTGCCAACAGCTGGAAATGGCATTTTTGCAAATCTGACAAAAATTGTTTAAAAATTTCAAAAATCTGTTACGATGAGATGTTAATAACCCCCTTTTTTTTAATGTGTTAAATTACGCCAAGTCATAAGTTGAAAAAATGTCCCAAATAACACTATATGTATTCTAGACAGCGTATAAAATGTGTTTTCATCAATCGTCGTTATGTTTTTGTCAATTAGACTACACTTGCTTCGGCTATTAGTAAAACCACACTTTCACTTTCTAGTCACATGATGTCGGAAGTTTTGACAAGATGAAGCGAACAAGATTGAAATGGATTTTAATGCATCTAGCGGCATCATTGTTAGGTGTGGCTTACAGTGATGTGTGTCAGCCTTTTACAGGGTCTTTCGATTTTTCATATGGATATATTCAGCGCCACCAAACTCCTTCATCTCTCGTACAGCGTTTAAATTCTGTTCTTCCGGTTTCAAACATAACCAGCGAGTGCTGTGCGTTTTTAGATGACTTCGCTGATGAAGCCTCTAGATTTATCAAGTGTACGATAGAGCGATCCCGACCACTGAGGTTCTGTGAGCAGTGTGTGGTACCGTACGAAAGAGTGACGACAGTTTTTAATGACATAATGAAAGTAAGTTGTATACTGGACACTTAATCCTGCAGGGGCATACAATATATACACTAGACAACTGCATTTGACCCCTATTTTTATGTGTTTCTGGTAGTTTTCGGTAGTTTCTCTGGTTTTCGGTTGTTTTCGGTATTTCGCCCTACCCCTTCAGGGCATACCTGACAGTGAAGGCATACAGTTATTTGAAGACTACAGGACCGCCCTCAGATGGGGTATACCTAATAGTAACAACTTACAGTTAATTGAAGACCTACAGAAGACTTGCGGATGACCGACAAAAATATGTGTTATGGTGTATTTAAAGCTTGCTATGAAGAACTTTTGTTTTTTCACTTAGAAGATCTAGCGCAAGAATGATAACTTGCATAAATATCTCACACATACCAGCTGTTCAGTTGACGTTCATTTCTTCTATTAATGTTTTTTCTTTGTAACAATATCAGAAAAAAAAAGTTTTAAAATTGTATATTAAACTGTGAACAGCTGATTTTGTATGTGTGACATATTTTTATTCGAGTTATTGTTCTTGTGTTAGGTCTTTGAAGTGAAAAAATTTCCCCACATTGAGCTTTAAAAATACACCTTCAAACTTAATTTTATTAAACTTTGTAGTTTTATTAGATATCTAAAACATGCTTAATCAGAAATTCATATTAGTAATGATACATATACCCTACATTTTTGTAGGTCTTCTGTAGTATGGCATCAATTACTCCTAGGTCTTCAGTTAGGCAGGCCACCTAGATGGAATTCATTAAAAAAAAAAAAAAAGAAAGACAAGGAAAAAACAAAGAAAAAGAATGATATTATAGTATATTGTAATATATATGGGACAGACTCCCACTGTATTCCAACCAACCCAGGTTTGCTTTTGCTCTCAGTTTTCACTGTAATTCCAAAGTAACAACAAAGAAACACAGTTTATAGTGTATTAAATGGAGATATATATATATATGAATTTAGAATTCTGTAATAATAATCTTTGTAATCCCCATGACTGAACACATAATTTTTGGTGTATTTAACGGATATGAATTTAGAAATGGTAATATCAATTAGTGTTGTACCGATAATCAGAAAACATTGATTGTTGATGAAAAAAGCTGCTGATTTTGATGATTGATTATTTTTTTCCATAACTGATCATTGGAAATATACACTTCTTATAGAATACATTCAGGAATTAGCCCATTTACATTTCTACAAAGCACAAAGATTGCATTATGAACTCTTAAACATACATTACTGCCCTAAGTAAAGAAATATTTAATATAAAGCACAGAAAAATTCACTATATTTTGGATACCTACTTCTGCCTCTGCCCGGGGTTGAACTTGGAACTTGTGGAACCAAATCTATAAAGAGCTGTGTCCAGCATGCTTGACCATCTCTAGAGGCGAGTCATTAAAACTTGCTTTTAATGATGATGGAATTTTTGCCATGTTGTCACTCAATACGTGGTCATTGAGAATAGATATTTGTCAATGATGTAAATTTAGATGCATGCTGCATTTGCAATATTTTATATAAGGGTCATTTTCAAAATATGTCAATATTTGATTTCTATTTTGTGAGATTATAAAGTAACTTGTATTCGTTCAAATTTTATTTTGATATAACACACAACTATTCAATTATATAAAAATAAACAAGAACATTAACTTCAATGAACTGTTAGCATAAAATAATGAAATATAACTCCTTGCTATTTGCATGTGTCCCTTGTGTTACCTGAAAATTTGAAATAAAATTTTAATGTTTGATTTAAATGAAAAGCTTCGTAAAACCCTTAACAGAAAAAACAGTTAAAAAATATTCAAATAATATCAGTATTATCTCATTTTACCGATGAATTCATTTTTTTTTTTCAGATTATAAATTGTGGTCAAATAAAGTAATTTCTTGCTCTTTAACTTCACAAAATAATGCGAAAATTCATTTTATAATTTAACTTTTTTTTCCACTTCATGAACAGGTATAAAAAATGCATAGTTAAAAAACCAAATGCGAAACAAAAAGTTAGAATAATTTTATTTGGTTTTTCATTTCCTGACCAGTAACACAAGGGACAATATGGTAACATGAAAACCCCAAAGGTAACACATTTAAACATATTGTGATATCTTTTTAAAAAAAAATAATCAGTCCCGAAAATGAAGTGGCAGTAGCATTTTAAGTTGCCATTCATACGTTTACTTTAAATTATTCTAATCCTCAAAATAACTGAGAAACAAGTTTTGGTAACACAAAGGACAAAATTATCGTAACACAAAGGACAGTCATGTTATTGTCCATTTCTCTTTAGAAATGATTGTAAACTCATTTTCGAATAGTTTTACGTAAATTAAATTGTGATTCCTTTCAGTATAAGGGTATAGAGTTTGCTTTGACTGTTTCATGACAAAATACAGAGGTTAACAATAGGGACACTTGATAACACAAGTGACTTTTTATCATCAGTGAAGTCATTTCTTTAACATCTCCAGTGCTAGTTTCCATGCTTCGTTTTCAATTTGATACTTTTGTCCAACAAGCTTAGGTTCAGGAATAGTTCCTATGACATGTTCCATGCCATACCAACATTCATCTCTAACTGCAAGAGGCCAGTAAAAAGATGTGTTATCTAGACCGCTTCCTACTGTGTGCATACAGCTGACAAATACATCTGATTCATCACAATCTGTTACGATCCCTGGATATGGTTTATTGTCATAACTCACTAACACATATTTGCCCAGTAAATCTTGGGGACTTAGATCAGAAACATCAAGATGGTGTCGACTCTCATCACTTACTCCGACTACTGATTTACCCAGCTTATCATCTGTTCCATGCTTACAATTATCATTCTCATCTTTGTTCGGTACCTGATCCATCGGCATTAGAGCAACGAAGTGGTTGGGTACCCAGTTTTGTGTAGTCATGTCTTGTCGTGTAGTGGTCCACATAATGTACCCAGTCTCATAGCATTTTAACTCTCGTGGTTCTATCATTCGACTGAGATCTTTTCTAACATTGGGGTTCCCTAAATTTGGGTAAATCGAACATATTCTGCGCCCAAGAACACTAGACAGGGCAAACATTTGCCATATACCCATGTAGGATTTGTTTTTTGTAATTTTGATTATCTCCTTGTCGTATATATTTTCGATTTCACGGATGGAGAGGGCTTCATCGGTATATTCGTCGGAATATAGTGCATACGTTTTGGCAAGGGAGTTATTTCTGGTTTCTGTTCCTCTTTCTAGGAAGGTTTGGTTCAAATACGCGTCCTTGTAAACAGATGATTCAAGTATTATTCTTACTCTTATTTCATCCGCCATGTCCTCTGTCCCGGACGCAATGATACTTCCTGAATATGGCAAACAATTGCCATCAGCAGTTACCCTCACAGGATAAAGAGTCATGTTTTGCGGCATATCAGTTGGGCAAATTGAAAGCGTGTTTTCATCAACCACGAACCCGGTGGTCGTAGTTCATGAATACTATCTGTTACAGTTTCCTTGACCGTAAGCATGATTTCTTTCACTTCACCTTTAATGTCCCGTTTCTCCTTCCTCGTTTTCCATTGCAACCATGATGTCTCGTCATTATCGTCTTCACCTTCCTGTTTGTTTTTCGGAATATTTATGTCATTACATTTCTCACAATGCCCATACATACAATTCAAATTGTTGATGTCACAGCTGAAGTTTTTAATGAGATCTGAAAGAGATTTTGATTCTATACGTTTCAGATTGTACAGGGAATCTGCAAGAAACTGTATGTTTTCATGCTGCTTGCAAGCACAAGTATCTCGATCTGCTTCCTTTGGTGGTTGAACCCAAAACGGTCTCAGTCTGCAGAACGTAGTGTAGCTTACTTTAGTATCTGTGTTCTCAACCAAGAATTTCTCGTATATCTTTTCTACGGTGTCTGTTAGAATCCTTCGTTGTTTTTTCACACCTTTCTGAGTAACAGTGTCTTTCATTCCAGGTGTAAGCTTACTGTTGTCGTCTCTTTCGTAGAAATCAAATACCTTTGGTTCAAGTCTGTATGACAATGATCCTTTCTTAAAACGTTTCGTGCCTGCTGTCATCTTGAGTTCGGTTCTTGCTTTGTCTATTAATTTGTACTTCTTGAGTAGTCTACCTTGAGTCAACTCGGCTAAGTATTTTTTCTGTTGTCTTTTTGAGTGTCTATATTTAGCTTTCAGCTCCTCACTCAATGTTAACTGAAATACAAGGGATTTCTTGGCCTTGTTTTTCATATCTCGTCTTTTTCTTCGGGGACCATGTCCATGTTCTGTATTCCAGTTTCTCAACAATTTATTTGTTTTTGTTCTTGGTGTGTCAGGTGCTTTAGTATCCTGTAACTTCTTCTTTTGTCTCTTTATCTGTACATTCAGAGTGTGGTTCAGCCTTTTTCTGGGTTTCAAGTTCTTTCCTCAACTTTTCATTATCTCTATATCATTTTGCAATTTTTCTATTCTTTCTTCGTGTGTTTTGATGTCCCATTGGTGGAGGGGTTGGACCCGGCACAGGTGATGAAGGTGGTGTAAGAATTTGATTGTCATTTCTTTTTCTTTTTCTTTGAGAAATTTTCCTTTTTTTCCACTGTTTTCGTTGTGTACGTTGTTCTCTAGGGGTCATATCTGATATATGTTTTCGCTTTCCAACTGCAAGATCCTGTTGATACTTTGTTTTACATTTTGTTTTGTGTTCTACCCTTCGTATGGGATCTGCGTCCCGTCTTTGTCGATAACGACGTTGTTTTTCTGCATTTGTCAGTGGCATTCTTTCTAATCTGAAAATAGAAATAGACACAAATTCACTAATATACATTATTCGTGTATTAGAAATACAATTATTCAGAGATCATTCATGGCCGATATTCTTATAGTCGGAAAAAACATTAAAATAAGACATTGAATCAAGACATGGGGACATCAGATTTTGTGCTTTTATGTCATTGTTGCTGATATAAGTGTTATAAGTGATATTTATGAAATGTTTGCTGTAACGGCATGCTGGAATCAAAATTGTTACTTTATTGTCACTTGTGTTACCAAATGTGTCATGTAAGAAACAACTTGGGATTAATTTAGATTGCGGATTTTGAACCCTAAATATATGAATTATAATTGATGTACTATTTTAATATTTCAAATATTTCACATATGGTTTTGATAACAAATGATATTTCTATGTATATTATTCTGTGAAATTGACATGTTTATTGTCCATTGTGTTACTTTATATGTCCCTGTTGTTACACTTTCTCAAATTTTAAAGACCACCTCTGTTTTCTTTTTAGAGAGTCTATCAAGATGGCAGTATATACGTAAATAGTATTTCACCGGCTATTTCAAAACTATAGTCGTCTTTTTCTATCGATGGGAAGGAAGAGAACTATAGATTTGTCCGTTGTGTTACGAAATCAGTCACTTGCGTTACATTTTTCATGGTAACAAAAGGGACGGTAACACAGGGGACATATTCATAAGTAAATTTTATTTTATTCAAAATGGATGCTCCCTTGTGCAATGAGTCAGCTTGTTCAAAAGAGGATATTACTAAATACAAATGCTGGTCATGAGCTGGGATCTTGATTTATATAATTATTGCTCGAAAACCCAGTAACAATTTGGACAGAAATAAAAATTATGGTATCGTTTACATACCTTTGAGCTCAATTTGTAGGTCTGCACATCATCATGTTGTCTGCTACAAATCCCATAATTCCAAAGAGGAAGTTGTACCTCAGGGAGAAGCTATTAATGAAATCTTAACTAAGAGAGATAATTCTTACATACTGATTAATATTCACAGTAACACAAGGGACACGGCGAAAAGCACATAGCTTTTCCTTTATTTTTTATTAGATTATGTATATAATTGATAAAAGAGATGTATTATTTCAAAAGAATTTATGTGATATAAAATAATTATACAAGTAAACAATTACAATCATAGCTTTTTCAAGAAGATATTTTGACATTTTGTTCCCATCAAGGCGAAATCACAGGCATTTTTTACCACATTTTACATTTTGAAAGCATAATTTTACCGGGAATAAATAAGTAAGTGTTTACTTATGGTCTGGAAAACATTCCCCACATCACCAAAATACATACTGTAAACTTTTAAAAGTTTAACAATATCAGATATTAAATATATAGCACAATCACACAAATATCTACATATTTTGATAATAACCCATAAAGTAAAAGATTTCGATGAACTTTATAACAAACATATTTTTATATATAGTTATATATGTATGTAAATATATAAATATACATATTTAAAAAAACCCATTTAATATTTCTTCTTAAGAGTGTGCTTTTTAAGATAAAAACATGTCTTCTGATTATAATCAGATTTAATGTACACAACTTACATGTAGAGCAAAGGAACATACAGGTCAGGGTGACTCTCGAAAGAATTGCAAACATCAAACAAGAGAGTGGGGTTAAGGAACACAACTTGGTGCGAATACCTACCATGAATAAGCATGACAGAGCCATCGGTCTACATCTCATTAATGCAAGATCTATTTGCTTATATACCCTGAATTGTAGATCAGTAAGAAACAAAACCACTTCTATATGTGACTACATAACAACCAATGACATTGATCTGCTTGCATTGACAGAAACCTGGCTTGGGTCAGACACGGATCAATGTGTTATTTCAGAACTCCTACCAGAAGGATACAAGTTCGTCAACAAACCAAGGACTTCTAGACGAGGAGGAGGAATAGCTCTTATTCACAAGACTAACATCAATGTGAAAGTTAGCAATCATGATGACGATTTCACGCACTTTGAACACCTAGAGTGTGTTGTAAATCACATTCGTCTGTGTATTGTATATCGACCTCCCCCATGTTAAAACTTAATCAGGACAAAACAGAGTTTCTTGTTTTCTCTCCGAAACATCTAGCCATTGACTCATCATCATACCATCTTAACTTTGGTGACACCATCATCCGTGAAACACCGTTTGTGAAGAACTTGGGTGTTTGGTTTGATAAATCTTTATGTATGCAAAAACAAATATCATCTTTATCCCGTGCATGCTATCACCAGCTTCGTAATATCGGACGAATACGGTCACTCATTACAGAAGATGTAAGACCTTAGTTTGTGCCCTTGTGACATCTAGGCTCGACTATGCCAATGCTCTTCTGTTCGGCATTAACGCATCTGACCTGGCAAAACTGCAGAGAGTGCAAAACATGGCGGCAAGAATTATCACGCGAACTAAGAAAAATGACCACATTACCCCAGTGCTGACTTCCCTACACTGGCTTCCCATAGACAGTCGTATCAAGTACAAGATTCTTGTGTACTCGTACAAGGTGGTTTACAAGATGGCGCCACAATACCTGGAAGAGGTGATTACCGTTTATAAACCTCAACGTTCTTTAAGATCGGAAAATTCCCTGATACTGATGACACCTAGATGTCGAACTTCCACATATGGGAAAAGGCGGTTAGACGTGGCAGCTGCGACACTATGGAATGCATTGCCTGATAACCTTCGTCGGTGTCAGACTTTGAACAGTTTTAAAACGCAATTAAGAACATATCTTTTTAGACTCGCTTATTATTAAATGTCTCAATTTTAATCATTTTCACTTTTACTTAATTTCAAAAAAAAAAATCAAAAAAAAAATCATTTACTTCTAGTACTATGTAACCTGTCTTTTAAAAATTAGTATTTATGTAACCTGTCTTATGATATTATGATGTACAGCGCTTTAGAGCGATTATTTTGATCGAATAGGGCGCTATATAAAATGATTATTATTATTATTATAATCGGTAAAATCATATCGGAATCAGCAACTGATCATCGATTATGAAAATCAACTGGTGTCCCATCACTCATATCGTTACCTTTAAATAACCAAGAAAGGAAAGCTTGTTCTGCAGACCAACAAAGAAAAGGCCCCAAGTTTTTATCAACAGTCCGAAAAAAGAGAATTCAAATTACAGTACAAGATACTAGTGATAACATAGGAAAGAACATTTAACTCTTATCCAAATGTAACGGGCAAACAAACCATCACTGGATTGAGTCTATGTTTCAAGTCTGATTGCCTAATGTCTGTTACACAAACAGAGACAGTAGAAATCAATACATTGAAATCTTTATGAAGACAATTAAAATTCATGTCAAACTTTAACATGTTTTACAATTTCTAAAGAATACAGGTGGCTGCCATGTGTTTCTGCTGGATGCTGACAGAGTGCAGGCCATTCTTCAAGTCCATACCATGATACAGGCCCTGTGGGATGCCTCTGATTGTAAAAGTAAGTCAATAATGTGTTATAGTCAATAATGTGTTATAGTAAGTCCATACCATGATACAGGCCCTGTGGGATGCCTCTGATTGTAAAAGTAAGTCAATAATGTGTTACAGTAAGTCAATAATGTGTTATAGTCAATAATGTGTTATAGTAAGTCAATAATGTGTTATAGTCAATAATGTGTTATAGTAAGTCAATAATGTGTTATAGTAAGTCAATAATGTGTTATAGTCAATAATGTGTTATAGTAAGTCAATAATGTGTTATAGTCAATAATGTGTTATAGTAAGTCAATAATGTGTTATAGTAAGTCCATACCATGATTCTGTCTCTGTGGGATGCCTCTGATTGTAAAAGTAAGTCAATAAAATGTTACAGTCAGTAAAGTGTTACAATAAGTCGATAATGTGTTACAGTAAGTCAATAATGTGTTACAGTAAGTCAATAATGTGTTACAGTAAGTCCATACCATGGTCCTGTCTCTGTGGGATGCCTCTGATTGTAAAAGTAAGTCAATAAAATGTTACAGTCAGTAAAGTGTTACAATAAGGTGATAATGTGTTACAGTAAGTCAATAATGTGTTATAGTAAATCAATAAAGTGTTACAGTAAGTCAATAAAGTGTGCTCTTTCTGCCTGTCTAATTAGTTTTTGCATTGAAGTTCAAATGAGGATTGTGATAATTTTGAATTTTCTTAAAGCTCCTGAACTTATGCACTAAACTGTGAGTAAACTGAGAGAAGTAATCCTTCATTATTTACTGGTGTGGGAAATTGCACTTCTGGACCAAGGACGAGGCTTTGTCCAGTCCTAGACTGTGAATCTTGTTCTGTAGGTGGAATTTCCTTGTCCCACACCTGTACTAGTGAAGGATTCTATTGTTTTACACTGCAGTCTCATAAAATTTCTATAAAATAATTCTTACATATTTTCCTGCTATACTCGTGTCCAAACATACCTTCAATTGCAGTCATTAAAGCCCCATACGATCTGTAAACTCACAGCTTGAAATGATTTCGTTTGTTGATGTAACCATGTTAGGTATACCAGGCCTCAGCCATGCACATTTTTTTTCTGTGTTGTAAATTGAAGATGTTTATAGGGGGTTGATTTTTAGCTTTCTAATCTGTCCCACTCCTACAGTGAGCCAGACAGACAAACAGACAGACAGTGAGATAGACAGACCAACAGACAGACAGTGAGCCAGACAGACCAACAGACAGACAGTGAGCCAGACAGACAAACAGACAGACAGTGAGCCAGACAGACAAACAGACAGACAGTGAGCCAGACAGACCAACAGACAGACAGTGAGCCAGACAGACAAACAGACAGACAGTGAGCCAGACAGACAAACAGACAGACAGTGAGCCAGACAGACCAACAGACAGACAGTGAGATAGACAGACAAACAGACAGACAGTGAGCCAGACAGACATACAGACAGACAGTGAGCCAGACAGACCAACAGACAGACAGTGAGCCAGACAGACAGTGAGACAGAAAAGGAAACATGATTGAAGACTAGACTTTCAATATCATGTCATAGATAATTGCTTCTTCAACAAAAATGGATTAATTGATTATTTGTTGTTTTCTGCCACACTCAACAATTTTTCAGTTATCTGGTGGCGTCCAGTGGTTTATTGGTGGAGGAGAGAACCCAGATACAATGTACCCAGGAAGAGACCACCGACCTTCCGCAAGTAAACTGGCAAACTTTCTCACATATATTGGCGCGAGATTCAAACCCGCACCGATTAGAGGTGAGATGCCTTGTGATTTTGAGCATGATGCTCTAACCACTCAGCCATGGAGGCCCCCTTCAACAAAAATGGAAAAGAAAATATAATTTATATGTAGTGATCAATCATTAAAAAAAATGATGGTTCTTTGTTAAACAGAAGTACTCTGAAATTGATATTAAAAAGATGCTGGAGTTCCTCATTGACATTATCTTTGTAGTTTTTGGTGATAGGGTCTTCCAACAATTTGTTGGAATTCCAATGGGCACGAATTGTGCTCATTATTATTTGACCTGTTTTTATATTTTTATGAGACAAAATTTATTCAAAAGCTACACAAGTAGAAAAAAAAATCTTTCTGTGGTCTTCAACTTGACATTTAGATATATAGCGATGACATTTTATCTGTTAACAATAATCATTTTCATTCATGTGCCAATTTGATCCATCCCAGTGAACTCAAAAGACACTACAGAGTTTTCTACATCTGCTTCATACTTAGGTATTTTATTGAACATAGATGTTAATGACAAACAGACAATTTTATGACAAACAGAATGTCTTCAGCTTCTCCATCGTCAACTTCCCAAGTCAATAACTAACCAGCCTAACCCATTTGTGATTGACCAAGATGGTCACAATTTTCATGCCTTGTTTCAATACATATTTTACACCTGGGTACAAAATTGCATGCATATTGAGTCATTCTTTAATAAGATATTCAATGTCAAACATGGCTAGTGATGCAAAGGCATTGATCTAAAGTTGAGTACTGTGCTGTAAAGCAGTACTTGTATTGAAGAGGTACACAGCGAGTTAGCTGATGTTTATGGGTCTTTTGCACTATCTTTTACTCGGGTTAAATTCTGGGTATAGGAATTCAAATATGGAAGAACGTCTTTAGAAGATGAAGCCAAATCTGGATGCCACCAATGAAGTAATGTGTAATAAAGTTCTGGATTTGGTGTACTCTGGTAGTCAAATTCAAGTGGAAGAAATAGTGCAGGCATTGGGCATTTCACATGGTAGCATTTCTACAATCTTACATGATTGTCAAGGTATGCGTAAGCTAACAGCTCATTGGGTCCTCAAATCCCTTGCGATGAGCAAATGGCAAACAGAGCATCAGTATGCAGTACCATGTAGAAGCGTATTAGGTCAAAAGATCATTTTCTTTAGTGTATGGTGACTGTGGATGAGATTTGTGTTCATTATTATGAGCCAGAGAATAAAGGTCAGAGTTGTTAGTGGGTAGGTCCGGGGTCCTCGAGGCCAAAGAAGTTCAAGATGCAACCATCTGCTGGCAAGGTGATGGCCACAGTATTTTGGATGTAAAAGGCGTTATTACGTTGGACTTTTTACCCGAAAGAAGTACAATAATTGGAGTGTGCTATGCAAACTTGCGAGACGATCTGAGAACCACCATCCTTGGAAAACACTGAGGTAAACTCTCTAAAGGTGTTTTGCTGCAGGAGGACAATGTGAGAGTCCACACTTGCAAAGTTGCAATGGATGCTGTAGAGCGAAATGGTATGAATTAATAGGATATGCTGCCTATTTGCCTGACCTAGCTCATAGTGACTTCTTCCTATTCCCAAACTTGAAAAAAGGGATATCTGTGGACTTCATTTCTGGTCTGATGAAGTCGTGACAGCAGTTGAGGAGTGGGTCAATGGAAAGGACCCTGACTTTTTCAGTTCTGGGCTGATGGCACTTGAACACTTTTGGTCTACATGCATCACCCTAGAGGGCAATTACATTGAAAAAGAAGAGGTGGATCTCAATCAGAAATAAGTTTAGCTGGTTACTTAGTGACTCGCCCTCATACAACCTGTCAGTGGGAATAATGCTGTGTTTTTACTATTGTTAGACCATTCTCTACACATTGATATTGACCACGGGTTACTCTGTTTTCCTGGTTAAGATATAGGGCTCATAGCAGGTATAAGCTGTCAACGGGGCATGTTTACTCCTCCTAAGCACTGGATCCCACCTCTTGTATATCCAGGGGTCCCTATTGCCCAACTCTTAATTTCGTATTCCTTGTGGGAGTCCTGAGATGGATCAGTGTTTGTTGGGGGTAAGGTAACATTGTACCTTTGTTTATTTACAGACTGTTTTTTCGGCATGAGTGAAGATGGAAATGGCACCGTCTCGTTCAAGTTCAATACAGACACCTCAAACTTCTTGGAGCAGTACGACAATTTAACAGATTGTATCGAGAAGTACACGAATGGTACCTATCCAGATTTTACGGTAATTTGATACTCTATGAATTTGTTCTTTAATATTGTATTTGTAACATTGTACATGTGTATATCATGTAGACAAGGACAATTACTGTATTGTGAATCATTATTTTAAATGTACAACTGCATGTACATTTATTCTGTAAATCAGATTCTTTATGTGAAGTATAAATTTTTTATCAAATTTTTGGATCTATTGAAATTTGCAGAAGGAATTTCTTGTAGAATTAAATCTTTAGAGAAAATGCTTTTTTAATGTCATGCAGCAACAAAGCTGTCAGATTCAAGACATTTTGATACACAAAATAAATCCATGATATTTTCGTCCATATGGATGATGGCACTACATGTTAGATATAGAAAATTGTATATACACGAATGTTTGTTATCTAAATACAAAATGATAGGACGATATGGTTTTCCTTTTAGTTCATCAATTACACGGTGTGCAGTGCTTGTGCAAATGAATATCAAGGTCTCAATCTCCACTTTGTGAACATGAGGAAAACCTACAGTGGTAAAATATGTATGGATCTTGTTGATATGGTAAGTACGTGTATATTTATGGATTTGTTGATATGGTAAGTACGTCTATATTTATGGATCTTGTTGATATGGTAAGTACGTCTATATTTATGGATGTGTTGATATGGTAAGTACGTGTATATTTATGGATGTGTTGATATGGTAAGTACGTGTATATTTATGGATGTGTTGATATGGTAAGTACGTGTATATTTATGGATCTTGTTGATATGGTAAGTACGTGTATATTTATGGATTTGTTGATATGGTAAGTACGTGTATATTTATGGATCTTGTTGATATGGTAAGTACGTGTATATTTATGGATTTGTTGATATGGTAAGTACGTGTATATTTATGGATTTGTTGATATGGTAAGTACGTGTATATTTATGGATTTGTTGATATGGTAAGTACGTGTATATTTATGGATTTGTTGATATGGTAAGTACGTGTATATTTATGGATTTGTTGATATGGTAAGTACGTGTATATTTATGGATGTGTTGATATGGTAAGTACATCTATATTTATGGATCTCACTGATGAAGTAATGAAGATATCAAACAGTAATTAATCTCTTAAAAAATACAAAATTAAGAGTAGGGCAAATGCGAACCGCTGGACACACCAGAGGTGGGATTAGGTGGCTAGGAGGAGAAAACGTCAATAGTCGACGGTCACACCCACTGTACAGATGTATAACTGTGAAACAATGAGAAGGGTCGGCATATCTAAGCAAATAGGCTGGATTTTAATGTAATATTATTTATAGATTTTCTATTTTCATTGGTTCACAGTGACTGTGAAGTGGGTATCTTGTGTTTGTTAGCGACATCACATGATCAAAATCATTTACTGAATGACAGGAAGTGAGTGTGCATTATCAAACAATGTACATACAACCTTACTGACATGCTGCATGAAGTATAATGGTGTGAAGATTTACATTTCATGCCCTTATCATGTTCGTGTTTTGTTATTTTTCAAAAATGAGATTTATTTCTTAAATATGTGTAATCATAAGTGTTATATATGTTAAACGGTTTTAATTTGGAAATAATTCTATATATAGCATATTGCCTTGACTTACAGATACCCTTTAAATGTAGACTAGTCTCAATAGCTCAGATTAGAGAGTTCACTGCTGATTGCTAAGTATAGGTCAAAATTTGTGGTGCTTCTCCTATAGCTGATGATATCTCAGTGTGAGTGAAAAAATCCGATGGAATGTAAAACAAACAAACAATAACCCCTTTATGTCTTTACTTACAGATGAATTATACCCGGTTAATGTGGGGAGGGGAGAAGGATTTAAACTGTACGCGACACTTAAAGGACGACATGGTGGTGCTGCTCACGAGTTTTATTCTGCTGACTGTGCCATTTCTCTTTTACGGGGCCAGCTGTATATGTGGCAAAAGGAGAAAACTCAAACTCATGACACGTAAGAGGTTTTAACTCAATCTCATGACAAATAGTGGTGATTGCTCAATCTCATGACAAATAGTAGTGATTGCTCAATCACATGACACATAGTGGTGATTGCTCAATCTCATGACAAATAGTAGTGATTGCTCAATCTCATGACAAATAGTAGTGATTGCTCAATCACATGACAAATAGTGGTGATTGCTCAATCTCATGACAAATAGTAGTGATTGCTCAATCACATGACACATAGTGGTGATTGCTCAATCTCATGACAAATAGTAGTGATTGCTCAATCACATGACAAATAGTAGTGATTGCTCAATCTCATGACAAATAGTGGTGATTGCTCAATCTCATGACAAATAGTAGTGATTGCTCAATCACATGACACATAGTGGTGATTGCTCAATCTCATGACACACAAAGGAAAACTTTTGCACAATTTGAAATCGAGGTAACAAAATTGAAATTGGCTTTTGGATTGTAAAGCAATTTGACGTGGAAATTTTTTTCCATCCGTAAACATTATATTTAGTACAAGGGTAGCAGGTAAATGTAAAATACAGGACAGATAATTTGGACCATGAGGTTAACATCAAGGTCAAGTTTGTGATTGTTGGTCCGAGCTTACAGCAGAGCGCTTTTGACTTTTTCAGTTTTCTTGCCCTGGTTTTGTGTTTTGTCTGCTATTTATCATCAGTGATATCTATGCTTAATGTTTCTGATTATTGTTTAATTTTGTTTTTGTAGAAAAAAGATTAAAGAAAACAATTTCTGTAGAAGTGTCATTTGTAAACCATCACTCGGAGACAAACAACGTAAACTATGTTCACAGTTAGTTTGGGAAAAGGCGGGAGAAAAGTTCCTCCAGGAGAATGAGACAGAAAATATGAACTGCATCAGATCATTGTAATCATACTATGCATAATGGTTCTACGAATACTCCCTGTTTGGACAATTGACAGAGACCTGTAACTAGACAAAATATGTCTCTCCTGTCACTGGGGTTGTTATCATACACTCGTCTTTTGATGTATTATGGCATGGGCATTTCTGTCCGTCCATCTGTCTGTCTGTCTGTTAATTAGTTTTTGTGTATGGATCATATCATTAACACTGTGAGGTATAGGACAATCAGACCTGGTCAGTTGATGCACCTTGAGAGAGAAAAGTGTGTTGTGACCCAAAATTAGGTCACTGTGTCCTACTTCTGGAATACAAGTTGTGTCTGGATCGTAGCTTGTACAATTTGGGGCCCAGGACGATTGAGTTTGGTCAGTTGATACATCTTGTAAGGCTCACCTCTCATCAGACTCAGTCTGCTGTAGATTGTGGAGAGTATGTCAACATAAATATACATCATGTACATATCGTATGAGATGAGTGTATCATATACCATGGGAGTGCACTTTATAATCATAAACTCATGTTTGCGTCTTTTTCCCTGGAAAAGTTGCAGTATATAGAATCTCCTTAAGGATGTTTACTCCTGAGCACAAAAGTCTGAAGAAAATTGTACAGAGTATATTTTTATCATCTAGATATATGATGGATTACAAAATTAGAGACAAATGCATGTGTATTGAGAATGTACTTGTATCTATCAATGAAGCAGGTGACATTGAATTTGATCTTTTTGCGCTTCAATTTAACATTTAGCCATTTCAGATATATGCGTGCTATGATAAGCATGATTAAATCCCCATAGTAATTGTACCGTGAGATAAATTAAGAAACTTTTTTGTAATGTCTCTTGTGATATTAGTTGTTGCTTCTTCGTTCTTAAAATGTTGATGAATTTTACGCATACAATTTTTGTCTTACCATAATACGATACAAAATTCCAAAGTTGAAAAATTTTACTTAAGCTTATAGAATTATCATCATTGTGTTCTAAGATTAAAAAGAGAAACTAAAGACATTTTTTTTATTCTTAGTGACAGTTCCCTCTCTGTGTCCCTTGCGTTAGGAATGAGAGTCACAGGTCTTTCAAACGTGATGTCTCTATGAGAGAAAAAAATTCTTCAATGGGATGTAAAACAACAGATAAAAAATAAAACTTAAACTTTTCAGAACCTTTTACTAAACCTGTCTCTGAGGTATGAATTTATTTTTTCAGGTAATACTTAAACCCAAGAATTTTCAATAATTTGTGATGAAAAGAGAAATTTCAAGTAGAATACACACTAAAAGAGAAAATTGTCCTCAAATTTCCTCCCCTCCCCTAAAGCCACCCGCTGTAAAATTTAGTCCCTTCCAAATATTTTATGTGGAGTAGGAAAATTAAATGCTTTTGGATTTGAAATAAGAGTATAGAATTTGTTAGTGTAATAAATTTTTATGACCAAACAAATTGGTGTGTGTTATGCTAATATTAAGGGTAGAATGCCAGCATTGAAGAGTTTTATTGTTTCAATGTAGTTTAAGGAGGAACATACCATCATCATTGTAATTGCTGATTTCCTTTGGAAATTGTAATGAAAACATAAATATCAGCAATACTATGTACATGTATATTCCTTTTAATTCAAATCGGCTGGCTGGGTAGCTCAGTGTGTTTGCGTGTTAAATGCTGTTCATGTGTTTAAGGCTAGAAGTGATTTTC
This sequence comes from Ostrea denselamellosa, assembly GCA_024699665.1. Classification (NCBI taxonomy): domain Eukaryota; kingdom Metazoa; phylum Mollusca; class Bivalvia; order Ostreida; family Ostreidae; genus Ostrea; species Ostrea denselamellosa. The sequence continues at coordinate 2,752,035 of JAMZEH010000006.1, read as the reverse complement.
AATTTTTTTGGGGGTCACATTACTTTCTACTAAAACTGCATTTTTTCACTCAATGAGGTAAATATACATCTTATCCATATCACATTTCTCTGGTGTGTTATTCCTCCTTAATGTGTAAATGCAGTGAAGTGTATTTCTTTGCTTATGAATGAACAGAACTGCCGTTTGATAGCGTTTTGTAGATTCCGTTTTCATGCCTTTGATTTTTTCATCTGATATTGTTTTGTTTTTGATTAAAGAAATATTACTTATTAAAAATGTTATTGAATGGGGTCATATTGTATTCTTGACCCTACCTGTTTACCGTGTTGAATTTGTGCTTATATTTGTTCATGACAGAAATAAATGTACAATGCAATGACGTTTTCCTCTAGCTTGTATCACTAACTGTAAGATAACTTATTTATTATACACATACATTGTCATTTTTATTTGTTGTTTTTTTTTTTTTTACTCAACTGAAAATTAAACATTCCAAACACTTAGCCATATGTCAATTATCTTCTCTTCTGAAAATAAAATAAGCTGGTAAATCTGTAATACGGAAAAAAGAAAGTAATGGTATTGTGTGGATGAATGATTCTGTACAGGAAGACTACCTGTTTAATTAAGAATCAGAGGCCAAGCGATGGTATCACTACTTCTGCAGAAAAAGTATCCAAACCCCCGCTATGTGTGATCGCCTCTGACTAAGACATGGGATCTCAGCTGTCTAGTAAGAATACTTCTATCAAGTAACTTTCATTGCTAGTGGAAGCATTAGTATGAGAACAGTATTCTGAAAACAAATCTCAGCATCACGAAGCAGAGATAGATATAAATAAATGATCTTTTAAAGTCGGAAATAACAACGATGAACATTATCTATGTACTAGGTATTTACCGACTTAAGCGGATGTTGGGGATAATTCTGAGGAGACTGGAGTACCCAGAGGAAACCCAGGTGTCCGAGTGGGCGACCACCATATCCTCTCACATAAAAGTACTGCCGATCACGGGGATCGAACTCGGTCGAATGCTTTAATGACTACGCTACCTGGACAAGAAAATTCAAGCCAAATTTTCGATGCTTTGTAAGATCCATTCTCTTTATACTATCATAAACTAATAAAATCGAAAATTTGTCAACATAAAGAACGTTTTTTGTCATATAAAAAGTCCAGTATTGTATTCCAGAATATTTCAAGTTCAAGTCTACACCCTGTATTTCATACAAATATACTTCCACTATTGCATCCAAACTTTTCAACCAGAAACACATTCTGCAGAATCCAGCTAAACATTCTTATCGTCTTTCAACTGGTCCAACTGGATATGCCATCACTGGTAATAGTTGAAAATGACGACCTGAAGTACTTAGTTTATTTTAAATTTTACAATGTTGAGTTTATCTGAGTTTTGTTACACTTATGAGTTGAGTTTTATTTCAGTTTTGTTACTCTGCTGAGTTCAGTTTTATATCAGTTTTGTTACACAGCTGAGTTGAGTTTTATTTCAGTTCTGTTACACAGCTGAGTTAAGTTTCCTCGATGTTGGTTATATGTACATACGCGTTGAGTAGCTGCTGAGTTTAAATACATATATGTATAATGCAAAACAGGAAGAATTTCATATGATTGACGATGTTTTCAGGATATAGATAACATATTCATTATAAACTTCTAATGCAATAATATCTATCTGTCATTAAATACTGAAATAACGGCGCCACAGAAACATGCCGTTCAAATCTTTATGTCATCAGAAGAAATTTTTATTATCATTTACAGTATTTGCCATGCATACTGTGGTACCTGTTCTGGGAGAAGCATGTGAAAAGTAAGTGCCGTATTTAGATACCACGAATACCTGATTGTTTATCGTTTTCCGCCACACTAAAAAATCTGATGGCATCCAGTTTTTTACGGTGGAGGAGAGATCCCAAATACAATGTACCCGGGAATAGAACACAGGCCTTCCGAAAGTAAACTGGCAAACTTTCTCACATATATTGGCGCGAACGAGAATTGAACCTGCGCCGACTAGAGGTGAGAGACCACGAAGGCCCCTTTCATGATTACGAATTAAAATATTTACTACTTTAATACCAATATGTGTATAAAATAAATAAAGGATATGATACCATTTTTAACTGGGAGGAAATTATAAATTGACAGATGTTGAGTTATTGTCAATCAACGATTAATTTGTATTGGTTTTGAATGCTTTTTGTGCAACACACAAGAACGCCGAAATGTCTGTATCCGTATAGAGCAATTCAGAAAATAAAGAATAGAGACGGATGATAACTTCCGTTTTGCCACATGCTTGTACGTAGAAGGTAATGCATTTAGAGCTACGCCTGAAGGTCATCATTTATGCAGTCTGTCTTTCTGTCTGTATCTTCGTTCCCTTCCAACTTTTTCCTTTCTAAAAAATCTGTATTGTACAAGATGCAGACCTACTTCCTGGCGAAGTGAAAGCTCAAGATCATTACTATGCAAGTATAAAAACTTACTGGCACTGGACAAAGGACAATGCGTTTCGCGAACGAATCTTCCATTATCGTAAGATTACATGTACTCTGTAAATTGTATCTTTCGACTCGCATTCAATTTCTACAACGAACCAACACAAAATATGTAATAAAATTTCTTCCCAACATTTATGTCTTGGGACTGAATCTGTTAACGAATGTAGGAATACAACTTCATTTGACGGTTGATTGTATATTGTTTAAAGTCCTGCTCGAGACTTTTTCACTGTGGACACGTCACTATATCTGGTGAAGGGCTGCAACATTTAGGCCTATGCTCGGCGCTTTTGAGCAAGCAGGGATCTTTATCGTGCCACATCGGCTATGACAAGGGGCCTCAGTTTTTGTGGTCTCCTTCGAAGGACCGCCCCATTTCGTCGTCTTTTAACAATTATATTTCTAAATTACATCTTCGCATTTGTTCGAAAATGAACAAATGATTAGCAAAAATGCATCGTACAGCATAATTGACTGGTCGAAAATGAAAGTTGGTCCGAGGGGGTACATAGATAAAATACAGATATCACAGCGTAGAAAAGCAAAATCAATTCTTCCTTGTGGATGACAACTGTGGGAATGTGAAGCGGGCAGAAGCCGGCAGACGGCTAGAGTACGACGAAGTGTCTGAAGGGACCTGCACGGCGACCCCTCGGTGAAGCGGATGATCGTCGGTAGACGGCGGGAGTACGGCGAACTCTCTTAAGGTACCTACACAGCGAACCCTCGGTGGGAATGTGAAACACATCGATTTATTTGCACACGAAAATTATCGTTCCTTTAAGAGCTGGATATTAACAGCTGAATGAGGGATATCACAAACACGAAATGTAGAAGATGTGGAAATAATCCCACCGTCGATGATTGATTGATTATTTATTGCTTTCCGCCACACTCAACAATTTTTCAGTTATCTGGTGGCGTCCAGTTTTTGTTGGTGGAGGAGAGAACCCAGATACAATGTACCTGGGAAGAGACCACCGACCTTCCGCAAGTAAGCTGGCAAACTTGCTCACATAACGCCGCGGCCGAGATTCGAACACGCGCCGACAGAGGTGAGAGGCCTTGTGATTTTGAGCCCGATGCTCTAACCACTCGGCCACGGAGCCCCCCCCCCCCCCCCCCCCCCCCCCCGCCCGTCGATGAAGAAGGGAGACCAATCACAGGCACAGGGAAGTGGAGAAAGGGATGCTTTCAGTAACCAATTTCGTAAACAAGTCCTCATTATAATAGTATAAAACTTTACTAAATAGCGATCAAGTTACAAATTTATTGCGATTTTGATTAAAATGCTTATGTGTGTGTTGGTGCTGTTGTTATGTCGTATTTTTCATTTAGCAAAAGAAATAATTGCTGTGCTGGTTACGTATGGAGCAACACCGAGAGACGTTGTTTAAGTATACAAAAATATTATATTCCAAATTTTGTAATATACAAAAATGAATAAAAATGAAATAAATGTACCGGGAATCTTACAATGTTTGACTGGGTAACGTTTTGGGATAAACGTATTGACTTATTGTTTAGGATGTATGGCGGGTTATGGCGGCCTCAACTGTGCATCACCATGTCCTTATCCACTTTATGGTCCCGGGTGTGAAATGATATGTGAGTGTGACAGAGCTACATGTGACCGAACACGTGGATGTTTTCGAAAGAGTAAGCATAACTGAGAATATTAAAAGATGTAGAATAGAACTCAAAGGTAAAGATATCTGTTTAATTGTATTCGATCTTTTTGAATTTTGTTAATCCTTAATAATAAACAATTCAAAGTCAGGTTTTCAATGGAGTATGGTATGATTATGCTATCGGGGGAACTTCATATTCCAAACGTGTAGGAATGGATATCTTGCATGAAAAACGTCACTACCGTGGACGATGTATCGAAAAGCTTGAAACAAAAACAGAACAAACCACACACCACCACCACATCGAACAACAACAACAACAGCAAACTAAAAACCGAAACAAAGGAATCATATAAAAGAAGAGATAAAAAATCAACCAAACAAATCATAATGATAGTAATCATTATAAATAACAAAACAGAAAGAAAGAAACAAACAAAAATTAAAATATGGAAACTATTTTAATTGAACTTTTAGTGTTTGGTAACATGACTGAAATAAAAATATCAGAAGACATCAACTGATGCTCAATGGGTTTCAACAGTCAACACTACTGTTTAAAGTCAGCATTCCGAAAATACCATAGTCCTTTTAATCATCTTATTCGGAAATGTAATCTGTCGCTAGGTCAAATGTTGAGTAATGTGTTTCATACCTATTGTTAGAGACAGGTCGCGGTAGGTTAGTGGTAAAGCATTTGTTTGTAACCAGGGGATCGTGAGTTCATGCCTCACTTGTGCCATGACCACGTCAACCTTAAGACGTAAAGATAGGTAGTGATTACTCCTTCGCCAAACGCTCGGTATGTGGAAGTGAAACTCACGGTCTTTCTGATATGACTTTGAAAACAGAGGTCATATGTCGCGACAAGCGTTGGCACTTTAAGGAATCCTCACTTCTACTGCTATAATCGCTAAACACGGTATTTTGGACGTCTCAATGTGAGAGAAAAATTCCCAAATCAAAGTCAAATAGCCAACCTACAACCAAAACCCTTTTTAATTGCTGATTTTCGCTACGGATCGCTCCCTTTACTTTATCAAAATAAAGGATTCCTCCTAGGCACCTGGTCCTACTTCTATGTCCAGGGGTCCGTGTTTTCCCAAATCTTCGTTTTGTATTTATATATAGGATCTATGAGAGCCACAAAAATCCTTAGAAAGAAAGATAATTTGCTGGATCCAGTAAATGTTCCTGGAAACTCTTGTCTTTGTTCCTCAAGAAATTATTCACTGCTGTGCCACTACATATTTCGGAAGCGGTGTAAATCCAATGTGGATTTCTACAGAAAATAAGTTTAGTAAATTTGAAATCACAACAACTTTGATCAAATAAACAATATTAAAACGTCAATACTAGATTTTATTTTACATCATAGACAGTTGCTTCTTCAATAAAAATAGTAAAAGAAAAATTCATATATAGTGATCAGTCATCCAAAAATTATATTGACTCCACGCACAAGTACTCTGAAGTTGATATAAAAAATGTTAGAATTCCTCACTGACAATATCTTCGTAGTCTTTGTTGATTGGGTCTTCTAACAGGGTTAGGGTTAGGGTAGTCTTTGGTAATCAGGGTCTTCCACTAACCAATGAATTAAGGTCACTCTCAGGAAAATTTAGATATGTTCCATTTTTGGCCGCTATTTGTAATAATGGGTCCGATTACCTCCTTGGAAGTTATTCTACTGATAAACAAACGAGTTTTATTTAGATATTTGATTACTTCCCTTGAATTGATGTTGCATGTCTTTTCATGGCGTCTAAAATAGCACAGGAAAAGTCCTTAACAAAACATCAAAAGTAACCCCGAATGTTTAGAGTGTATCTTAAATGAAATTCTGTTCGCAAATTAATGCGCAGAGGAATGCAGCTAGAAACGTGTCATTTATTGTTAATGATGATGAAACTGGAATATGTGACTAAACCTTTCCCGTTTTGCCCTCTACTTCCATCGTTTAACGAAAACATATTTCATACGATGCTATCAGGAAAAGGACAGGTATCATTATACAAAGGGAAGTGTGTTACTTTTCCAGTTTTATTTCAGTGTGTTGCATAGGAAAATGGGATCGACATACTAAATTAATTTCCCCATTAAGTAAATTGTCGATGAATGGAAAGGACATACATTCATGATATCAATAAATTATCAGTGTTTCAGCTATATATTCGACCAATCGGAGTAGCTTAAACATTAGACGCAAACATAAGTAGTGATTGCTCCTTTACCAAACGCTCGGTATTTAGAAGTGAGAGAGAATCACGGGTCTTTGGGATATGACCTTAAAAACGAAGATCTCGTGTCACGGAAGGCGTTGGCACGTTTAAGAACTCTCACTGCTACGCCCCTGAGCGCTAAGCATAGGTCTAAATTTGCTGTACTTCACCTACAGCCGGTGATGTCTCAATATGAATGAAAAAATTCTCGACGGGACGTAAAACAAACGTCGTCATATGTTGACGTTACGTAAGAAATCAGATACATTTTTTAGTGTTATTGTGATATGACATGAAATTGGTCACGTGATCAAATCCTATAACGCTTGAAGGGCGTTATAGTAGATTTGATCACACACACACACACACACACACACACACACACACACACATATATATATATATATATATATATGTGTGTGTGTGTGTGTGTGTGTGTGTGTGTGTGTGTGTTTCGGTTTGTGTTGTTCTTGTAAAGCTTCCATACTTGTGAAGGCAGACGATCGTACAACACAAGATTTAGTTCGTTAAAATTTGAGCGAATAAATAAGTGGTGACAATATCTAGGAGAATATAAAATAAAAATATTTATGTTGGTAGGAATAAAAAGATGAAACAAATTTAAAATAAAGATAATTTAGAGCGTCAAGTCAACTGAATTGAAAACTAGAAGATCGTAGTAAATTACATCCGGTCAATCGGTGATGGAAAAACGGTGACAATCTCCCATGTTACTTAAATTTGTAAACGCAATTGCTGAACATAGATTTCGACAGAAATTAAGAAGCGCTAAGAAAAATGACGGAGGATAAATGGATTACGTTGACGATAAGCTCTAGGCCAGATTTTTGGAAGGGAACAACTGCATGTTCATCCTTAGGAATCAAGGTTGCAGTAATATACTGACAAATTTAGACGAAGTGCAGCTGCAGGTACGTTGTGTTTTTTACTTCCTGAGTGTGTGAGAGAAGATAAACACGAACTGAAAGAGACATTTTCTTCAATCTCACATTTCTGTTTTAGGATTTAAATGAAGACTCGCAGCGATGCCCTGACTGTTGAGCTCGAAACCAGCCTTGCTCGTGTCGGTGATGGTTTTTGCCCGCAAACAACAGGTTACCATCATCATAAAGTGAATCAAGTATTAAATTGTCATAATGTAAATATCAAAGACACTATGAATTCGCCATATTTCAAAAGTTCAATTTTAGTTGCAGACGGTATTTTTAAAAGATAAAACAATTGAACGGTGTTTAATTTCATAATGAAATTATTGTCTGTTTACAAAATAAAGTCTATGTTGTTATTCAGATGCGTTTTACTTATTTCGTCATTCTGTTATGATGTCAAGACAGGTGAAAGTACAGTACAATTCACTCAAACACTTTTGAAGCGGTAATTGTATTCATACGCTAGATAAAATTCAGATCACGTGACTGATTTCATATTATTGAAAATTGAATGTCAATTCCTTAATAGTGTCATATAATGCAAGACATTGGTAAATGTATATATTAAGCAATTAATTTTCTCTGAAGAGGCATTGAAGCCGAAAGCGCTTACAGAGAAATGCAATTGATTCGAGTTTTGTGCACGTGTTTCTTGGGTTTTATTCTTGGATATATATATATATATATATATATATATATATATATATATATATATAAAATCCAGAAATAAGTATAGAATACCTACACAAGTAGTAGTATAATAAAAATATCATAAAGCCGATTGAGTATATACTCGATTAGTTTCAATTCTCCAGGAGTATACTCCTGGAGAATATCGGCTTTGTGATATTTTTATTATATATATATATAAATATATCATTGTTTGTGTATTTTGTTTTAATTAACAGCACCTATTTTGGAAGAAAAGTGTGAGAAGTAAGTATTGCACTAAATATCATGATTATAAAAGACATCGTATCATTTTAAGTGAGAAAGAAATCTCAACAGATGATCAGTGCTTCGCCCTAACCCTAATGTACATAAATTTTGAATGTTTCTGCACAACACTGAAGCTTTCAAGCACATTGGATATTGTTTAATAGTGATTGCTTGATTGATTATTTATTGCTTTCCGCCACACTCAACAATTTTTCAGTTATCTGGTGGCGTCCAGTTTTTGTTGGTGGAGGAGAGAACCCAGATACAATGTACCTAGGAAGAGACCACCGACCTTCCGCAAGTAAACTGGCAAACTTGCTCACATAACGCCGCGGCCGAGATTCGAACACGCGCCGACAGAGGTGAGAGATCTTGTGATGTTGAGCCCGATGCTCTAACCACTCGGCCACGGATTTCCTCCAGAAGAAATGTATTAAATGGTTATTAAAGTATCAATTGATCAACCTTTTCAAACATGAAATATTCAACTGTAAGAAATATCGAAAAATAAACATACAATCAGTTCAGAAGAAAATCTTAATGCAATCACTAATTAAAATGTCCGGCATCCAAATACAATCGTTTGGTCATAGCATTCATTTGAAGTGAGTAAATGATAAATGAAACATTATAATATTAGTTATTTAAGTATTATGTGATCGTATAAACGTACTTCATGGGGTCAACACATAGTAGAAATTCAAATAATTTGAGGAAATGGAAAGTAAGTTTGAAAGCTCTTTCCGTATAGAGCAATTCAGAAAATACAGAATCGAAAAGGATGATAAACAGGTTTTTTCCTGGAAAGTAATGCACACAATCGTATAAAAACCTTTTTATAAATATCGATAAAGTAATAAATTCATTGAAAAATAGAGGGACATCCTTCTTTGTGTGCTGGTGCCGTGTTATATCATATTTTTCATTTGCCCCGCGGGTATCCGGGTTGTTAGAATAGATCCTCAATACCCCATGCTTGTCGTAAGAGGCGACTAAATGGGGCGGTCCTTCGGATGATACCGCAAAAATCGAGGTCCCGTGTCACAGTAGGTGTAGCGCGTTAAAGAACCCGCCCTGCCCAAAGGTCATAAGCACCAAGGATAGGCCTAAATTTGCAGCCCTTTAACGACAGTGGTGACGTCTCCATATGAATGAAAAATTCTCGAGCATTACGTTAAACAATGCATAATCAATCAATCAATCAATCAATCAATCAACATTTTTCCTTTAGTGGAAGAAATAATTGCTGTGCTGGTTACGTATGGAGCAATGCCGAGGAACGTTGTTTAGGTATACAAAAATACTATGTTCCAAATTTTGTGAGAAACACAGATGAAAAATGAAATAAATGTGCCGGAAATCTTACATTGTTTGACTGGGTAAAGTTTTGGGATAAACAATTGCCTTATTCTTTAGGATGTATGGCGGGTTATGGCGGCCTCAACTGTGCATCACCATGTCCTTATCCACTTTATGGTCCCGGGTGTGAAATGATATGCGAGTGTGACAGAGCTACATGTGACCGAACACGTGGATGTTTTAGAAAGCGTAAGCATAACTGATCAGAGCAAAACTTTATGGCAACCGCATCTGCTGTATTATTTATATGGCTGTATTCCATCTTTTGTTCATTTTTTTGTTGAGCCTTAATATCAATAAATTCATGTGTAGGATTTCAATGTTGTATGATATGGTTATGCTATTCATATGCAAAAAGTTTAAGGATGGAAATTTTGCGACAAAAATATAAATATGATGTCCCATGGTTTGTGGTTGGATATGATTATTATCCAAGGTATTGTGTGTTTTCTATTCCGGAGGTTTGCCAATCTCTCTGATTTGTAATTTCTATAGAAATTACGAGATGGGGTCCTGTTCGTTATATTTGACTTTTCATGCATAAAGTTGGAAAGTTGATATCCGCTAGATAAAGGGGTAAATATGTAATAACAGATGTTCTACATTAAATCTAGATATACTTCAACTATTGCATCCCAACTTTTTAACCACAAACAAACCTTTCAATGCCTAGATATAGATCATCTCATACTCAATCCTCCTACGTGTTTTTCCTCTTCGTCTCCATTTAACTACGAGTATTATCCAGGTGGACATGTCGTTACTGGTAATAATGATACAGTTAAAAATAAAGATCTAAAATAACTTATTTGAAGGAAAAGACCCACACTACCTTTTAATATTGAAAACCCATACGATTTGTTTCAACATTTGCATGTATTTTGTCGAAGATATATACTGACCAAATTCATGAACAAAAATATGTGGAGTGTTTTCTGGGCTACAGCCGTTTCTAGAAATAGAACATATCACTCTAAAGTGTACAGTGTCGTTAAACATGAGTTAGGAGGCATTCAATTCATATGAATAATGGAAATATGTTTCTTTGATATGATTTAAAGAAAATGAATTGTACTTTGGTGTTTTCAATAAATTTTCCATGATGAAAGTGCACATATGGTAGTCCAAATATTGATGTTATAGCTGGGGAATTGTGACTTCAAAAACCCTGGGATTTCAAATATTTTAAATATATTTTACCTTTAAACGCAAACAATCATTTGGCATAAAATGTAGCTGGGGGTGCGGGCAATTTGAGAGCCCAGTGACCTTCTCACTGCTAAAACTCTTGCTAAGAAAGCCGCATATTTCAAAACGGTGTTTAAATTTGTTATCTCTACAAACGTGCTTAGTTCATGATTTACATTATTACATTACCATTTAGAGAAATATGACGGGATGGTTTTTAAAACACAGTTTGAAATGTTTAAGCTGTAGATAACTAAAAAGCGCTTTCATTGATTGCAGTAAGCTTCAGGGGTCGGGATTGAAGTTTGAAATATTCTAATGGTACCGGGGAACTTACTAAACGGCGCAAGGCTCTCAATTGCCATGTCTGTGGCAAATTATTTTGAGAAAGAAAGTTTAGATATGATATGACATATGATGAATAAACCTTTTCAAAATAACTTTCGCGCATGCGTATAACTACTTCCGCGAGGAAAACATCAGTAACTATGAAATGGCTTCGCGCGACAATTTAAAGAAGCTAAACAAAATGACGCTCTATAATACGTGTCTAGACATGAGAATAGATGTAAAAAAGAAAAGGAGACAAGACATTAATTGATCGAGTTCCTCTTCACAAGTGGTGTGCCATTGCAGTATATCACACCAATAATCGACCAGTACTGTCACCATACAGGGGTGTTACCACAGTTAGACGACAAGTACAAGTGGATAAGACCATTCTGTCCCCATTTGATAAATGTAACTATAGAACTGTGTCATATATACAACTTTTCAGTCCAAGCTTTGTATCCATATACGATTTTAAAGTAACTAGATACCGTACTTCATGTGCTGATGGAGGAGGGGGTGTACAAAACTTTAAAGGGATGGAAAGAGCTGCTCGTTGCTTTGAAGCTGGAGACGTACAAGACATACGGCTTGGACAGGTAGGCCTATTCATGATTTCTTGATATGAAAAACTTTGAGTGGGTTTTAAAGAATATAATATTTGAATATATTATTATTTCAAATGTATATACAAAATGTGCATAATGTAATTTTCATACATAAATAGAATTTCCTTTAGCTATGGTGTACAGAACCAGTGGCGGTTAAGATAAATCATAATCTCTTTTTTGGAAAAAAAGAACGATAAAAGAAGTGATCAATTTTACTGACAGAGAACTAAAGGAGAAGATTGTTGATTTCTTGTTACTTTTGTTGGGAGAAATTGTCAAAACCCTACAATCTGTATCATCAAAAATGACAATAAAATGGGTAGTTAGGAGGCACATGTCATTTCACTGCCCCCCCCCCCCCCCCTTCGACCACATATCTCCGACCACATACCTCAAGACGTTACACCCCAAACTTCGATTCCTGAATCCGCCACTGCTAATTTTAAAATATCTCAGATTATATCGAAGTAATGTCATTTCTTATATCACTTATTTCATGTAGATGCACATGCATTTATTGCATGGAATGCTATACCCATCCTGGTACATATTACTAGTTGATTTAGCGTGGTCTTCTAGCCACATAGGGGAATTGTTTGCATTGAATGGAAAGCATCGACTTTAGTGTACAAGTACAGAGGAGAGTTGTACATCATAACTTTACCAATGGGTCATTTACAGATATCAGAATCAAAGTCTACAGCCTGTCAGTGAACTTTCCCTTAACAAATCTCAAGAGTCTGAGACATCACGATCAACATCAGCTGAGTTTGATCCCCGACACCCTCAAGACAGATCTGTAGACATGCAGTATACTATGGGTTAACTTAAAGATCTCAAAAGATATTTCCCAATAGTGGTTTGTATATGTGCATGCTATCTCTTTTCCAATCTTTAATTTTCTAAATCCCTATCTTTTACCTTGTAGAGATGAACATTCAGTTTATATTTGATAAAAAAAATATTGCTACATGTATGTTGGTGGTAAATGGAATTCATTTTGAATTTACAAATTTGGGCCATGTGTTAATAAGAAGATGCCATTTTATTCTGTATTTGAATATATATATATATATATATATATATATATATATATATATATATACGTAACCCCGTGGGGATCCAGGTTGTTAGAATAGATCCTCAGTACCCCTTGTTTGTCGTAAGAGGCGTCTAAATAGGGCGGTCCTTCGGATGAGACCGCAAAAACCGAGGTCCCGTGTCACAGCAAGTGTGGTACGTAAAAGATCCCTCCCTGCTCAAAGGCCATAAGCGCCGAGCATATGCCTAATTTTGCAGCCCTTCACCTGCAAGGGTAACGTCTCCATATGAGTGAAAGATTCTCGAACGGGACGTTAAACAATATTCTATGTATATATATATTCTATATATAAATATATATATATATATATATATATATATATATATATATATATATATAATCAGTTGCAAAGTTTGTTCAAAGCAATATGTAGGTGAAACAGGTGACCTCAGAAGAAGATTCAACAACCACCGTTCTACCATCAAGACCAAAAAACTAAAAGAACGCGTCGGGGGAACATTTTAATCTAGCTGGTCACAAATGGGAGGACATGACAGTCGTTGTTATTGACCATAACCCCCATTGGACGGACTCAGAGAGGAAGAGCAAGGAAAAGTTCTGGATGCACAGACTCAAATCATTCAGACCAAATGGCTTGAACAAACAAAATGACTTCCTTAAGATGAACGCCTCATAAGCCATCACCTGTTTCTCCATAAAAGTTGTAACACTGTCAGCCTTTTTTTAGTGTTTGTTTCTATCTTTGATTCCTTTTAAGCCTTCTATTTTTCCCCTCCCTTTTTTAAATTTTAAATTCCATATTTTAAAATTCATGTTCTTTTCCATAATCAGCTTAATCAACCCCAATCCCGTACGAGTTAACACCCTTTGTTCTAATTCTCTAATTATTAGTTCGAACATCGATTTTTAATTAGCCTAATTAGCCGCATTAGGTGTGAATCGGACAGTCATACTCAGTACACCCGACTGACCGGACATATAAACCTTATCATTAAACTGTTCTCTAATCAACTCCAAATTGTAGTTTTTTGAAAGTTTAGTTAAGTTTTATTTGTAGTTTTAGATTTAGTGCTAGTTTTTCTTTTATGTTTTCTTAATGTAATATATCTGTAGTTTGTCCTGAAGAAGGTACTGGGTGTCCCGAAAATTTGACAATTTTGATTGTTCGTGAAGTTTAGTCATCCTTAGTGCTTTTTATATTCAATTTCGTGACTAAGTATCTACTCGTTAGATCCGACACTTTAGGATTTGTAGTGTTGTTGGTTTCCTAGTGCTTTTATATATTGCATAGGGGTAGCACATCTGTGGTACATACCAGATGATGTCCTGTACCACAAGCAGCTGAAGAGGTCACAGTAAGCTGTGAAACCGATCCCCGAAAAAAGCCCCGGCAAAACTGGTGTACAGGTAATTGTAAAATATTTGATGGGTATTTGGCTATTGGTATAGTTCTTTCAATTTCTGATGTTTATTTCCTATATATACACCTAAATGATTGATTGATTGTTTATCGTTTTCCGCCACACTCAACAATTTTTCAGTTATCTGGTGGTGTCCAGTTTTTATTGGTGGAAGAGAGAACCCAAATATAATGTTCCCGGGAAGAGACCACCGACCTTCCGCAAGTAAACTGGCAAACTTTCTCACGTATATCGGCGCGAGCGAGAATTGAACCCGCGCCGACTAGAGATGGAAATTTTGATCTACACGATTTAATAACTAAATAAATCGTACAGAATTTGTTTTGTACCTCCTGTAATTGAACACATGTTAACTGTGCGAACAGAGTATTGATGAATATTTAATGGTAAATGCATTGCAACAAATTATAATACTAAATAAAGCAGAAACATGTCTACAACTGTCTCTACTAGGTTAGGCACAACAAACAACATCTGTTTATGGTTACCTGTCCAACTGTATTTTTACATGCCCGAACAGCATTTGCCTAATGAAAAGTCGTATTGGCAAACTAGATCGATATAACGACCATAAAATTTGCGACATTCTGACTTTAGACGGGACTGTACAAACCCCTGTAATATCAACTTCTTTGTCAATAGTCTGTCTCGATTTAAAAACTGACGATATGCAGAATAAAGTTTCGCGTATCGAATCAGCTGGGAGATAAAAACACCATATGCAGGTGATGATGGGATATTGCCACATATCCTTAGCATTTACAGCTTCCACCGTTTCCTACATCTATTTGGGCACATAAATCAATATTAGCATTATATCAAACATATTTATTATTTTCTTATATTAAAATATCACCTGAATAACTGTATATATGATTATTGACATAGTCATTTACTGAATAACTGTATATCTGATTATTGACATAGTCATTTACTTGCTGGTTATAGGAATGCTTGGTCAGTAAATTTCACATCAGAGAGGCAAAGTTGCATGAATTGTACAACAAGTGACACGATTTCACACAATCCTCATGATGATTGATTGTGAATGTTAAGGGTTTGGGGTCAATTATGGCATCTAAGAAGGGGTAGAGTGGTTTACCAAAAATCCTTTTTGGCGGCTTACAATGCTTGCTATTGTGGTTTTAACCAAACAGAGAACTAGAGCAGAATTTGTCAAAATGCATCCCTGTTATCATATTTGAGAAGCTTGGTGTTTTCCTGTCATTAATAGTAATTTTCCGCCTTTATGTTACGGACATACGCAAATTAAAGGCAATCATTTCAGAAAAATAGGAAACCACATGTAAATACCTATTAGAATGATTAAATACCACAGACCACTTTTGCCTGCTTATGGTGTGTATATCTCCCAGTTGATTCTATACGCGAGAGCATGCCATGCGTATGAGAATTTTTTAAAGCGAGGTCAACTTCTGACAAAAAAGTTGACGTTGCAGGGTTATAACGAATCTCGTTTGAAGTCATCATTTCGCAAATTTTACGGTCGCTATAATGACCTTGTTTGCGATTACAAAGTGTCTCTGGGACCCATGTTGAATGATTTGTTTCATACCCTTTGTTAGACTGTCATTTTCCATACTAACTTTGACTACGGATAATCCCGTTTACCTAATTTCGAATAAGGGCTCACGGCGGGTGTGACCGGTCAGCAGAGGATGCTTACTCCTCCATGGCACCTGATCCTACCTTCGCTTTGACGGAGGTCTGTGTTGCCCTACACTCGAACTTGTATATGTCTTGGGGACCGATATATATGAGAAAGTTTGTCAGTTTACTTTCGGAAGGTCGGTGGTCTCTTCCCGGATACATTGTATCTGGGTTCTCTCCTCCCTCTACAAAAAACTGGACGCCACCAGGTAACTGAAAAATTGTTGAGTGTGGCGGAAAACAACAATCAATCAATCGAAAGTGAAATGAACATTATATCCCTTCAAAGTATTCTCAGCGGTTTGAAATACATAATTTCAATTTCTGAATCCATTTCTAAAATGAATCGCGGTACGCTGATTTAGATAAACCTCTGAGCCACGGATTCATGGCTGAGCCAAGGGCTTGTCGGGACTTGTAACAAAGACCTGATAAAAGTTTTTTTAAATTTTGGAAAAAGGAAAAAGTCGCATGGGACTAGCTCTATGAGTAGGGTGGGTGTGGCAAGACGGTAACCTTCTCCGACTTTAAAAATTGCTTCACAATGTAAAGGTGAAAATAACTAAAGGTATTCTATCTCGTAATTCCTACAACAAATACAAATCAGAGAGATGGGTAAACAAGGCACATACCAGAGGTGGGATCAGGTGTTTAGGAGCAGTAAGCATCTCCTCTCGACCGGCCAAACCCGACGTGATCCCTATATCTTGATCAGGTAAACAGAGCAATCCGTATTCAGAATCAGTGTGCCAAGAATGGTCTAACAATTGGTATGAAACACGTCAGAAAGCATTTAACCTAATGGAAAGTTATATCGGCAAAGTAGATCATTATAACGACCATAAAGTGTACGAAAATCTGACTTTAGACAAGACTGTACAAACCCCTATAACATCAACTTCTTTGGCAGTATCCCGCCTCGATTTCAAAGCTGATAATATCCAGATCAAACTTCTGCGTATCGAATCAGTAGGGAGATAGAAACACCACAAGTAGGTGATGATGGAATATTGCCACTTAGATAGGGAAGTTAACGATTGGGAAATTGAAATCATCCTGTTTGTCATCAAGTTGAGTTGTTAGTTTTCCGCCAGGATCTATTTTCAGTAAAACATTTTAGTACGAAGCAGATGTGGAAGATTCTGTGGTGTCCCATATATCAACATGATACATAAAATCGACATATGAATAAAAATGATCATTGTTGATAGATAAAATGTCGTTGATGTATCTAAGTGTCGAATTTAAGCCACAGCGAGATATTTTTTTCTTTTCATGTAGAAGCATTTGAATTTCAGATGTATGGGATGCAGCATTTTCATGAATTAGACGAACATGCCTAAATCCTGACACACACACATATATATATATATGTAAAACATAAACGGTACCAATTTTGATGCACCAGATGTGCATTTCGACAAATAATGTCTTTGCAGTGATGCTCAAGTCAACAATGTTGGAAATCCGAAATAAAAACAAACATGGAAGAGCTGAATGAACCAAAAATACCGAATATTTGAGCCAAATCCGCCAAGGTTCAGGAATATGTATATATATATATATATATATATATATATATATATATAAGAAATATATACACGAAAGTCCACGAAAATTGTCCTCTTCTTTTCAAATTCAAAGAAAATATTTGGAAATACGCTCTTGTAACAGAGGTCACAGTCTCTCGATTAGCGCAATTTTTTTTTCTTTGTTTTTTTTTTTTTGTTTTTTGTTTTTTTATACTCACAAAAACCTTTGTGTGCTGATATCTAACTTTTTCATATTAAGCGAAAGAGATGATTGTTGCTCATTACGGAAGAACGTTGTTAAGGTATGTAACGTTATATTCAATATTCAAAAGTTTCCTAAACATTTCTAAATTGATTAAAATTAGGAATGCTTTTGATGAACAAGCTGAGTATTCAAACTATTTTTAGATATATAACCCCGGTGTTCCGTGATCAGAAAATGAATGCATTGTATATATGTGTATCATCTTAAGTCAAGGGTAATAATATAAGGTATTTGAAAAACTAATAAGGAGATATATGTATGCGTACAGTGACCAGTCCCCACTTTAAAGATTTAAAGATTTTTGTTTCTTTTTTTTATCGAAATACAATAGAGCACATATTTTGCAATAATTAACGCTTTATCATACAATGTGTTGCAATTGATTTAATAAGCTGTTTTATTTAAAGTATCAGTAAGTATCTGTAAGTCACTTCAAAGACACAATAATATCAATATTCATATAGCATATTTCAGAGGCGGATCAAGCGATTTTGGAAGGGGGATCTAGGAAGATGATTTAGATTCTATACAACGAATCAATAAAAAATAATTAAGTGTATCATTCAGGTTTAGTTAATCTTCTATTTATCAATTGTCAAAGATTTTTTGAACATTTTTAAAGACATTTGCAAAAACATCATACAGAACTGAAATGGAGTTATTTCGTTTATCTAAAATTCCAACAATTGGAGATATTACATTAGATCTATATTTTTAAACTTGCATTTTCCAAGAATTAAAAGTAAAGGAAGAAAATATTACGGAAATTAAATATTTTGTCCTGCCTTAGAGAAACTTCCCCGGGAGACAATTGATGGAAACATCAATGTTTTTCTCGTTCTATAAAATGCATATTGGGCTATGGCGGCGGTAATTGTGCACCACAATTTCCTTATCCGCTTTATGGTCTCGGGTGTCAAATGATATGTCGTTCTAACGATCAATTTTGCCAGTACAACGTACGATTAAGTCAAATGCTGTCTGATGTGTTTCATACCAATTGTTAGGCTGTTCTTGGCACACTGATTCTGACTACGGATTGCTCCATTTACCTGATTGGAATATAGGGCTCGCGATGGGTGTGCTCGGTCGACAGGGGATGCTTACTCCTCCTAGGCACCTGATCCCACCTTTGGTATGACCAGGGGTTCGTGTTTGCCCATCTCTCCGATTTGTATTTTTATAGGAATTACGAGATTAAATACTGTTATTTATCTTAGCCTTTTCATGTGAGTGTGACAGACCTACATGTGACCGAACTCGTGGATGTCATAGACAGAGTAGACATTGTTAAGTTGGTTTATAGCAAAGGAATGAATTGAATTGCACATGTATTTCTATTCCCCTAAGAGAGGATATTCCCCTCGATAGTTGGTAATCCAACCTTGATAAGTATTTCCGAGGGTAATTCTACGCCAAGACACTTACTTCATATTATATGTTTCATCTATTCTCTGTGATGTAAGACAATTATCGAGCAAGAGTTGCTTAAACAAAAGAAAGGAAAACAATGTAGATATTAAAAGATCCTGACAACAGACACATATGTAATGGAGATAGACGTCCCCTGAAATTATGCGACGCTCTCTCTTTGATTTAATAAATTAATGTTCAATAATGTTGAAATCATTCTCATTAGAAATTGAAATTAAACTTAACAAATCTTGAAATGATTTGATAATTAAAAGATATA
Source organism: Ostrea denselamellosa (assembly GCA_024699665.1). Classification (NCBI taxonomy): domain Eukaryota; kingdom Metazoa; phylum Mollusca; class Bivalvia; order Ostreida; family Ostreidae; genus Ostrea; species Ostrea denselamellosa. The sequence goes on along the minus strand of JAMZEH010000006.1, from coordinate 2,732,648 downwards.
CTATCAGCTAAAAATATCAAATTATAAATATTTCCTACAGTCTCACCTTTATTTTAATTTGAAATGAAATAAATCTTAAATGTTTTAGTGATATAGTTATGAGATAAATCGCTGTTCTTTATATCCATATGTTCATAGTACACGTGATTCAAATCAGCGTTCATCTTTAATAAAGTACCTACCACGGGACGCAAAATAATACGAGATTTGGAGAAGTTGGGAATCTCTATAGAGGTGTTGATGGTTACTCTGTTTAAGTAATAAATAGGCTAAACTAACGAACAGTAATGAATCCCGTAAAATACAAATCCGACAGATGGACAAAACGGACCTCTGAACATACCAGGATCAGATGCCTAGAAGGAGTACGCATCCCATATTTTGATCAACTAAACGGAGCAATCCGCCGTCACAATATGTGTGCCAAGAACGGCCAAACAATTCGTATGAAACACGACAGACAGAATTTAACTTAATGGAAGGTTCTACTGGCAAAATAAATCGTTATAACGACCATAGAATTTGCGAAATGCTGACGTTAACCGAGAATGTACAAATCCCTGTAACATAATTTGTTTCTCAATAGCCTGCCTCGATTTAAAAACTGATCATATGCAGAACGATCTCGTTTGTATCGAATCAGCTGAGAAATGAAAATATTAAGATAAGGAACATTATTGAATCTCGCAATTCCACAGAAAATACTAATCAGAGATATGGGCAAACACGAAGCCCTGGACACACCGGAGGTTTGATCAGTACCCAGAAGGAGCAAGTATCCCCTGTCGACCGGTCACACCCGCCATCAACCCTACACCCAGATCAGGTAAACGGAGCAATCCGCATTCAGAATCAGTGTGCCAAGAACGATCTAACAATTGGTATGAAACACATCAGACAGAATTTGACCTATTGGAAAGATGCACTGCCATTTATATCGTCATAAAGACTATAAAATTTGCGGAATGCTGATTTTAAACTGGACCGCACAAGTCACTATAATATCAACGTATTTGTCAGCAGCCCGCCTCGAGTTTAAAACTGATCATATGCAGAACAGGTTCTTGCGTATCGAATCAGTTGGGAGCTATAAACACCATATTATGCAGGTGATGATGGAATATTGTCATAAAGTTGAATTGTTAGTTTGCTGCAAGTATATATATATATATATATATATATATATATATATATATATATATACATGCATTTGCCATGGGAATCAATAAAAGAATGTGTATCTTTGCCATGGAAATGAATAAAAGAATGTGTATCTGTGCCATGGAAATGAATAAAAGAATGTGTATCATAAATGAGTCAAGTTTATGAGGGGTGGGAGTGTCTCCACTCTGACGAAGTTTCAGGTTAGTATTTGCAGAGAAGCTATCTCGTTTTGAAGAGACAATTCCTCGTAAAAACTGCGCATGTATTTGAAAATTCGGACACTTGGGAAGACAGGAAGTATTACATCTCTATAAAACCAAACTACTTAATATACACAACGAGATAAATGAAACCAATTATGAAAAAGCTAACGTTTTATTAAATTACAATTGTCACTGAAACGTACATTTTGCAACGAATAAAACTATATGCAACATGACTGTGTTCTATCAAACACGAGAAGATTCAAACGAGAACTTGAATTTACTAAGCAATGTATCTTTTTTACAAATGAACTCATTCATTCATTTCACTCAGCTTCATCACAAACGTAAACTCGTCAAATTTATTTAAAAGTATTCCATTATAATATTGTATGGTAATAATTATCGTGGGAAAATATCATTGTATACTGATATTGTTTACAAATGATAAATACGACTGTATTAATTATATCCACAACTAACAATTTTTGTATGTTCTTCAGTTTCCACAACAAATCAAAATTTCGGTGTGACTTTGAACTGTCAACTTCCTGTTTCGATGAGATATATTATCTCTGATTCTGGTGGATTGGATCTTTTATTGCTTCTCTGGAATAAATGGAAATTTTAAATCATGCTTGGAATGTTTTAAAAATAAACTTTCAGCCTACTGTTACAGAATGTTGATGACCTGCTGCAAATATTTAGCAATGTTGTGTTTATCTATGTTTAGTCTTCAAATAACTGTGATTATGTAATCATCTAAATACCCATAGTACATCCATAAGTAGCCACAAAATGTTGTCATGAAATGCAAACAGGTGATATTCTTGAAATTTAATTTAATACACACCAACAAGACTTCAAAACATTTCCTATGACTGAATTCGGTGAAAACTACTGCCTAGCTTTTTTTTTCGCGGACTGATATTTTTGGCTTATTTTTGCAGTTCGATATCATGCCGCCAAATTTTACAACCACATTTATATGCAGTCCAAATATGTAGGTTATCAAGAAAGATAAATTTACCTGGCTAGTTCGTTTTGATATGCAAGTTGTCTTCCATAGCGTAACTACTGATGATTTCGTCGTGATACAGGAATTATTTATTTGTTATCTATTATTGATTTTACAATGTATAACACTTGTTGTTTTTTATTTTATCTTATTTGTAGATTTTTGCTGAAGGTAATTGTCCTGTGAACTCTATGTCTACCCAAAATAAAATTATTTGTATACCTGGACGAGCTGGAAGATGCTTCTCCTCCAGACCCAAATGTATATCAGAAGAATGCAAGATAACAGTCCAACGCCAATTATTGCTGGTAAGTAGGTATCCCGTTTTCTTTTAATTCTTTGTATTCCTTGGATTGTTTTGTTAGTCTTCGTCTTTAAATGTGGAACATTTTGGCTAAAATCATGAAAAAATAATATTACGTACATTTTCATAATTTTGTTTACAAAAATAAAACAAGAGGCCCAATATTCACCTGCCGCAATGGAACTGCTGTTCTACATTAGTTTCTTTCTTAAAAATGTTTTAAACATATTTACAATTCCAACGCAGACGTGTGAACCCATATCAGTACACCACCCAAGCTCCACAGGACAAAAACTTAACTTAAATCTGCAGAATATGGAAGCGTCTATACCATTATTCCTATCATGTTCTCCTGATATTAAAAATTGTTTTTTATTCATGTATGATGTAAAGGTCGATCAACAATTCTAATCCCACTCTTAAACGCAGGGTACATAAATTTAAAAAAAAATCTGAGTCAAACAACTTTTGAATGTTTGCATAGAAATATAATGTGTTATCCAAACTTAGCCACAGAAGTTGTGCGTTGATCGAATATGAATCTGTTTTCAACTGAAACCATTTCATAATAATATAGATAATAATGGCCAGTGGTATTTATACATTTTGATATGACTAATCCTGGTCCTACTGCTCCTGTAATGTACGCCTCTGAACCCTTATTACGGCCTCATCCGACCAACTCGACACGATTGACATGATCGTATTATGCAGTACCTGAGGTATGTCCAAAACAGTTCACATGTTTAATCCTTTATCCAGTGAATATGACACATTTCATATAATTTGCATGGTACTCATAAGCAACATGTGACGTCATCAGATACATACGTAGATTTTACTTAATCTACTTTGTTTAAAAATGCCAGAGAGCGAACTTCTCAACAATACTGTTGTAAAGATCGACTGAGGGATGGAGAGTTGTGTATCGGGATTTTCTTTTTTTGGGGGGGGGATACAAATCACAGTGGTCGTAAACATTTAGTTAAACATTAGGTGAAATTAACACACCTGCCAAACAAACAATGCACTGGTCACAAAAATATCCAATCAATCATCAACTACAGCAGTTTGAATGGATTCCAACATAAAAATATGCCACAATTCGTTTTAATTTAACAGCTCCACAACAATTCCCTGGATTCACCATTCGACACTAATCCATTCAAAACAAATAAATATGGCAGGAAGAGTCCACAACCTTGCGAATGGTTACATTAATGGTAACAGTTTTAGTTGAAAATTTGTCATAAACATCCAAAATGATTCAAATTCGTCTTCCAAAAAGGGCCGCCTGTGATTGTGACTCTGACTTGACGCAAAACAGTAAAGAAATGAAATGAAAAAAAAAAAAAATAGAAAAGAATCTGAAAATCCATGCTTTAACTTATTTGAATTCATTAAACAATATAAAAACTCTTCTAAACAATGATCTTTTTGCGTACTGACTTGGTACGTTTTATTTATGTGTAATAGTGTTGATATGTATCGATACGTCGTAGCTACAGAGGGCCGAACGGGCAAAAAATAATAAAACTAGAATAATGGAAGAGGGTGTGAAAAAAGATATTTAAGATCCCCCCCCCCCCCCCGATAGCCAATGTAAAAATGTCCCTCTATTGTACCTCTACCTTACCCCTGGGGTACATGATTTAGACAAACTTAAATTCTCCTAATCTTCAAAAACTTCCACATATGGATCATGTCTTCTGGCCCAGTGGTTCTTCAGAAAATCTTTAAATGGCCCGATCCTATTATTGCCATTTCGTCATTAGATCCTCTCGGAAGGAGCGTTTAACCGTCAGTTGAGAAAATTGAGTCTCCTTTACCCAATGATACTATGGATCTTTTTTTTTTTTTTTAAAATACCGCAATGGTTTTGGAAAAGAAGATGAAATAGTGAAACTTACACATTGCCAATGAATCAGACGCAAAAGATGATGCCTCCGACAGACAACGGGCAGAAAAGCTCATTTGATGCTTCGGCTCAAGTGAACTTAAAGGTGACGATATTAAACAATGATTAGCCTCATAATTCCTATTAAAGGTTTTGATGTATCTGAATGTCGAATTGAAGGCCAGAGGATGATATTTCTCTATCTCGGTTGAAAGATTCTGTGACCATTGGAATTTTAATAGAATGTTGGAAGACCTGATATTAAAATTAAGGATTATCTCCCTCGAGCATAGATCGGATCCTTTGCCGGATATAGATCCATTATTTGGTATATTTGGTTCGTTCAGCTCGTCCAAGTTTGTATTTCGGATCTCCAACATTTTTGACTTAAGCGTCACTAAAGAAACATTATTTGTCGAAATGCGCATCTGGTGCATCAAAATTTGTACCATTTATGTTTTATATTACAACCACTGAGTTGATGCCTGTTTTGGTGGACTGTTAGTCCCCGAGGGTATTCAACAGCCCAGTTGCTAGGTTCCTCGGTACTAGTATGAATTACGGATAAAAACTTGCTGCGATAAAATTAAAAATTCATTTCAAAATTAAGGATTATCTCCCTCATGTATAGTTCTGATCCTTAGCCAGATTTGGAACCATTATTTGGTATATTTGGTTCGTTCAGCTTGTCCAAGTTTGTTCGTATTTCGTATTTCCAACATTGTTGAATTAAGCATCACTGAAGCGACATTATTTGTCGAAATGCGCATCTGGTGCATCAAACTTTGTAACATTTATATTTTATATATAAAGGCTACGTATGTATTCTCAGTGAGGAATGTTTTAATATTTGTGTATTGAATCAGAGAGGTCTTGAACAAAGTAATTGTATACAGAGTGTTTGTAATGAAAAGGTTAAGATAACGAACAGTGATGAATATCATAACTGCTATAAGAAATAGAAAGTAGACTATGGCAAACACGAACTCCTGGATATACCAGAGGTAGAATGGGGAATAAGCAATCCTTGCCGACCGATCACTCCCGCCTTGAGCCTTACACTTTGATCAGGTAAACGAAGTAACCCGTAGTCAAAATCAGCATGCAAAGAACGACCTAATAATTGGTATGAAACACGTCAGACAGTGTTTGACTCGATGACAGGTTGGATTGCCAAACTAGATCATTATAACGATAATATAATTTGCGAAATTCATGCTTTTCTTAAAAAGCTGGAAATACTGAACTTAATGATAGAAATATCTTGAAAAAAATCCATGTCCTACAGATTTAACCTTTCGCTATCTTCCAACAAGTTGACTATCAAAGGATGCTGTTCTTTCTGACTTAAGTAAAGATTTTCAGACGTTGTTTTGAAAACGTCATAACATCCTTGATCTACAAAAATATGATGAAAAAATACCTATTAAAGTTTATATGGTTCCGATAACTAAATTTGAAAACTACATGTATTTCAGTTTTTGTTCTAGGAAAGTAAATTCTGGATATAGCTTGACAAATAATTTCAAGATGAAGTTTTACACAGCATAGAATCCCACTCTAAAATATATCACTCTGCTTCTTGAAAACATCTTTATTTATTTTGCAATCAATTTTAGAAAATGAAGGGAAAGTTGATCCTTACACTTGTAAACATTGTTTGAATTGTAGTATATTGGACACGGAACAGCAAATTGTGTGCAGTTTGTGCTGTAGTTTTCTTGAATTCTTCTTCCACGAAAGTTGTATTCTACGCAGTGTCCTGTAATAAATATCAGTAAAGAAACTTAACTAATTTGAAGAATATTTCCTGTCAATCAGCTTCATACAAGAAATATCTGCGAGATTCATGAGCAACTTAGAGTCACAAATTTTCAGTTATAAATCAATGTAGTATGAATGTAACAAGACGTAAATCTATTACACAGAGTATATCACTTAGATTGTAAAAAAAACCCAAATAAATATTTCAAAATAGACCTAAAATAAAAGATAAATGTATGGAATTATTTTAGGACGTCTTGCACTAGGGACAGAAGAAGTTTATGAATTGAGGTAATAAATTCAACTTAAAATGATATTTAATTGTGCACATTCTAGGTGCAATGCACAAATAATTTGTTAAGTCGTACAGTGCCAGGGCCAAGATAAAACGAGACCAAAAAAGAAAAAAAAAAAAAACAAAACAAAAAAACCCCCAAAAAACCCCAAAAACAAACAATATTTTTCTGAATTCATTTCTTCTTGGATAGTATAGGGAATTTCGGGATCAACTTGGGTAGTAATGTAGATTGGTTATGTGTGATCATATCTGAATGCAGAGTAAAATTTTAAACCATTTCGTTTACTAAATTTTCATCAACAAACGTGGGTACGCTATATTTACTCTTTGATAGTAATTGAAACCCAAGCAATGTTATTGCCTGTGGATTAATTTTGCATGAAAAGGTTAAGATACCTAACAGTATTCAATCTCGTAATATCTATAGAAAATACAAATCGGAAAGATGGGCAAACACGGACCTCTGGTCATACCAGAGGTGGAATTGTGTGTCTAGGAGAAGTAAGCATTCCCTGTCGACCGGTCACACACGCCGTGAGCCCTATAGTCCAATCAGGTAAATGGAGCAATCCGTAGTCAGAAACAGTGTACCAAGAACGGCCTAACAATTGGTATGAAACACATCAGACAGCATTTCACTTAATACTAAGTTGTACTGGCAAACTAGATCGTTATAAAGATCATAAAAGTTTCGAAATGCTGACTTTAGATGAGACTGTACATACCCCTGTGACATTAACTTCTTTGTCAGTAGCCCGCCTCGATTTGAAAACTGATCATAAACAGAACAAGCTCTTGCGTATCGAATCAGTTGGGAGACGTAAACACCTTATGCAGGAGATGATGGAATATTTCCACATAAATAAGGGAACATCACGATGGAGAAATTGAATTAATCCTGTTTGCCATAAAGTTGAGTTGTTATTTTGCCGCCGTCATCTGTTTTCAGTAAAATATCTAAGTACGAATCAGAAGTGGAAGAGTCTGTGGTGTCTTTTATTTCAAGCTCACTGGGATATATCGAATCGACATTTGAATGAAAATGATCGTTGTTAATAGAGAAAACGTCGTCGATACATCTAAATGTCGAAATGAAGCCACAGCAAGAGAGTTTTTCTTCTCGTGTAGAAGCTTTTGAAAAAATTCTGCTTCGTAAGAATACAAAATAAGTCAGCTAACAAAGGAGTACACTTCGTGCCCATGGGAATTCCAACAGACTGTTGGAAGACCTGATCACCAAAGACTACGGAAATATTGTCAATGAGGAACTCTAGCAGCTTTTTTATGTCAACTTGAGTACTTGTGTGTGGAGTCGGAGTGATGTTTAACAAAATATTTTTTGGGATGACCAATCACTAAATATGAATATTTCCTTTTACCATTTTTGTACACGAAACAACTGTCTATGATGTCAAAAAGTCTTTAATTTATCGTGAGGTATGGTCGTGTAAAGAGATGTAAAATCATACGGTTTAATGTTGTGAATTCGAGAAAAGATTTTTGATTTCAAATTCAATAAAAGTTCTTTAGAATTCACTATATCATATCTCTATTTCCGGTCGGTAAATCTTATAGTGGGCAATATAGCGGATCAATCGTATTTCTGTTGTTCATCTTGTAAATCATACCGGCCTCGTCAAATGTAACGGAAAGTTAAGTTTTAAATTAGAGTACCGGTTCTTTATATGACGTCAGATTTGCTAATGGTTGCGTCAAACGTAACTCGCTCGAGAAAACGTCACTGAATAGCAAAGTGAACAAAGATGCTGTGGGGACTTTTAAAGATTGCTTTGCGGTAAAAGGCGTCAGTGCAAAAGAAATATTGACTGTGTAAAATCTGACAAAATGTTTGGAGTTTCACAAACGCGGGTGTACGAAATGTAGAGACGGTGGATAGTACAGGCTTAAATTTTGCAGCCCTTTACCGCTATAGTAATGTCTCCATATCAAAAGGCTAAGACAACGAACATCATTAATCAATCTCATAATTCTAATAGAAAACAAAAATCAGATAGATGGCCACACACGAAAACCTGGACATACCATAGGTGGAATTAGGTGCCTAGGAGGAGTAAGCATCCCCTGTCGACCGGTCATACCCGCCGTGAGCCGTATGTTATGATAAGGTAAACGGAGAAATCCGCACTCAGAGGCAGTGTGCCAAGAACGGCCTAACAATTGATATAAAACACAAAGACAGCATTTAACCCAATGAAAGGTTGTACTGGCAAACTAGATCGTTATAAGGACCATAAAATCGAGGGGTTTTACCCGCTACTGATTCTGTTTCACAATGGTGGTAAATTTGTTGTGTGACCCTGTGTTGGTGTCGACCTTTATTTTGGAGAATTTGTCCTTTCTGACTGTACACAGGGTTCCGAATGAATTATCAAATCTTTCCTTAATGTTGTTTATGTCATTTGCTTCCTTCCATGATCTGCATTTCATTGTACTTGTAAATCAAATATCCCCTACCTTTTTTTAATAGTATATATAAGAAATTATGAAAGGCCAACGACAGATAAAAGGAAAAAACAAACGGACGACATTGGTTTCTACATTCCATACCGACTTTTGATGTACGTAAAGAATTTAAGATCACGAGAGAAGGCAGTGCATGAGCATCAGTGGTTGTATTCTTGATTTGTTAGTTTATGTAAATACTTTTAATGCAGATCATCAACGAACATTGATTCTTCTCTTCAATGAACAGGGTTTCCCCCTCCACAGTCAGAAGCTAAACCTAGTGCTGCTTAGAGATAATAGTGACATGTCACAATCAAAGTTAAATTGGAGAAACAGGAATTTTCGGCCCAACATTTCCCTCCCTGCAATATTTGGTGTTAACATTTTTGTGTGCGGTCAGCAAGATACATGCAGTTTGTTTCACATTCCCCTTGCCTGAGACTTCTTTATTCTGCCATTATTTGCAAGTATATGTAACTTCCGGTAAAGTTACGTGGTACGTAAATATCTGAATATTTACGTCGGTTGTACGCATTCTTCGTGAAACGGTCGTAACTTAGTGCGTACTACGTCATAACTCGTTACGTAGTACCTAATTTACGATGCTTTTGTGAAACGGTGCCCTGAGCGCTAAACATGCGTCTATTTCACTTATAACTGCTTACGTTTCAATATGAGTGAATCATTCTCGACGGGACGTAAACAATCAATCAATTTATCTCATTGTATGATTATACTATTTTTCTACTTGATAATAAACGAAAGTCACCACCAAGCTTTAATGATTAGGCAGGCAATCAGAAGAACGAAACTTGGATGCATAATAAATAATATTTAGATATGATTTTATGTTTGTTAAGTGTGAGGAAACTAGATTTTGCAGGGGCCATATGACCTGTGTCAGTAATATGTTTTTTCTCCTTATGATTAGTCATGTAAGTATAGTATATTATTTATGTTCTTGATAAAAAAAAACCACAAACATTTTACATAGAATTAATACATTATAAGAAATACCTTGCATAGTTTTCGAGTTTAACATTGACGGATTTCTAATCATGCTATATCCATATTTACTTTCGATACTTTTCTCGCCATTATGTATGAGGTCATATGCGACCTCGACTGAAAATCTTTGAAAACAGCCGTTTCCCATTTTATAAAAAGCTTAGCTTTCATCGACAAACAAGCCAATCAGCACGTACACTGCTTGTAGATGACATTGCACTGGGGTGTTTAATGCCTCTTATCAGCTATCAGGAAAAGGATGTAGACTGATGCTTTGTTTAATTTTTCAAACGTGCGAGTTAAAATACTTGGGTATTATTTTGTCGACGCAAGGTCTTTGTCACAAAAAACATATCACATTTGTCCACTTTTCCAAAAAGTAGTTGGACAGAGACCCAGGGAAACTGCGACAAAATGGTTATGAAGAAGCGATGCACAGCTATCGCATATGTATTCTGTTTTTCTCATCATTTTACAAAACACATACTCGCACGTTAGGAGTAAAATAATGACCTTGTAACAACAACATCCACTTGTGTTCCAACTAACAGATTTACAAAACAATTTAAGATCAAAACTATTTGTATAATACTACACTGTGACTCCTAACTTTAAATTGATTAAATATGTAATCTTTCAAACTTTAAAAACAAAAAATAAACTCATAACATCTGGTACAAAATAATATCGTGCTCCCAGTTGTTATGAACGTGTAGATCACAAATTTAAAAAAAAAAGAAAAAAATATTACTTTACTGACATAAAATGTGGAGATTTTTACTTTAGAGTGATTATCATTATTTGTTCAGTAGATCTAGTTGTGAAAGACGCATCTACTTAACATACACAATATTTGTCTAATCCAAAAATTAAAGGCACTGATTCATTCTCCTGTGTAATGTGTAATGTTTTCAAAAGGATTAACAAAAGATTGAGGTTATACATTATGACTCATGGTCTTTATTTGATTGTGGTCTGTTATTGTTTACCAAATTTGCAAAATAGATTGTTATATATATCACATTTCAAGTATTTTTGGGGTAAAATATGTTATCGAAAATTTAAATCTGTGAGCGTGCAAATTATGCTTTGAATTACAAATTGCTGGTTTGTTTGTAAATGGAGAAGACCCGAGTTATTGTTTATATAGCACAGGTTTAAGACTAAAGTATTGCTTTTATCCTTGCATTCAGAAGATCAAAAGTTTGGTTGTCATCACTAAATAATCTGTACGTTTACTGCTTAACATCAAAATTGAATTTGTTTTCTTTCAAAAAAGTTAACCAGACCCTTTAATATCAATTGCACATGTTTAAAGAATAACACTGACAAATCTCGCAATTATTGATTTCATACTTGCTGTTTTCCCTACAGTTTTAGGCATTTACATCGCTATTTATATGCACTCATGGCTAAAAATATATACGGTTTATATGTTAAGACACGGGAAATTTGTCAACATTGAAATAAAATTAATGTTTTCCATGGTGAATAAAAGTTGAGTTTTTAAAGATATCTAATACCATTTTAAAAATCAGCTGAAGAGATAGTAGCTGATTCACTACCTAATATAACGAGATGTTTTACAATTGAGACTAAGATTTAAATCCGTATTGTGACTAATTAGAGCAACATTTCCAGAGGGAAAGTGGTTACCAGTGAGAAGTACTGCTTTATAGTGAACATTCCGCCAGGGAAAGACTCACTCCAGAGTCAGCCTTGGGTTAAGTCTCTCTTAATTCTTTCATTTTGACTTCTAGAATATCTCTATGCTTTCGGAAAACCTGCCTTTGAAACAAATATTTGCTTTCGCATTCAATGACATTTCAAAAATTGATAGCTTCTATAAATGGGTAGATGCAATATGCAAAACAATTATATACTTTGGTAATACATAAATTACTCTATGGTGAAATTGATATTTGTAGACTAGTTAAACATGAGGATTAGTTTACATTTTCTTGCGATAGAAAATATTGACATTTTTTTTTATTTAGACAGGGTAGCACGATTAGCGTGCTTTTATTTGATATGACAGTGTAATAAATCATTGAAGTTAGTTGATGATATCTATACGAATACACACCGAAAACTATCAGCTTCACAGGGGCGCAAACCTCTACAGTTACGTTCTGGTAATGGTTAGGAACGCAGTGGTACATCAGTTCTTCCGTACAGTCTTTCCTATTTTTTCCGCAATTTTTCTTTTCTCCTGCTGTAATCCACTCCGATTCATCCCGCGGGCAGCGCGTAACAATTTCTATGCTGTCTTCTACCTCAGGACAAAACAACTGCTCAATGGAAAGGAAGTGTTTTTTATGATCATAATCATTACGCAAAACGTAATGTCAATATGTCGTAATGTAATGACTAAAGTCAATCATAAGATAATTCATTCATGATATATAACAATCTTATTACCCCCGCCGCTTCATAATGATTAAGACTAAGGAGTAACAATATCAAAAACGGGTCCATTGTGAATTTACATCTGGATTACGAAACGTCTACAATGCAATAAAAAATCATGTTAGAAACAAACTCTCTCTCTCTCTCTCTCTCTCTCTCTCAATATATATATATATATATATATATATATATATATATATATATATATATATATATAATTTTATGTCTGTTAACTGATTCTACGCTTGAGAGCATGTTCTGCTTGGTAATTTGTATTTGAACTGGGTTCGAACTCACGACCTCGTGGTTATGAAGATAAACGTTCCACCACTGCCCTACCGCGACTGGTCTATAACAATTGGTATGAAACACGTCAGACACTATAGAACTAATGACAGGTTGTATTTGCAAGTACAGTAAGATCAGTATAATTTGTGAAATGATGACTTTACATCGAAACACTTTCAGCAGTTTGATATTTAAAGTAGAAATATAATGACCTAGCATTGACCACAAAAGTCACATAAAACATATAATTATTATAAATATAATCATTATAATTGCATATCAAATCAGTTTTTCTAAATTAAATTTCAATGAATGAAATTAATTTCTATTCGTTTCATACGATATAAAATAAATAGGGACAGAATGTTTTACTAATCGCGCCAAAATAGAAAATTAGACACTCTAAGAATTACATCTAGCCTCATTATATTCACGATCTAGAGGTGTACAGCAAGCTGCAAAACACCTAATCTATAAATAACCAAAAACAAGCATTGTCACCATGCGATATCGAAGATCCAATTCTACTGTGACATATGCATTGCTAATGGCATAGGTCTAGATAATATAAAACTTTAAATGTAGTTCGTTGCACTTTAATTCAATGGAAAAAAAACTCGTGAAGTTCAACTGTTCAAAATACAAGACGTCGTATTGGTATTTATCGCTCTTTTAGGCGAGTACACGACGTTTTACGAGATGGGTAATTCATTGTGTATTAAGATTTCATTCTGAACAGCATTGTCAAATTGTGTTCACACAACTCACTTTTAGACCACAAAATTGAAAAGTGTAGCATAGCAGTTTATTGACAGACAGATCTTTATTTTGTTCAATAGTTCATTTGAAATATACGCAATTTCTATTTAGCTCATCTGACCTCAGGTTTTTTTATATCAACGTATCACATTATTCCGCTTACCTAATAAAGATATAGGGCTTACGGCGTGTGTGACCGGTCGATAGGGGATCCTCACTCCTCTTAGACACCTGATCTCACATCTGATATGTCTAGGGAGTCATGTTTACCCATATCTCTGATTTGTATTTTCTATAAGAATTACGAGATTGAATTTTGTTTGTTATCTTGGCCTTTTCATCAAAAGTTGTCCATTGTCTGTCTGTCACTGTCGGTAATTATTGGCAGCTTCCACTCTTTTAAATTAGAAATTAGACAAGTAGATGAAGAATCCTTGAGTAAAGCTAATTAAAATTTTATTCAAAATGAAGGGTTATTACTCTTTCTATGGAGATAATTAAGAAAAAGGAGTGTCAAAAACATCTTCTCATGAAAATCACCTTACCAGAAAAACCATGCATTATTTAAAAGTTTTGTTTTGCATACATACCAAAGATTAGATATTGCTCTTCCTGTAATGGCAGCAATAAGGTATATAAGGCACTGTCACTACAGGCAGGGATGATTCAGCAATCTGTTTTCCCGGAATCTTTCCTACAGAGGTAAACATCAAGGTCACAATCATGGGGATTAATATTGTTTAACGTCCCGCTCTAGACGTTTTCACCCAATGTCTCATTGCCGGTGAAGGGCTGCAAAATTTAGACTTATGTTCGGCGCTTTGAACAGGGAGAGATCTTTATCGTGCCATACCCGCTGTGACACAGGACCTCGGCTTTTGTAGTTTCATCCAAAGAATATATCCGAATTATTATATGAATTAGTTCGAAGACCATGTCAGACGATATGAAGGAAAATATTGAATGCATATTGAATCACTGTATGTAAAATAAAAGCAAGGATGTCAATATATTCTCTATCCTTTACAATTTGGCAAGATCGTTACTAGCATGTCATAAAGTGAAATGTTGACATAGTCAATTCTCGACTTGTACAGGGCCCAATTATATACATTTGAATTCGGTTCATGGCGTTTAATTTAAACCATCCAAACAGTGGTTGCTCTTATCTTCCGCAACAGGTAAGGCAGAATTCTGCTATTATTCATATAAAACAAAGTTGGCAACAACATTATATTTATTTGTAAGGCTCATTAGTAAAAATGCATTCTTAACGAACTGGACATTTATTCCACATTTATTAATCGCACGTATATTCAAATTGCCCTTTTAAAAGATGGAATTGTTCAAATCCATGCTTCAGTTTTAAATACATTTAATATCCCAGTCCATGAAGCGGATGGATATGAGTTACTGTACATATAATGGATCCTTAAACTCCATAAAAACCCTTACAAACAAACATACCTTGCTGGATCCAGTAAATTTTCTACCAAGATCATATCTTTGCTCCTTACGAAAGTATTAACGACTGTAAAGGGGAAACCTCATACGTACTATGCCACTACATATGACACAAGTAAATCAAATGTGGATTCTTAAAAACATTTAACACAACCATAACGTACGATAAATTAAGGAAAAGACTTTGTGACATCAGAGACAGTTGCTTAATTAACAAAATTGGTAAAAAGTATTCATATTTAGTGAATGGTCTTCCCAAATATTATTTTGATAAACACCACTCTGACTCCACTCACAAGTACTCTGAACTTGATATTAAAAAGATGCTAGAGTTCCTTATTGACAATATTTTCGTAGTCTTTGGTGATCAGGCCTTCCAACAGACTGTTGGAATTCCCATAGACACGAATTGTGCTTCTTTCTTAGACGACCTATCTTTATATTCTTATGAAGCAGAATTCATTCAAAGGCTTCTACATGAGAAGAAAAACCCCTTGCTGTAGGCTTCAATGAGACCTTTAAATATACCGATGACGTTTTGTCTATTAACAATGATCAAATTCATTCATATGTCGATTCGATATATTCCCGTGAATTTGAAATTATAGCCAACACAGAGTCTTTCACTTCTGCTTCGTACTAAGATATTTTACTGAAAATAGATGCCGACGGCCAACTAGTAACTCAACTTGATGACAAACGGGACGATTTCAATTTCTCCATCGTCAACTTCCTTTATTTATGTGGCAATATTCCATCATCACCTGGCATATAGTGTTTATATCTCCCAACTCATTCGATACACAAGAGATTGTTCTGCACATGATCAGTTTTTAAATCGAGGCGGGCTACTGACAAAGAAGGTGATGTTACAGGGGTTTGTACAGTCTCTTCTAAAGTCCGCATTTCGCAAATTGTATGGTCTTTATAACGATCTAGTTTGCCAGTACAACTTAGTATTAAGTCAAATGCTGTCTGAGTTGTTTCATAATAATTGTTAGGTCGTTCTTGGCATACTGATTCTGACTACGGATTGCTCCATTTAACTGATCGGAATATAGGGGTCACGACGAATATGACCTGTCGACAGGGGATGCTTATCACTTTCAGGCACCTGATTCCCTCTCTGGTTTGACCAGGGTCCGTGTTACCCATCTGTATGATTTGTATTTTCTATAGGAATTACAAGATTGAATACATTTAAAATATATAAATATGTTTAGAATGGCTATCGCAGATACACTTGAACTTTCAAAATGCATATATATATATGCGTTTAAGTAATAATCTTCATATCTCTCAACAGTAGCCGGATAGCTGAAAAATTGCTCAGGCGACTATAAATAAAAAAAAAAAAAAAATATCATATCTCTCATGACATAAACTATCTAAATATCGAATGGTGAAGTTAACAGTGTGTTAATCGTCATCGTAAATCCCAAAGACATATACAAGTTAGAGTGTAGGGCAACACGGACCTCCGACAAAGCGAAGGTAGGATCAGAATGCCATGGAGGAGTAAGCATCCTCTGCTGACCGGTCACACACACCATAAGCACTTAGTCGAAATTAGGTATAAGGGATTACCCGTAGTCAAAGTTAATATGGAAAAATGGCAGTCTAACAAAGGGCATGCAACAAATCATTCAACATATGTCCCAGAGACACTTTGTAATCGCAAAAAAGTTCATTATAGCGACCGAAAAATTTGCGAAATAATGACTTCAAACGAGATTCGTTATAACCCTGCAACATCAACTTTTTTGTCAGTATATGACTTCGCTTTAAAAAAAAATTCTCATACGCATGGCATGCTCTCGCGTATCGAATTAACTGTCAGATATACACACCATAAGCAGGCGAAAGCGGTATATTACTATATAGATATGAAAAGTTGATGATTGCAAAGTTAAAATCATCACGCTTGTCATATAATGCAGTTGTCAGTCTGCCATTAGAGTCAAAATTAAGTAAAATATCCAAATATGAAGTAGACACGTCAAATTCTATTGTGTTGTTTAGTTCGAGTTCATCGGGATATATCAAATGGACATAATTATAAAAATTATTATTGTTGATTGATAACACGCCATCGATATATCTATATGTATGGTTAAAAGACATGGCAAGTTCTTTTTTTTCTTTTGTTTTATTTTTATCCTGTAATAGTTTCTGAACAAATTCCGCTTCATATGAATATAAAACAAGTCCACCAATAAGGGAGCACAATTAGTACCCATGGCAATGCCATTGCATTGTTGGAAGACTTGATCTTCAAACACTACGTAAATGTTATCTACAAGAAAGCCAAGCCTCCTCTTACTGTCTGCTTCAGAGTACTTGTGCGGGCTATGGGAGTGGTGTCTAACAAAATATGTAACTTGTTTAGTCAACGGAGGATTCATAGTGGATGTGACCGGTCAACTGAAAAAAACAATATTACGTTATTGGAATAAAGCATGAAGATTTTCACTTTCGATTGATTAGCTTTATTTCTTCAGTATTCCTAGCTGACGACGATGTATAATTAACATGCATCTTTTCTAATCCCCAAAATATTAAAGGGACTGATTCAATATTGTTACATAAATCCATTGTATGGGTGATTGACATTCTAATTACGATCAGACCTTTTTGATCCACTTTGTAGACTAAACTGGAAAAAGGATGTAACAAAGCCACATTGACGAGGTCGTTTATATGGTCCCAAGCTTAGCCAACCAAAAGGTCTCTCCGTAAGTCCTGACGGGTTATTTCGTATCACATTTTCCTTATACATCCAAACATAGATTTGAAGGACGCATACCGATTGGTCAATTTTCTTAATATAGTCATCAGCTTGGGAAATTCTTTGAAGTCAAATATATAGTAATGAGCGAAGCTCACGTCACAAACGATCCAACAATATTTGAGTCAAGTGGAATTCTCTTCGTCAGCTGAAAATGTGCTCTGTAAAGTAAGTTTCCATACATTAACATCGATGCGGGTATTTATTATCACATGATGATCATTAAAATGACTGTGATAATTTGGAAATATGTGACGTTATTCGCTATAAGCAGTGCGATCCTTTTCATAATGAACAACAAAGCTTACTTTACATAAACTGATAAGTCCCCGATAAAAGAAAGTTTGAAATGCATCTAATGCAGTATGCTTTCAGTTTTCGAGAGTATACAAGGAATTATCAGATGTGGGAAGAGGTTTCTTTTCGTGTCAGAAGTCACTACCAACATTTTTCTGGCATATCAATGAAATAGGAATACTAATATATAAACTTCAAACAGAACAATACACTGTATATCGTTGCACTTTTACATTTTCTGCAGCTAGACAAAATAATTATGTAAATAAAAAATTCTTAAGACGCTATGGTGATCGGGATCAGGATAAGTTAGAGGAGCGATTTCGAGGTCACAATATGATATGAATATCCCCTTCGCACATACTATGTATAAAGATGGAGTGGAATATGGTATAAAAAAGAATAATATATAATTATTTGACGATTTGACAAGAAAAGTTTTTCTCGTATACAGCTTATCACTTGATAAAAGTTGTAAAGAACGACAAAATATTATGACATTTTTCCCTCGATACAACTACAAGAACCTGTACGTCATGCCATACATTTTCATTGTGGCATCATATGGTGCAGACTGCACAGAGATACATTGATATGCAGCATTGGAACTGTTCTCGAGAAGGTTTAACTCAACTGAAATTGCAGAAAAAAGCATCTAAATGCAACCCAATAAACCAAAACTCAGTCAAAACAAAGCTAATGGTTTTTACAACAATCTGCCAAATTTTCAATGTCAACTTACCTTCCAGTGTTTTACTCAATACAATTCTACACATGAAATTTGAAAAAAAGAGTCTTCTTACCAAATGTATGCTCTTCAACTTCCACACATAGAACTTGTAGGAACCGTTGATTATGAATACATTCTATTGTCAATGAACTATTAGAACGTGTGCATGTCAATATTTTACCACATTATGACAGCCTGGGTAGAGGGCTCAGTTCTATACATTTGACTTCTGTCCCTGGCGTGTATTTAAACAATAAATACAGTGGTTGTTCTTATATTCCCTTTAAGATAATGCGCAGCAGATAACGCAAAATACCATTCGTTTAAATCAAAGCTGGCAACAACATTGTATTATTTGTCAGGCTCATTAGTACAAATGCATTATCAACCAACTGGGCAATAATTCCAAATTTATTAATCACACGTATAATCCAACTGCCCTTTTAAAAGATGAAATTCTTCAAAAGCATACCTCAGTTTTAAATACATATAATATCCCAGTCAACGAAACGGATGAATATAACTTACCGTACCAATACTGAATCCCCAAACTCCAAAAAAAAAATCCCTTACAAAACAAAAATACATTGCTGGATTTAGTAGATATTCTACTACGATTTTATCGAACTCAGTACGTACTGTGCCACTACAGGTGACAGAAGTGGTGTAAATCAAATGTGATTCCTTAACAATTCTAAAGAACTTTAAGTGAATTTGAAATTTTTTTTCAAATTCACAACATTACAACATGTGATTTTGCAACACTTTAAAGGACCAGACATCACGATTAATTAAAGACTAGACTTCTTGACATCATAGATAGTTGGTTCGTCAACAAAAATGGTAAAAAGGAAATATTCATATTTAGTGATTGGTCATTATCAACTTCAAAATTTTATTTTGTTACACATCACTCTGACTCCACTCACAAGTACTCTGAACTTGATATTAAAAAGATTCTGGAATTCCTCAGTAACGTTGCTTTCGTAGTCTTTGGTGATCAGGTCTTCCAACAGTCTGTTGGAATTCCCATAGACACGAATTGTGCTTCTTTCTTAGACGACCTATCTTTATATCCTTATGAAGCAGAATTCATTCAAAGGCTTCTACATGAGAAGAAAAATTCCTTGCTGTAGGCTTCAATGAGACCTTTAAATATACCGATGACGTTTTGTCTATTAACAATGATCACATTCATTCATATGTCGATTCGATATATTCCCGTGAATTTGAAATTATAGCCAACACAGAGTCTTTCACTTCTGCTTCGTACTAAGATATTTTACTGAAAATAGATGCCGACGGCCAACTAGTAACTCAACTTGATGACAAACGGGACGATTTCAATTTCTCCATCGTCAACTTCCTTTATTTATGTGGCAATATTCCATCATCACCTGGCATATAGTGTTTATATCTCCCAACTCATTCGATACACAAGAGATTGTTCTGCACATGATCAGTTTTTAAATCGAGGCGGGCTACTGACAAAGAAGGTGATGTTACAGGGGTTTGTACAGTCTCTTCTAAAGTCCGCATTTCGCAAATTGTATGGTCTTTATAACGATCTAGTTTGCCAGTACAACTTAGTATTAAGTCAAATGCTGTCTGAGTTGTTTCATAATAATTGTTAGGTCGTTCTTGGCATACTGATTCTGACTACGGATTGCTCCATTTAACTGATCGGAATATAGGGGTCACGGCGAATATGACCTGTCGACAGGGGATGCTTATCACTTTCAGGCACCTGATTCCCTCTCTGGTTTGACCAGGGTCCGTGTTTACCCATCTGTATGATTTGTATTTTCTATAGGAATTACAAGATTGAATACATTTAAAATATATAAATATGTTTAGAATGGCTATCGCAGATACACTTGAACTTTCAAAATGCATATATATATATATGCGTTTAAGTAATAATCTTCATATCTCTCAACAGTATCCGGATAGCTGAAAAATTGCTCAGGCGACTATAAATAAAAAAAAAAAAAAAAATCATATCTCTCATGACATAAACTATCTAAATATCGAATGGTGAAGTTAACAGTGTGTTAATCGTCATCGTAAATCCCAAAGACATATACAAGTTAGAGTGTAGGGCAACACGGACCTCCGACAAAGCGAAGGTAGGATCAGAATGCAATGGAGGAGTAAGCATCCTCTGCTGACCGGTCACACACACCATAAGCACTTAGTCGAAATTAGGTATAAGGGATTACCCGTAGTCAAAGTTAATATGGAAAAATGGCAGTCTAACAAAGGGCATGCAACAAATCATTCAACATATGTCCCAGAGACACTTTGTAATCGCAAAAAAGTTCATTATAGCGACCGAAAAATTTGCGAAATAATGACTTCAAACGAGATTCGTTATAACCCTGCAACATCAACTTTTTTGTCAGTATATGACTTCGCTTTTAAAAAAAAATTCTCATACGCATGGCATGCTCTCGCGTATCGAATTAACTGTCAGATATACACACCATAAGCAGGCGAAAGCGGTATATTACTATATAGATATGAAAAGTTGATGATTGCAAAGTTAAAATCATCACGCTTGTCATATAATGCAGTTGTCAGTCTGCCATTAGAGTCAAAATTAAGTAAAATATCCAAATATGAAGTAGACACGTCAAATTCTATTGTGTTGTTTAGTTCGAGTTCATCGGGATATATCAAATGGACATAATTATAAAAATTATTATTGTTGATTGATAACACGCCATCGATATATCTATATGTATGGTTAAAAGACATGGCAAGTTCTTTTTTTTCTTTTGTTTTATTTTTATCCTGTAATAGTTTCTGAACAAATTCCGCTTCATATGAATATAAAACAAGTCCACCAATAAGGGAGCACAATTAGTACCCATGGCAATGCCATTGCATTGTTGGAAGACTTGATCTTCAAACACTACGTAAATGTTATCTACAAGAAAGCCAAGCCTCCTCTTACTGTCTGCTTCAGAGTACTTGTGCGGGCTATGGGAGTGGTGTCTAACAAAATATGTAACTTGTTTAGTCAACGGAGGATTCATAGTGGATGTGACCGGTCAACTGAAAAAAACAATATTACGTTATTGGAATAAAGCATGAAGATTTTCACTTTCGATTGATTAGCTTTATTTCTTCAGTATTCCTAGCTGACGACGATGTATAATTAACATGCATCTTTTCTAATCCCCAAAATATTAAAGGGACTGATTCAATATTGTTACATAAATCCATTGTATGGGTGATTGACATTCTAATTACGATCAGACCTTTTTGATCCACTTTGTAGACTAAACTGGAAAAAGGATGTAACAAAGCCACATTGACGAGGTCGTTTATATGGTCCCAAGCTTAGCCAACCAAAAGGTCTCTCCGTAAGTCCTGACGGGTTATTTCGTATCACATTTTCCTTATACATCCAAACATAGATTTGAAGGACGCATACCGATTGGTCAATTTTCTTAATATAGTCATCAGCTTGGGAAATTCTTTGAAGTCAAATATATAGTAATGAGCGAAGCTCACGTCACAAACGATCCAACAATATTTGAGTCAAGTGGAATTCTCTTCGTCAGCTGAAAATGTGCTCTGTAAAGTAAGTTTCCATACATTAACATCGATGCGGGTATTTATTATCACATGATGATCATTAAAATGACTGTGATAATTTGGAAATATGTGACGTTATTCGCTATAAGCAGTGCGATCCTTTTCATAATGAACAACAAAGCTTACTTTACATAAACTGATAAGTCCCCGATAAAAGAAAGTTTGAAATGCATCTAATGCAGTATGCTTTCAGTTTTCGAGAGTATACAAGGAATTATCAGATGTGGGAAGAGGTTTCTTTTCGTGTCAGAAGTCACTACCAACATTTTTCTGGCATATCAATGAAATAGGAATACTAATATATAAACTTCAAACAGAACAATACACTGTATATCGTTGCACTTTTACATTTTCTGCAGCTAGACAAAATAATTATGTAAATAAAAAATTCTTAAGACGCTATGGTGATCGGGATCAGGATAAGTTAGAGGAGCGATTTCGAGGTCACAATATGATATGAATATCCCCTTCGCACATACTATGTATAAAGATGGAGTGGAATATGGTATAAAAAAGAATAATATATAATTATTTGACGATTTGACAAGAAAAGTTTTTCTCGTATACAGCTTATCACTTGATAAAAGTTGTAAAGAACGACAAAATATTA
This sequence comes from Ostrea denselamellosa, assembly GCA_024699665.1. NCBI lineage: Eukaryota > Metazoa > Mollusca > Bivalvia > Ostreida > Ostreidae > Ostrea > Ostrea denselamellosa. The sequence continues at coordinate 2,709,575 of JAMZEH010000006.1, read as the reverse complement.
TGACATTTTTCCCTCGATACAACTACAAGAACCTGTACGTCATGCCGTACATTTTCATTGTGGCATCATATGGTGCAGACTGCACAGAGATACATTGATATGCAGCATTGGAACTGTTCTCGAGAAGGTTTAACTCAACTGAAATTGCAGAAAAAAGCATCTAAATGCAACCCAATAAACCAAAACTCAGTCAAAACAAAGCTAATGGTTTTTACAACAATCTGCCAAATTTTCAATGTCAACTTACCTTCCAGTGTTTTATTCAATACAATTCTACACATGAAATTTGAAAAAAAGAGTCTTCTTACCAAATGTATGCTCTTCAACTTCCACACATAGAACTTGTAGGAACCGTTGATTATGAATACATTCTATTGTCAATGAACTATTAGAACGTGTGCATGTCAATATTTTACCACATTATGACAGCCTGGGTAGAGGGCTCAGTTCTATACATTTGACTTCTGTCCCTGGCGTGTATTTAAACAATAAATACAGTGGTTGTTCTTATATTCCCTTTAAGATAATGCGCAGCAGATAACGCAAAATACCATTCGTTTAAATCAAAGCTGGCAACAACATTGTATTATTTGTCAGGCTCATTAGTACAAATGCATTATCAACCAACTGGGCAATAATTCCAAATTTATTAATCACACGTATAATCCAACTGCCCTTTTAAAAGATGAAATTCTTCAAAAGCATACCTCAGTTTTAAATACATATAATATCCCAGTCAACGAAACGGATGAATATAACTTACCGTACCAATACTGAATCCCCAAACTCCAAAAAAAAAAATCCCTTACAAAACAAAAATACATTGCTGGATTTAGTAGATATTCTACTACGATTTTATCGAACTCAGTACGTACTGTGCCACTACAGGTGACAGAAGTGGTGTAAATCAAATGTGATTCCTTAACAATTCTAAAGAACTTTAAGTGAATTTGAAATTTTTTTTCAAATTCACAACATTACAACATGTGATTTTGCAACACTTTAAAGGACCAGACATCACGATTAATTAAAGACTAGACTTCTTGACATCATAGATAGTTGGTTCGTCAACAAAAATGGTAAAAAGGAAATATTCATATTTAGTGATTGGTCATTATCAACTTCAAAATTTTATTTTGTTACACATCACTCTGACTCCACTCACAAGTATTCTGAACTTGATATTAAAAAGATTCTGGAATTCCTCAGTAACGATGCTTTCGTAGTCTTTGGTGATCAGGTCTTCCAACAGTCTGTTGGAATTCCCATAGACACGAATTGTGCTTCTTTCTTAGACGACCTACCTTTATATCCTTATGAAGCAGAATTCATTCAAAGGCTTCTACATGAGAAGAAAAATTCCTTGCTGTAGGCTTCAATGAGACCTTTAAATATACCGATGACGTTTTGTCTATTAACAATGATCACATTCATTCATATGTCGATTCGATATATTCCCGTGAATTTGAAATTATAGCCAACACAGAGTCTTTCACTTCTGCTTCGTACTTAGATATTTTACTGAAAATAGATGCCGACGGCCAACTAGTAACTCAACTTGATGACAAACGGGACGATTTCAATTTCTCCATCGTCAACTTCCTTTATTTATGTGGCAATATTCCATCATCACCTGGCATATAGTGTTTATATCTCCCAACTCATTCGATACACAAGAGATTGTTCTGCACATGATCAGTTTTTAAATCGAGGCGGGCTACTGACAAAGAAGGTGATGTTACAGGGGTTTGTACAGTCTCTTCTAAAGTCCGCATTTCGCAAATTGTATGGTCTTTATAACGATCTAGTTTGCCAGTACAACTTAGTATTAAGTCAAATGCTGTCTGAGTTGTTTCATAATAAATGTTAGGTCGTTCTTGGCATATTGATTCTGACTACGGATTGCTCCATTTAACTGATCGGAATATAGGGGTCACGGCGAATATGACCGGTCGGCAGGGGATGCTTACTCCTTTTAGGCACCTGATCCCATTTCTGGTGTGAACAGGGGTCCGTGTTTACCTTTCTCTCTGATTTGTATTTTCTATAATTTTCTGCAGGAATTACGAAACCTTTAAAATGCATAAATATGTTTAAAATGGCTATCGCAGATACAATTGAACCTTTACAATGCATATATATATATATATATATATATATATATATATATATATATATATGCGTGAAGGTAATCTTGAAATTCAACGCTCCCATAACGGAAAATATAAGACGCACTTTAAAGTTAACATACTTGCGTAGATAATGGCTTCAAATGTAAAAAGTGAAAAGGTTTAGATGTATCTTCGAAAGGCAGAAATCCATTGTTGAATTTTAGAGAAGGCGGAAACTCTCAACTGAGCATTACGATAGGAATGCGGGCAATGTCAGTAGTTTGCTAATAACTGTCGATTTCCTTTTAGTTTATCAGACGAAATCTGAAGGTGAGGAACTTGACACTTTGTCTCAGTGGATCAAAAGTATTCGAAATTTGTTAAAATCCCGCATTCACCATTTGATGGGGAAAATGCACACTTTTTATCCTTCTGCTTTTAAGGAAGCAGAAATGACGAATGAGTTAATTGGCTACATGAACACTTTGTGCTAGTACCAGCGGATAAAGCAAGTAACAACATTGTCTTTTTTGTAAAAGTTACTATTATAAATGTCTTTTAAAGGAAGTGGGATTTACTTCAACATCTGGGAATCCTACTTATACTCGAAGCAATCTTACAAAGGATTAAATTCTTCATAATCATCCTTCAGTTTTAAATACTTTCGACATTTCTAAGAATCAGTATCAGTTTGAATTACCATAACTTTATTGGATTCCGAAATTACATAAGAATCCTTACAAACAAAGATACATTGCTGGTTCCAGTAAGTGCTCTACCAAACCTTTATCTTTATTACTAACTAAACTGCCAACAGCTATTAAAGTCGCTTCAGAGACACTGCTCTACTACATATTCCAGAAGTGGCGTCAATCAGATGTGGATTCTCAAAAACTCTAAGGAAGTTTTGGAAAATCTTATGTCTCAGGATTTTTCTAAAATTGACAGCATCAAAATGTATGATTTCTCCACACTTTATACAACAATTCCTCACGATAAAGTAACATCTAGACTTTTTCAGATAATAGATAACTGCTTTTGGAACAAACATGGCGCTCGAAAATGCAAATTTCTAAGGATTGGGAAACAAGTTACATGGATGGTTTGTTAGATATCACTCCAAGAGCCCGCTCAAGTACTCTGAAGCAGACATTAAGAGTATGGTTGGCTTTCTTGAAGATAACATTTACGTAGTGTTTGGAAACCAAGTCTTCCAACAATCCAATGGCATTCCCATGGGCACTAATTGTGCTCCTTTATTGGCAAACTTATTTTTATATTCATGTGAAGCGGAATTTGTTCAGAAACTATTACAGGATAAAAACAAAAAACTTGCTGTGTCCATCAACTTTACATATAGATATATCGATGACGATGAACTCGAAATAAAGGACACTACAGAATCTGATGTGTCTACTTCCTATTTAGATATTTTACTTATGACGTCAACTTTGCAATCATCAACTTTCCATATTTATATAGTGATATACCACTTTCACCTGCTTATGGTGTGTATATCTCCCAGTTGATTCGATACGCGAGAGCATGCCATGCGTATGAGAATTGTTTAAAGCGAGGTCAACTACTGACAAAAAACTTGACGTTATAACGAATCTCGTTTGAAGTCATCATTTCGCAAATTTTACTGTCGCTATAATGACCTTGTTTGCGATTACAAAGTGTCTCTGGGACATATGTTGAATGATTTGTTTCATACCATTTGTTAGACTGTCATTTTTCATACTAACTTTGACTACGAGTGATCCCGTATACCTATTTTCGATTAAAGGCTCACGGCGGGTGTGACCGGTCAGCAGAGGATGCTTACTTCGCTTTGTCCGTGTTGCCCTACACTCCAACTTATATATGTTTTGGGGATTTATGATTACGATTTACACATTGTTTGCTTCGACATTCGATATTGATTGATTTATATTGTTTAATGTCCCGCTCGAGAATTTTTCACTCATATGGAGACATCACCATCACCGGTGAAGGGCTGCAAAATTTAGGCCTATGCTCGGCGCTTATGGTCTTTGAGCAGGGAGGGATCTTTAACATGCCACACCTGCTGTGACACGGGACCTCGGTTTTTGCGGTCTCATCCGAAGGACCGCCCCATTTAGTCGCCTCTTTCGAGAAGCAAAGTGTGCTGAGGATCTTTTCTAACAACCCGGATCCCCACGGGGTAGGATGGATTTGTATGTACAAAGTATTTGTGAAATTGAATATCTCAAATTGTCACAAGTTTGATTTTTAAAATTGCATAATATGCAGGATTTTCAATAATTTTAGAAGTAACAGGAATTGAAAATAAAAATTGCGTCAAATATATCTTACACGTGAAAAATTTACATGGAAATTGGGTTCTTCGTCGCGTCGAGACATTATAGTTCACTTTGTCTGAACACATGGATCCTCTGGAAACGGATGGAATGATGTTGCGGTGTCCTGACGGCTTTTCTGGTCTCACTAACAATAATTAGTCGCTGAACTTGTTTTCCGTACATCATCCATTTCTTGTATCAACACGCTACTGTGATGTTTGTGAGGTCAATCTCGCTTATGGCCTTTGAGCAGGGAGGGATCTTTTACGAGCCACGCCTGCTGTGACACGGGACCTCAGTTTTTGCGGTCTCGTTCGAAGGATCGCCCCATTTAGTCGCCTCTAACACGGCAAGCTAGGGTTGCTGAGGATCTATTCTAACAACCCGGATCTCCAAGTGGCTATATATATATATATATATATATATATATATATATGGGTGTGTGTGTGTATATATATATATATATATATATATATATATATATATATATAGGTGTATATATGTTTGTATATATATATATATATATATATATATAAGATAAGATAAGATAAGATATTCTTTATTTCCTCCAAATTAATGGAGAGTATATCAAAATCAAACAGTAAATTTATATGAGCTAAACAAGAACAACATATTTATATTATGTACAAAATTCACGTTGACAGTTTAGAACTACATATTACGACAGTCAATGACAAAAATCCCTCTGTTTTTGTACAATGTATTAGCAACAGTAATCATTATTTGCTTCCATTTTATATAAGAGATATTTTGAAAGCTTGTATCTTCAACACAACCTATTAATGATAAATACTGTCTTTCATAATCTTGGCATTCAAACAAAACGTATTCTTCGACACTGAGTATTTGTAATATATTTTCAAGCATAGTCTCTCTATCTTCCAAAAGTTTGAAACAGCTTAACATAAGATGCATATTAAAGTTACGCGTATTTCTATTACATAAGGGACATAATTTACTGATAATTTTCATTGAAGACACTTGTATCAAGAAATTAATAAAAAGTCTTTTGGATGGTTCGTCTTTTACAATTTGCCATAATCTATTAGGTCTTAGCTTATTGTGTATTTTACTGAAAAGATGCATAGAATTATCTATGGAAAGAGAAGCAAGCCATTGTCTTTCTTCTGCTGCCCAAATTGCTCTAGTGACAATTTTAGAAAATTCATTTTTGTTAAAGACTTCGTTACTATTATTTCTTTAGTAAATCAATAACCTGGTATTTTTCTGCTGTTTTTAACATAACTTTGGTTGAACAATGTTTTTCGGATACCTGAGCATCAAGTAAATATCTAAAAATTCTGTTATGTACAGTTGTTTGGTCTGATCTATGAAGTCTGCCTAGAAATAATAATCGACATTTGTCGATATAGCCTTGTATTGTCCAGAGTCCGATATTTGAAATGCTGGAAAGTGAAGGAGAAAATTTTGAGAATCCTTGAATAATCCTGGCAAAATGTCGTTGTATGTATTCAAGTTGCTGTGTGTCCGTGAGTGTTAATATAGGCCAAATTTCACAGGAATAGAAGATAGCGGGTAGAACAACACGTTTCCATATTTTAGCTGAAACAACTGGATGGATGTCGGAGTTGTTCACACCAATAGAGTGTAATGAGTGTATTTTCGATCTTGCTGCTTTGCACACTCTTTCTGTCAGTTTGTCACTTTTCATATTTCCTTGGAGAAGGCAGCCGGCATAAACAGTATTATCGGATTGAGGAATTTCGTTGCCAAAAAGGGTAATGACAAAAGACACAGAACATTTATGAGTTTGGTTAAAAACAATAGAAATACTCTTAGAAGGATTGTAATGTAGTCTCCAAGTAAAAGCATACTTTTCTACATGGTTTAGTAAACGTTGCAGGGAGCTTGGTGAATAGCTTAATAAGACAGTGTCATCTGCTAACAAAATACCTGGAATATGATTGTCACCCAGTATAAGACCGCTGTTAGTTTTACATATTTCGTGTAACAAATCATTTATATACACAAGAAACATAAATGCACTGAGGACTCTACCTTGCCCAACACCTTGTGATGTTTTGAGAAGTTTGGAGTTTAAACCACCAAAGGATATAAAACATTTGCTGTCATCATACCAATATTTTATGATTTGCCATAGTCTTGTGTTAATGTTAAGGTGATACAATTTATATAATAAACCATTGTGCCAAATTCTGTCGAAAGCTTTTTCGTTATCTAAGAATGCACAAAACACTGGAGAACCTTTACCCACATAGTAGTTAACAATTTCCTTAAAAACATAACAAGCTGGAATGGCACCATGGCCATTCCTAAATCCAAACTGTAGTTCATGAGGGAATGGTATATCTTTTTGTGTAAAACCATCTTCGATTCTTGATAGTATTATTTTTTCAAATAATTTACTAACAACAGAAGTCAACGTAATCCCCCTGTAGTTCGTAGGGTTACACTTATCCTTATTTTTGCCTTTGTATAAAGATATAATTTTTCCAACTTTGAAGATTTCAGGTACGTACTTTTCTTTAACTATAGCATTAAATAATAGACACAATTTTTCAACAAGCGTGTTTCCACTGTACATAAGATGTTCATTTGTAAGGAAATCCGGTCCATGGGCTTTTCCTTTGGAAAGTTGTTTAATTTTGTGTTCGATTTCTTGTGCAGTTATGGCGTCTGTTTCTGCAACAACAGTATCGTGGCGGTTCAGATAAGCATCGATGTTCTCTACAGTTTTGTCTATGTGGTTCTTGAATCCCTCATCAAACTTTTTAGGGTGATACTCTTCGTTAGCAAGATCAGAGTAATATGCCTGCCAAAGATTGCACATATCAGTGGTGTTTTCTGCAATGAGGTCTTTATATTTCAATTTCGAAGGTAGTGTTGTACTCGAACGCTTCTTATTTTTCCATGCAGTTTTATAAAACGTTCCTATGTCAATTTCGGCTGCTTTTTCAATTTCATCAAAGATTGAATGGTTCCAGTCTTTTTGTGCAAGTCGATGCATTTTCCTGAATTCACGTTTTGCATTTTTGTATTTTACATATGATTTCTTGTGTATATCTCTTGGTGAACCTTCAGATTTCCAGATCCTTCTTGAGCTCCGCATTTCGTAATGGGCGTTATTTAGTTTTCCTTTTTTCCAGTAGAGCTTTAGGTGTGGATTAAATTTCCCATATGGTATATGGTCATCAGCTGCTGACAGAAGCGATGCTGTAATGTGGACAAGGAAACTATCGATGTTTTGTTTACAAAGTGGAACTGTTTCTTCTCTGTTTAGAAGGCTGGCACATGTATTTTTGAATGCTTTTAATTCGATATCGTCGGCATGTTTCCATTTGGTAACGTTCCTTGAATAATCTGGAGGGAGGTTGGAGAAGACATTAGGGATATCGATTTCGCATAGCAGTGGAAAATGATCAGACACATTGTAATCAAAGTTTTGAAATATTTCTTTATATTTAACATCTTGTGAGATATATTCAGGGACAAAGATATAGTCAAGAAGAGACTCAAATTGTTTATCTTTAGTTTGGAATGTAAATTGATTCCCCGATGAGAAAAGGCTACAGAAATTTCTCTCCTGAATATTTTGAATAAAAAGTTTTGATTTTTGGTTTTCCCTCTTATTTTGAACGTCTGTATTAAAGTCGCCACATAGAACTACAGGACCGATTTCAGACAGTTCATCACACAAATCGAAAACATCTTGCATCACGGTTTTGTATTCTTCATAGGAATTGTTTGTTGAAGGAAGAAGGCATCCTATAATGAACATTTTCTGCGAGTGGTGTTCTATTTCTATCGCCATGATTCTTTCATTCGCTGACTTTACATGTACTTCTCGACCACCAAAGTGACTAGAATTTCGAACAAGGAATGCTATCCCTCCTCTTGTGATGTTATGTTTGGATATCCCTGGAGCTGCAAAGGATGTTATATTTTCTGAGAAAGAAGTACGTAATACTGATAAGCAGCTTTTGGGGAGCCAATGTTCAGATATAAAAACTATATCAGAAAATTCTAGCACATCAGATAACTCTGAAAGACAACTGAATACTCCATGTACATTCCAACATGAAAGGATCATAAAAGTTATGAAAATGTGCGTTAATCTCATTACATTTTTTACGAATGTTTCCCTTCAGTGTTTCTATCATTCCGGATAACCCATTCCCTAACAGAGATGGTATCTGGCCAGAAATCTTGATCTTGAGTTTTTTCATAGTCATTTTCATAGATGTTTGCACGTACTACAAATGTGGGGAACCTTCTTTCAGCATGGTGGGCGAGAAGAAATATGTTCGATACATTAACATCTTTGTTTTCGCACCATTCTATAATGTCAGCTTTGACTTTCTCGTATGTTGTACCTTCTGCCTTGATGTTTGCTAAAACAATCCGCTTGGTTCGGCGTTTACTTCTAACAAATGTATAGCCTGTGAAAGATGATTTGGTCTCAGCATTGCTATCCTTATTCGTCTCCAAGGATAGTAGAGCATTTGCATAGGTTTTCTCCGTACTCAGGTTTTCTTTCTGATTTGCATCGATTTTGCTATGCGATGGAGGACAATCTCCTTCCGGAAAATTGGTTCGAACGTCTTGATCCACTAGATTTCTCTCATCAGCTGATTTGTACAATCGTGCTCTTTCTACATCTCTTTTTGTGTAGGTGGTATTCTGCATAGTGTTCCGGCGTGCACTGTAACGTGGAGAATTCTCTTCCTGCACAATTGCAGTTTGTCTATCACCTCGAGGATTTTTTGGAGATCCCTTTGATATATGTTGACCCCTCTGAATTTTTCTTAATTCCTTCAATATTTCGTTATTGGATTCATTAGCATCCTCACAGGACTTTAGACTTTGATGCAGGAATTTTATTTCAGATCTTAACTGTGAAGTACTGTCAGAAAGTCTGGTTTTTTCCTCCATACACGTGGAAAGTTCTGTTTGTAGTCGATTGTTGTCAGCACGTAATTGACGAATTTCATTGTTTTTAGACCGTAGTTCACATGCAAAGACTGCTTTCAGTTCTGTAAGAGATTCCTTAATAGGGACTAGTTCTTTGCGTATGAGGTCTTCCATTATTTGTAGGGGTAAGCTGTATGCGTCTCCACTTCCTTCGTTTGTGATACCAGCAATACTCTGTGACAAATCCTGCGACATGGCATGTCTCATTTTGTGCTTGCTAATCACTTCCCTTTGGAACTCTGTGGTTGACACAATACCCTCCACAAAAGCATATATATAATATACATCACTTGCATATTTTTCTGTCACTGATTTTCCAGTACCTCTTTGGCGTCGTTCTGATAAGAAACCGTGGGGGAAATCTTCTAGTTTTGATTTTGCATAGTCATACAAGCTTTGCCTTATAGAATTTAGTTCTTCCGGTTCTTCAGAATATTTTCCCACAAGATTCAAAACAAAAGTCTCCTTATCATATTGACCGTACTGCTCTTTAATTTCACTAAATATGTCATTGTCAACTTCATCTGCATCTTGCGTACAGTAAATATTATCTTCGTCATGTTCGTTCTCAGAGTCAGAGTCATTCGAGTCCTTCGATGAAAGCATATCCATCAGCGAGATACGGAACACGTACTGCCATCAATTTTTGGAGACACCCTGTATTTATCAAACCGTCAAGCGTGACCCCTTTCCAAAATAAGTTTTTGTTACACTTGGGTGAATATATACAGGTAAACAAAAATGTTTGACCGGAAGTGCATCATAATTATGATTTTCTAACACTTTTTTTTTTAATTTACCGATTTCTACACAAAACTTTTCTAACAACGGACTGATATACCTATTCTGGCGATAATCCGTGATCTGGAAATGTGTATTCGAAGCATAAAACGGGAGCACCTTTCATCTACCCGTTTACTATCGAGAGGCTCCAAACGGGAAACTGATCAGTTTTTAAATCGAGGCGGGCTACTGACAAAGAAGGTGATGTTACAGGGGTTTGTACAGTCTCTTCTAAAGTCCGCATTTCGCAAATTGTATGGTCTTTATAACGATCTAGTTTGCCAGTACAACTTAGTATTAAGTCAAATGCTGTCTGAGTTGTTTCATAATAAATGTTAGGTCGTTCTTGGCATATTGATTCTGACTACGGATTGCTCCATTTAACTGATCGGAATATAGGGGTCACGGCGAATATGACCGGTCGGCAGGGGATGCTTACTCCTTTTAGGCACCTGATCCCATTTCTGGTGTGAACAGGGGTCCGTGTTTACCTTTCTCTCTGATTTGTATTTTCTATAATTTTCTGCAGGAATTACGAAACCTTTAAAATGCATAAATATGTTTAAAATGGCTATCGCAGATACAATTGAACCTTTACAATGCATATATATATATATATATATATATATATATATATATATATATATGCGTGAAGGTAATCTTGAAATTCAACGCTCCCATAACGGAAAATATAAGACGCACTTTAAAGTTAACATACTTGCGTAGATAATGGCTTCAAATGTAAAAAGTGAAAAGGTTTAGATGTATCTTCGAAAGGCAGAAATCCATTGTTGAATTTTAGAGAAGGCGGAAACTCTCAACTGAGCATTACGATAGGAATGCGGGCAATGTCAGTAGTTTGCTAATAACTGTCGATTTCCTTTTAGTTTATCAGACGAAATCTGAAGGTGAGGAACTTGACACTTTGTCTCAGTGGATCAAAAGTATTCGAAATTTGTTAAAATCCCGCATTCACCATTTGATGGGGAAAATGCACACTTTTTATCCTTCTGCTTTTAAGGAAGCAGAAATGACGAATGAGTTAATTGGCTACATGAACACTTTGTGCTAGTACCAGCGGATAAAGCAAGTAACAACATTGTTTTTTTTGTAAAAGTTACTATTATAAATGTCTTTTAAAGGAAGTGGGATTTACTTCAACATCTGGGAATCCTACTTATACTCGAAGCAATCTTACAAAGGATTAAATTCTTCATAATCATCCTTCAGTTTTAAATACTTTCGACATTTCTAAGAATCAGTATCAGTTTGAATTACCATAACTTTATTGGATTCCGAAATTACATAAGAATCCTTACAAACAAAGATACATTGCTGGTTCCAGTAAGTGCTCTACCAAACCTTTATCTTTATTACTAACTAAACTGCCAACAGCTATTAAAGTCGCTTCAGAGACACTGCTCTACTACATATTCCAGAAGTGGCGTCAATCAGATGTGGATTCTCAAAAACTCTAAGGAAGTTTTGGAAAATCTTATGTCTCAGGATTTTTCTAAAATTGACAGCATCAAAATGTATGATTTCTCCACACTTTATACAACAATTCCTCACGATAAAGTAACATCTAGACTTTTTCAGATAATAGATAACTGCTTTTGGAACAAACATGGCGCTCGAAAATGCAAATTTCTAAGGATTGGGAAACAAGTTACATGGATGGTTTGTTAGATATCACTCCAAGAGCCCGCTCAAGTACTCTGAAGCAGACATTAAGAGTATGGTTGGCTTTCTTGAAGATAACATTTACGTAGTGTTTGGAAACCAAGTCTTCCAACAATCCAATGGCATTCCCATGGGCACTAATTGTGCTCCTTTATTGGCAAACTTATTTTTATATTCATGTGAAGCGGAATTTGTTC